>PVLA01000253.1:0-486809 GCA_004027455.1 Hydrochoerus hydrochaeris | reverse complement strand
GGCTGTGGCCTCAGGTCCCCGCCCGCGCGGACCCGGCCTCTCCACGCTGAGCCCCTTGCGGCCGCGTCACGCGCCCCTGCCCCCTCCGCGTCCCGGCGGTGCGGGGGCCTCTGAGCGGTCTGCAGACCCCTCCAGGCTCGGGGCTGGGAGCAGTCAAATCTGGACCGCCGTCACCGCCGCACCCAGTGGAGACCAAGACGCGGGCGTCTTGTGTGCGCCCCGCTGGGCCCGGCCGAGGCCGCCGTGAAGGGCACTGGTCGGGCTGCGCTGCAGTCTTGGCGCCTTGACTGCGCCTGCCCTGCCTGGAACATGGAAGGAGGTGTCTGCCTGGGGCCATTCTAGATCTCTAGGTCCCATTAGTGTCTGGTGACCTCGTATGCAGGCTCCTCTTGCATGAGGCCCGGCTGGCAGCTGGCTGTGGGGGCTGCGGCAGGCCAGCCAGAGCTGAGCCCGGGAGCCCTAGGCGAACGGTGTGCTTTCTTGGGGGTGGAGGTTGGTGGAAAGCAGGAGCTGTGTGCACGGTTAGCACGACTGGACCTGCAGAGTTGGTGTTACCAGTGATGGACAGAATAGCCAAGAGGCAAGTGTCCTCTTACTGCCGTCCACACGGGGACCAGTGACTGCTGGGGTGGGGGTGGGCACTCCCGACTGGAGGGCATCGGTGGTCTCGTTCTCTTCTCATTGTACAGTGGTCAGGGTTTCTTTTGGGGACAGAAGCCCTGAGCAGTGGGTTTCCAAGGTGACATGAGACCTGGGGCCTTGGGTGGGGAACCTGAGGCCATGAGCTTCACATGGGCACTGGCTGGCATTCTCTTCCCGGGAGCAGGGTGGTGACCAGTTAGTCTTGTACCTCCCTGTCACATAACAAGTGGGAGGTGACAATGATCCCTGCTGGCACCCCTGGGGAGGGACCCGGGAATCCCTGAGAGCGATAGGTGGAAGGGAGGGAGGCACTTGTCAGGTTTGAGGACTTGGGTCCCTGTCCTAGGAA
Source organism: Hydrochoerus hydrochaeris (assembly GCA_004027455.1). Taxonomy (NCBI): domain Eukaryota; kingdom Metazoa; phylum Chordata; class Mammalia; order Rodentia; family Hydrochaeridae; genus Hydrochoerus; species Hydrochoerus hydrochaeris. Next base: position 485,818 of record PVLA01000253.1, on the reverse strand, counting down.
CTGCGTGCTGCGGTTCCCCTTGGCAGCTTGCTCAGAGCCATTTGCTGCTGCCCCCTTGATCCTTCTCTGTCCCCAAGGCCAACAAAGCCCCTCCGTTGGCCAGTGGCTCTTGCATGAGGCAGGCTGAGCAGCCCCCAGCAGGAGGGACTCCTCTCAGTCTGCGGGTGGGGAGCAGCCACCCAGCTGGGGTACCACAGAGCCTTGGCCCTGGGAATGGCCTCTCAAGGAGCAGAGCAGGAAGCCTTGAGAGCCCCAACTCCCCCCACCTTACCCCCACACTGGACAGCTGCTGTCATGGAACCTCTACATTCCAGTGAGAGACCTGCTGGGTGCTTCATCATCCTGGTACTTCACAAGGACTCATGTGTGCAGCATTTAGATGTTTGGAAAGAGCCCTGCCACCTTTCACTCCTTCACACCCAGCCTCCCTTCTCCACGCCAAGCACCCTCTATCAGAAGCCCCAAGCCAATTCCAGACGGCCCACCTTTTGTGCCTGGAGCTGCCATGAAAATTTGTGTGACTGTTTGCCTGGCAGTGACATGAAGGGGCCAGGTAAGAGACCTGACCCCCTTCTCACCACGTGGCACACCATACAGAGTGGGGTTTCCTTGCCAGTGCTGCCAATCTCTCCACTCACACCATTTCTGGCCACAGAAGCCCCAGGAGGCTGTTTTAGAAACCTCTGCCAAGCCAGGGATCCTCTTCCTGGGGAAGGGCCAGTGATTTCTGCCTTATTACAGAAGCAGTTTATGTGTATAATAGCAGTTTCAAAATAAGATGCCAAGGAGCCCCTGTGTGATGGATGCTTCCATTGGTCACATCCTCAAAGAGCTGTTTCTGTGTTTGTCTGTAGGTCTTCTCTGGAAAATGAGATGATGTTGTGCACAGTTTTGTAACCTAGTTTTTCTCCAGTGAATGATCATTACCTTTCTGCCTTGATAAGTTTTCATTGCAGTTCATATGCAGACCTTTTTCACATGTGTCTGTTTGATCCTAAAATGTCCAGTTTGGCTGTTGTGTTTAAACCCATTTCATCCCCAAGACTGTGCATTGCATCTGGTATGGCAACCTGCAGGTTTTTCCTACTCTAACACAATCCTTTCTGCACCCTCACCCCAACCCTGGAATCCAAACTCGAGATCAGGCCTGTGGTGTATGTGTCCCTAACTGCTTGGATCTGAGCCTGTCACTTGCCTCTTATTTCTAAAATTTCTTCTTGGTCACTTCATCTCAGTGCATGAGCTGAGAGACAGAGCCTTCCTGCTTCAGATCACTTCCAGCCCTGCCAGCAGCTGGAGAGGCAGGCCCGGTGTTTGTGGGAATCCAGGCTGATAAGACGCAGGGCAGGACCACGGACAGAGCCCGGGGGCTGGCAGGGTGGCTCTGCCCACTCCTGGTAGAAACACATTTTGCAGCCCTGTCTCCTGCGCACCAAATCCACAGATACATTATGAAGCAGGGGTGTCCTTCCCTGGAGGTGGGGCGCCATGACAAAATGCCGTGTATCTTAACAGTTTCTGTTTCATGTATTTAAAAGTCAGGTGACGAGGTCAATTTCCTAACCGTGGTGCTTTAGGATGGATAATTGCCATTCATTAGATATGGGGTTCAGTGTCTGTGTTTTACCAGGTGCCCTCAGAATGCTGGAGATAGCAGGGCCCAATGCCTTGTACAAATAGGTTGCAGAATGTAGCATAAATAAGTGGTTTGATGAATGAATAAATAATGGGGAAACCTCCCATATAGAAGAAATCCAAATAATTTGTATAAATGATTCCCCACTGAGGAGGGGAAATGTGGAGGACACCTGGACAACTCTCCTTAAACAAACAGCAGTTATCTCCATTTTGGCTAAACCTGGCCCTGTCCCCATGTCCTGATATGTACAGAGCTGGCTAAGCTGTTTCCTGTTCCCTTCACTTGGCTCTGAGCAATGTAAATAGGGCCAGCTGAGGTGCTGATGCAGAGTCTTTGAAGCTGGGTGACAGTTGCTGTTTCCTACCTCATGACTCCCAAAAAATACGGGATGTAGAGCCACTGCTCCAGGGCTGTCGACCGACCGACCGACCGGGTTGAGCCTCGAGATAAGAGGCTGTGACTTCCCAGAGCAGAGAAGGTTTGCAGGTCAGAGCTGAAGCACCAGCCTTCTAAACATTAAATGCCGCCTCAGTTGTGTTATGCAGATTGGTCTTTCTGCATATCCTCCTCTCTGCACATTGCAGAGGGGCTTTCTAGCCTCCCATATAGCCCAGCTCTCAGTACTCACGTAATTCCTGCCACTCTCACAGTCATTCATCCTCTAGCCACTCCCTTCTTCATGAATTAATAAAATCCAGGCTGGACCCTGAGTCATGGCCTTTGTTCAGATGAACCTCCATCCTAGCTGGACTTAAGACTCCTTGGCTCCTCCATAACTATAAATATGTCTTAATGTCTTTTTCTCACCCAGGGTTGCACCGGAAGTGGTAAATTGGAATTAACTTGCTAGAATTCCAATAACTTTTCCATGGAGTCCCAAATATAAACTTCCCAGACCACAACAAGGATGGGAAAGGACTCGATATAGGGAAGTACAGCTTGACCCCCTTAAACATGAGAGGTGCAGCAGCTTTTGTTTTTGTCGGTACCAGGAATCGAACTCACGACCGCATGCTTGCAAGGCAGGTGCTTATGCCGCTGAGCTAAATCCCCAGCAGTGCAGAAAGAGGGGCATAGGCAGCTCCATGGTGGAGACACCTGATGAAGTCTCAGGTGTCAGCAAGGTCAGTGTCGGCAGGGAGGTCGTGTAGCCAGCGTCACCCTGAGCAGTCTTCCTCCCCCAACCCATAGCCCCAGCCATATATATGACAACAGTAGTCAGCGCCCAACAGGGGGAAATTCTACCAAATACCTGGTACTTACTCCTCAGAAGGGTCAAGGTCACGGCTGAACAACTGTCACAGCTGAGGGGAGCCTAAGGAGCCAGGGTGACTAAAAGTAATATGATGTCCTGGGTGGGACCCTGGAGCAAGAAGAGAACATTAGTTTAAAATGCAAGAAGACAACACAATACACTGTAATGAGAATGTTCCTTTTAAGGAGTGCAGAGCTTGGGAGGGACCCACCGTCCTGACTCGGAGCGGTACCATGCCAAGGGTGTCCGGTGCCCTGAGCCATGCTGGCTTCTGACTTCGAGCTGTTTTTCTAACTGCTCTAGGACTTTCCCTTCTCGGCCACAAGGTGTGGGGGTAAGAATAGCCCCACTGCATGGGGCTTGGCTGAGTTAATGCCCGGAAGGGGCTTCACCAAATATTTTCACAGATAGAATGCACAGAATTGCTTCTGCTGTTATTTCTCAGACACTCGCCAGCATGTCTGAGAGGCTGCTCTGGGCTGGGGAGTTGCTGGGATTCAGACCGAGACCTGGGGCCAGTCTCTGTGTGCTCAGCCTTCCCTCCTCGCCCACTCTCATCTTTCAGTCCCTCTTCTCCCTTTGGAAGACAGTAAAACAGCCAGAAAGGCTGGTGTGTCACTCAGGGCTGGAACATGAGCTCAGCATGCCTTTGGCCCTGGGTTCAACCCCCAACACCAGAAAATCAATCAATCAGTCAATCAATTGGCGATATCTTGGTTCCCTCTTCCTTGTTATAGATTCATCTTCCCTTTCCCATTTGAAGACCCATTAGAAAAACAAACCAAAGTCGCTCAGTAGGCCTCTGTCTTCATTAATACAGTGCCCTTTCCTCTGAGTCACGAGGCTGTCTTTCCTGCTCAGAATAGAGTGCTGCTGTGGTTTCCAAAAGGGGGGTGTCATTTGGGGGAATAACTCAGCTTCAGCTAACCTGAACCCGGCCCGTAATTTCCCCCTCTTTTGTCTGGATACAGCTGGAAGCAACCAGGCAGTGTGCTTCCTTGTTCATGTGGAGAGCCGGTGACATAATGTCTTCGCTTGGGCTCCTGAGCCCCTTCTCCTCCAGACTGATGGTGGCCACCAGGAAACGCCAATGCCACTTGGCTGAAGCCTGGGTGTTGGGCCTGGCAAAGGGATGGGCTGCCTTAATAAATTGAGAGCCAGTACATTCAGGAGCCAGCCCAGCAGCCTTCGGAGGTGCGGGAGCTTCTGCAGAAGGAGAACCCAGAGGTGCAGCTGGATTCTGCTCAGAAGGGGCAGAGATTGGATTCCCCTGTGTCCCCCACATCTGTGGCCAGGGGAGAAAGCAGGGAAGGCAGAGGCCAGACCAGCCACTCTCGTCAGGCAGTGAGGAGACCCAGGCAGCCACACCAAGTACGCAAGTAGAAAGGGGCTGGGAAGCCGCCTCAGGGCCGTGACACTGACTTTGGCAGTGGCAGGAGGAGCAGAATGGCAAGGCCCCTGAAGGCCTTCAGAGCTACCAAGCCTATCCTGAGGCAGAGTATAAGAAAGCTCTGTGGAGAACAGCCCTCTCCCTGTGCCCACCCCACAGAGCCCCAGTGCAGAAGGGCAGTGCTGGCCAAACATAAGGAAGGTCCAGGGCCTGGCAGAAAGGTGGGTGTGCCTGTGACCTGCTGGGGAGAATGGAGCAAAAACAGGGACACAGCCAGGCGTGGTGGCTCACACCTGTTATCCCAGCACTTGGGAGGCTGAGGCAAGAGGATCGTTGCAAGTTTGAGACCAGCCTGGGCTACAAAGTGAGCTCAAGGCCAGCCTGAACTGCATAGAGAGACCCTGTCTCAAAAAGACAAAAACAAACAAAATGGGCACACACAGACATTCTCATGCCTGCATTTCTACCCCATCCCATTCCTGTGCCCCCGGCCTTGGAGTTCATCATGGGGTCCAGAAAAGGCAGCAGTCCTTTTGGGGCATAGGGTGAGCATGAGACACCAAGCTCTGGGGACCCGGACTGGGGGGCAGGGCCAGTCCTGGCTGGGAGCCCAGCACTTTGGGGCCCCTCAAACCCATGCTTGGGGGACTTGTCCGCCTCCTCAGAGAGCTTCCATGCAACCTGAGGCCACCTGGCCAAACCTCAGTAAGTGACAATGTATTCCCAAGGCCCTGGAGTTCCAGAGCAGGAGGAGGTGCCAGGGTTGGGGGGACTGGCCAGAGGAGGGCGTGGGTTCTGCCTCCTTTGTTGGGATCTGAAAGGGGGCCATACTGGCCAGCTTTTGGGTAGTTTGGGACTTCCAAGCATCAAGAGGTACCCTCGGTGGGGGTTCTGTGGGTGGAGGACCTTGAAGCACCCATTAGCTCTCTTGGAGTGTTTGGCTTGTGGAATAAGGCTTTTCTTTTTCTTTTTTCTTTGTGCATGCATGCGTGCTCGAGCGTGCCTGTGTGTGCGTGCATGCCTCTGTGTGTGTGTGTGTGTGTACACTAAGGATTGAATCCAGGGTTTTCACATCCCCAAGCCCCTTTTTAAATTTTTATTGTGAGGCAGAGTCTCCCTAAGTCCCTAAAACTGCCCAGGCTGGGCTCAGGCTGTGTTTCTCCTGCCTCAGCCTCCCGGAGTGCTGGGATCCAGGCGTGAGCCTCCACACCCAGCTGCTCTCCCACCTTTCCATGTGAGCCCTGAAGGGTGCAGGGTCACCGGGCTGGGTGGGCAGTGCAGCCGTGAGAGCCAGCCCAGGTCAGAGGCCCAGGAACTTTCACCAGCACCAGAAAGGAAACCGAAGAGTCCTCGAAGGAGCGGGAGCTGCACAGGGAGGAGCACGTGGCCTGGGCTGGTGGCAGGGGGCGCTGGCGTGATCCTGGGACCTGAGCATGGGGTGCTGAGAATCGGCTCCTCCTTCAGGTCAGAGCTCCACCACCTGAGGAGCTCCGTGCCACCTTGCAAGGAGGTGCAGAGTCGGGGCCCCAGTGCTTGTGTCCCCACAGCTTGGTGCAAGCAGGAGCACCCATGTTCTGGGGTCCTTTCGTGAGTTCTGCCTCGGCCCTGGAGCGTGTGGGGGATTCCTCCCCTCTTCCCCCAGCAGTCCCACCAGGGGTGCTGACGCCTGGCCGGAGCTGAACACAGTCAGGCAGACCTGGGGCGGGAGGGAGGGGACGCATCCACCCACCTGGAAACTCTGCGACCTGGCTGGGCTCACCAGCCTCCTTGCTCAGCCCCGAATTTTTATAGACTGGTTTTTCGTTGGCCCTTTACCATTAGCTCTCCAGCTGAACGTTTTTTATTCCGTTTACCTTGTTTGTACCCACTGTGTGCCAGCCCCTTGGCAGATACTGGGTGATAGGACCCAGAGCTTCCATGCTGGTGAGGGCAGGAGGCTTGAGGGGGAAAAGATTGGCAAAATGAAAAATATCGTGTGGTAGGAACAAACCTAAGGTAGTAAACAGGCACTGGCCCTCAGGGTGATGTTGCATGTGGTCGTTTAGGCAGGACCCGGGGCTTTTTGGTATTGCTGGGCCTTTCCATTGGGTCTGGGAAAGAACCTAGGGCCTCAGACACAGAGGGTCAGTGCTGAACCAAGCCACTAAGTCAGTGTGTGGCTCCCCCGGGCCCAGGAAGGAGTGAGGGCTGCTCACCGGGCAGAGCAGAGCAGGCTGGGAGGCAGAGCTGCAGCAGGGAAGAAGTGGAGGGGCAGTTCTGTGGGCGCTCCCAGAGGGTGTGGGCTCTTGGTCTGAGTGAGGTGGCCCCCGGGGAGCCACCAGCTGACTTAGGCCTGGCTGCTGTGAGGCAGACAGCAAGGCTGGGGGGAGAAGGAGGCCATGGGAGGACTGATGCTGGTGGCGTGCAGCAGTGACTGAGTTTTGCAAACATTGCTGAATAGAAGCAGGGAGAGATCAGGAGAGAATCTGGTGATAGGCTGCCGTCCACTCATGGGGAAGACTGAGGGCTGGAATGAGGACCAGGGAGGCCCTGAGAGGCCCGCCTGACCTCCAGGTGCAGAGCCAGAGGAACAAAGTCCAAGACACTGGCCTCTGCCCCGCTCTTCCTCACCGACCCTTGCTCCTGCTCCCCCTTCTTCTGCTGTGCTCTGTCTCGCTGCCCCTCAGAGAGGTTTACACAGGGAGAAGCCCAGAACCTGAGTCAGTTGTGATTTAGTCCCTGCAGCTCTGGGGTGCAGGGACGCTGCCAGGTTGCCTTGGCATCTTGCTTGGATGCTGTTGCACTCTTCTTTCTGGGATGCTGCTGCCCACCTGCCAGCCGCTGCCCGAGAGCTGCCCTGCGCCTGCTCCCTGGGCGGCCCCGAGTCTGCTAGAGCTGTCATTGCTTGGACGTGCTGTTCTCATGACCGCTGGCTGTCCCTAGTGGATCTTGTTGAGGTGTTCATCTAGGAGCTCTTGGTAGCCCTTCACCCCTGTTTCTCACTCCCAACATCTTGTGATCCCCCCAGGAACCACAGCTTAGGGTCACCAATTAATTCCCTGCAACCTGACATGCTTAGGGACATAACTTTTGTGCTTTGGGGACAGACTAACCCTGCCAAGAGTCAGGGAATTCCTGCACTGCACTGCACTGGTGGGGCTCTGGTCAAGTTCTGTTTCATACCGTGATCTGGGGTCTGTCAGCTCTAGCTCCATCTGTTCATCCTGCCCTCTCTCCCTCCCTCCAGCTTCCCTCCTACTTCCCGGCTGCCATGATGTGAGCAGCTTTCCCTCCACCGTGCTCCTCTGAGCTGCCGTTTCCTATGTAGCCAGCTAGACATGGAATAGAAATTCCCTACTGTGAACCAAAATAAACCTCTCCTCCTTTAAGTGGAACACGGAGGAAAGTGGCTGAGGCAGTGTCCGTTTATGTACCCATTCATCCACTCATCTTGCTATTTGTCATCCCTCCCTCCGCCCAATCATACATCCAGCCACCCGCCTGCCTGTCCTGCCACCTACCCACCGAAGAGCTGCTCACCCATTTATTCCTCATCCGTTTTCAGCCCCCTCCCCCAGCCTTGCCTCCGTCCCCTCACCCACCCAGCATCTGACCTTCGCTGCCTGCCATGCACGGGGCTCGGGCACAGACCTAAGGACAGAGAGTGGCATTTTTCATGGAGTGATAAGTGGCTCTGTGCCGTGAAGGGCCAGGAGGAAAAGGGCGAGTAAGCACTCAGGCTGGAGCTGGGGCCGGATGGTGACCTTAGGGAGGAAACGGAAGCTGGACCGGCCGGCTCCGGTGGAGTTTGGAAGGACAGGACACCCCAGCACATGTCTGCCCTCGCTGGGATGAACTATTTTTATAATTTTACACTTCCCACACAGGCTGTTGGTTCGGGCAAGGGCAGAGACCTTCCTGAAAGAAGTGACAGTGCAGATTATTTTTAAAGGTACATATTGTGATGGATGGACTTCAGTTTGCTTATCTATAAAATAGAAATCATAACCGTTATCTCTGGGACTGCTTAGAGGACCGGAAATGAGATAGATTTAGACAACACCTACCACGATGTCTGTCACGTTTTGCCTTAGCTCCTCCACTCTGGGATCCTGCAGACACCCCTGCTGCCTTCAGTCCCAGGAGTGTCCCCTGACCCGTCCTGTGGCTGGGACCTGCCGGGCACAGGGCCTTTCTGCTGCCCCTGGGGATTTCCATGAACAGAAAGCAAGAGGGAAAGCAATGAGCCGTCCCCTCACCTGCCCGCTGCCTTCGTGTCCCCCACTTCCTTTCACCCTTCAGCAACCCGGAGGGTCCGACAGGTGAGGTGACTAGTGCAGGGGTCCCCCCCAGACAGTGGAGGGGCTGTGATTTGAAACTGGCCTGTCTGGTTCAAAAGCTGTCTTCAAAGCTGCCTGCGTTTGGGGGGCCCAGGCACTTTGAAGGTCAGAGATGCAGAGAGAGCTCAAAACAGAGGCTTCCTCTGTCTCCCTGAGCCTGGGCGGTGCAGGGGGAAACAGGCGCTGGCTCTGCGGTAGCACCAGGGTCTGCGGGACCTGGGTGGAGCAGAGGGGGCTGCCTGGGCGCTCACCTGGGTCCTGCCTCCCTCTACTTCCTGTTCAGACAGTGGTTAAGCAGGCCCAGGAGTCGCCCGAAATTCTCGGCTGCTCGGGTGTCCAGCCATCTATTCTGTACTCCTGGGCAGGCCCGGCTGTGTGGCGCTGGGGCTGGACACACTGATTATTCTCTGACAACCTGGCCTGTCCACCCATGCTTTGACCACTCCCTCCGGCTGCTGCACCTTTCCCGGCCCCACTGCCGATCCTTCCAGCCACAAGGCTCTGCAGCCACAGTGGGCAAAACCAGCCACCTTTTACTGTCTGTGCCACACTCCTCTCTTCAGCACCCCAGTTCAGGCCAGGCTGGCTGTAATATTGGGAACTGGGAACTGGGGCTCCCCCAGCTTGTGCAGGCTTGAGACCCGGTCCCACAATCTAATTTTCTGAAGTTACTTAGCATCTCTGGGCCTCAGTCTCCTCATCTGTAAAGTGGGGGTGATGTGGGCGGTGTGTGTTAAAACCGTCACTGCCCCACCCAGAGCATAGGAAGTGCTGTAAGCCAGTGTGACCCTGAGCACAATCTGGCTCTCTGGGCGTGCTCACCACGCATCACAGACTTACCATTTCCTTCAGGGGAAAACCCTGAAAATCCCTCCTTTAGCAAGTTTGAAGTATACAGTACCTATCATTGCCTCCAGTCTCCTTGCTGTGCAGGCGGTCACCAGGCCTGCGGGACAGGGACCCTCAGTGGCTTTGAGCAGCCCCTTTTCTCACGCAGCTCCCCCAGCTTGTGGAAAGCGCTTTCCGCTCCGGGACGGAAACCAGCAACACACCTGAGGGAAGCGCGGGCCAGTCTTGTCCAGGTGTCCCTTGGAGCATGAACACAGGGAGTCCCCTGTGCTCAGGGGAGGGCCATCGTGGCCAGAGGTGACACTGGAGCTCAGGCTGGAATGGGGTCCTGCTCAAGCTGGAATGTTCTGCCACTGAGCTACACCCCTGACTCACCTCCTCACCCTCACAATGGACACCCCATCTTGTTTCTCCAATGTGTTATAATCTATTTCATTATTTGCTTCAGTGCTCAAGGGTATTTTTGTTTTGTTTCAATAACATCTTTCTCTTTTTTTCCTCTATATATTTTATTAGTTAATTTTATAAGATACTGAGTTTTATTATGGCATTTGCTTTTTTAAAAAATTGTTTAATTTTTGGTTTTTTGAGAGAGGGTCTCACTGCGTAGCCCCGGCTGGCCTCAAACTCTCAGCAATCCTCCTGCATCAGCCTCCTGAGTACGGAGGTTACAGGCATGTGCCCCCACGCCTAGTGTATTATGGCATTTTCACACACACGCTTATTAACCATACTTTCATCAACATTATGTTTTGATGGTGATTGATATGCTTTATTTACTGATGTTATGTATTCAGCGCTGGGAATCAGTGCTAGGGCCTCACATGTGCTAGACAAATGCTTCACCCCTGAGGTGCCTCCCCAGTCCATCATTGCTTTTTAAAAGAACTTTTGGTATTTTAACTATCCATAGATTTTTAAGCTTGTTTGAGCACTTTTAATTTATATGGCATTGAAGACAGTTCTTAGACTTTACTATGTATCTACTTCTCACAATAGGAGCAAAATTTTTTTATTCTGTTTATTCATTTACTTATTTATTTTGTCTTTTTGAGACAGGGTCTCACTGTGCAGTTCAGGCTGGCCTTGAGCTCACTTTGTAGCCCAGGCTGGTCTTGAACTTGTAATGGTCCTCCTGTCTCAGCCTCCTGAGTGCTTGGATTACAGGTGTACACCACCATGCCTGGCTAATATTTTTAAAATTTTTAATGGTCTAAATTAATATTTCATATTTAGTGTGCTTTGTTACTACTAAGGTTAAAGTACTCTTTTTCCACTGATTTTTTTTTCCTAGCTACATATCACTAGCATGAAGGAATCCAACTGAGTTTTGTAAATTGATCTTCTATCTCAGTGCTGCCACAGTGGAGATCTTGTCCAGGTTCTTGGTGTCCTGAACAAGGAAATGACCAGGACACCCAAAAGGAGCAGTAAGATCAAAAGTTTACTGAAAGAGAAAGTGCACTCGTAAGGAGAAGTGTTCACACTTCTGATGTTTGAGAAGGTTTGATGTTGAAGAATTTAAACATTAGGGTATAGCCTGTAATGCCAGCACTCCGGAGGCTGAGGCAGGAGGGTTGCTGTGAGTTTAAGGCCAGCCTGGGCTACACTGTGAGTTCAAGGCCTGTCTGAACTACATAGTGAAACACTGTCTCAAAAATAAGTAAACAAAATAAACATGCGGGTTTGAGGCAGGATTGAGGGATTGGTCTGGGGCTTTACTCTTACTAATGAACAGAGACTCTGTCACTTATTTGGGTGACAAATTTTTTGACTTTTTATGCCCTTAGAGGAATTTGCATGGGGCCCAAAGCCCATGGTGGGGGGCAGGTGGGGAGCTTGAAACTGCATTGCTAATGGCATGGCAGGTAGGTCCAGGTTTGGCCAAAGGTGGCTGAAGACCCTGGGTGCACATCTATAGACTGAGTGTGAGCTGGGTCAGCTGGTGACTTTCTCTCTTTGTATTTAAACCTGGATATCTTGGATCTGGGTTAAACCTTAACTCAGAGAACGAATGTAGCCCGCAAGCCTTCCCTGCTTGCCTTGACAGAGAGACATAATCCTCATCAGCCTTTCTGAGATGCCCAGGGACTGCTGGTCTCTTCCGAAACTGCTTCCAGCCAAGAGGGGGCTACTGTTCCCGCCTATAGATTGCGCAACTCTCGCCCTGAATGATCTAAGGGTTGGACCACATGTTGGTCCACTAGTGTGTTGGGTGTGATAATATAGGGCCTAGTTTGGGTAATAGGGGAGTAGGGGAAAAAGCCTCCTTAAGGTCCAATACTTAGAACCCATGGAGTCTCCCGGAAACTGGGAAAGAATTGTGCAGTACATGGGTCTGCCGCTAGAGGGTGGGGTAGAGCTACCGCCTCACTGAGGACCCCACCGGGGGTTCTCCCAGGGTTTACCTCTGGGAGAAAGAAAGCTGGATGTTGGAAGGAGACAGACAAAGCTGAAGAAGCCCACGTTTGGGAAATCTGTCTGCGAGACTGCAGACTTGTACGTGCCTATTCTTTGATAGGGTATTGTCTTCAGTGGGGGAATTGGCTGGGATCTTCCAGCTTTGGCTATGAGTGGTGCTGATTTTGTGCTTCTGTGATGCCATGCAGCAGGATCTACGCGGTGACTAAGCAACCTAGGGAGCTCTTAGGTAGCCTCAAAAGGCACAATTCGTTCTGGCCTCTACCAGTATTGAAGAGCAGCCCCTGCTTTTAGTAAGTGTCCTCCCATAGGGGAGTAGGGCGTCAGGAGACAATTACGAATTCATGGTTAATGCTTGATCTTCAAGGTGGCAGGTCAAAGCAGGAGTAAAGAAACTCTGACTGGGGTTTCCTTCCACCACAGCGGCAGCTCTGGACCTTCAGGAGGGCTCTGTTAAAACCTAGTAAGCTGCCCCTATAAATGAGGAAAAAGATTTGCTCACCTATGCTGTCTCTGGCTCCCCAGAGTTTGTTGGAGGTGATGGAGATGTTTTCAGACTGGGCACTGCAGACTGCCCCGGGTCCCCTCAGCGCTGTCCACGCTGAGTTCGCGTTTAGAGTTTTGGTTGGTTGCATCCCTCTCTGGGAACTCGAGCGGTTGATCCTCCAGTTGCATAGGTGAAGGTCAGTATCGTGACCTACTGGGTTGGGCCAGTGCGTTAGGATTGAACAGTCTCAAGCCCAGGGACCAATTTTCTTGTGTTCAAAGCCAGAGCCTTGGGCTGGGGATTTAGTTCAGCAGCATAAGTGCCTGCCTGGCAAGCACTAGGTCATGAGGTCATGAGTTCAATCCCCGGTACCAAAGAAAGAAAGAAAGAAAGAGCCCCAAGTTTTATCTTTGGACAGCTTGGGCTTTGGGGTCTGGCTAATTGCAGCAACCACCATTTTGCCTGCCTCTGATCTTGGCTTCTTTCTCCTTTTTCCTCTTCTAGATCCCAGGTGTTGAACACAGAAAAGGTCATAGTCAGCACTTGGACCTCCGATCTCTGGGTCCCATTTGTAACTTTTGTAGCTTCTGGTAGACATCAGGGGTGAAGCAACTTATGAAACGTTGTCCCTCATATGAGAGCCCTTTCCTCCGGGGAGGGAAGCACGTTTTCAAAAAAGCTTCCTCTAGTCAGCTGTGAAGGATGGCTGGGTTTTCTCTTCCTTGGGCGACCTCTCTGAGCCTTCACACTTACTGGTTTTGTGCTGCTCTTTGTCACGTCCATAACGAGTGCCTGGATCATTTTGGCCCTTGGCACCCTGCTTCCCACCGTACTGCAATCCTTGTTGGGCTCCGAGGCAGGAATTGTGCCCTTGCCAGGCTGATTTCTCTCTGCACTGTTAGCAAATACTTCACTGGCACAGCACTGGGCTGTTTCTAATAGTCTTTGTTTCTCAGTTGGGGTGCAGCATGTGGCTGAAACAAACTGACATCATGCCAAGATAGAACAACAGCCGAAGATAAAGTCTGAAACTCATCCGCACACCTACACAGATCTTCAGAAAATGGGCCTAAGTGCCCCTTGCATTGTTGGATATCTGTAACTGAACAGGAGAGTGAGACAGTTCCTTCCACCCTGGTGCTCTCTCCCAGAAGCAGGCTGCCTTGTGAACTGGGAGATAAGAGGCTACAAGCCATGTCTCAGTGCCTTGAGGTCAAAGGAGGAGGCTGAGGGCTTTAGGTTTCTCTGGGGAGCTGACTGCAGAGGAGGTTTCTGAGTTACTTGCTGAAAGTGGTATCAGTGTCCTGACCTTGAGATTATAAGGAAAGGTCACCCTTGGTGCCCCTGAGAGACATGTGGTGGGCTAAGAGGAGATCATCAATAAATGGAGAAGAGACCAAGTCTAGGGCTCTTCCAAGGGTGTCCCCACAGTAAGATTGAAAGGTCAACTGACACTGACTTCTGGGGTGTCCCTCTAACACAGTGGTGGCGAACGTATGACGCGCTGCTGCAGTGTGCGGTTTGCATCATTGAAAGCTCTAGAAGGTTTGCTATAAGCGGAGGCTGCCTCCTGTCAGGTGTCTCTGGTGAAGAGCGTGGCACCGCTGCCCTGTATTCCGTGTGTCTCCCTGTAACCTGTGCCCCTGAACAAAGGCCTGTAGGCCAAGGTGATGCCTTTACCATGTGTTTTTATCCAGTGTTGGGAGCTGTCTTTATCTCAGTATGCACAATGATGGGGTGCCTGGCTGGGGGAGCCAGGCATATTGGTAACTGCATCTAAAAAGCCAACAGGGTTGGTAGAGACTGTGAAGATTTGAGAGAACCTTACCTGAGCAGATTTAAACAGCATGAAGGAGAACTTCTAAAAAGACAGGTAGTGACAGGAAACAAACTGGCCCTTTAAATCCAGATGCTAGAATCCTGCCGGGAACCAGACCTGAAAGTAAGCTGCCAGGAATTAGAGCAGAAAGGGCAGCCCGGAAGGGGGTAGAGGGGGGTGGCATAAGGAGAGGCGTGTCAGCCCCCCCGGAGTGTGGTCAGATGTCTGAAACAGCAGTGACAGACAGACAAAGCAGAGGCTGGACGAGGGAAAGACGCGTTTATAAAGCTACACACACATAAAACAAAGAACTGCATGCTGCATGGAGTTGTACTGTGCCAAGTGGAGCATAAAATGTCCCATTCTGTGCCCCGATGATCCTGTCACAGGCAGACACCCTCGCAGCTTTTAACTGACTGATGCCTGCCATGAGCAACCGGAAACCAGGACAAAGTGGAGTTTGTCCTCTTACCTCCTGGGTCACCCCCCCCCACCCAGGTAATGTTAGCAGATCAATGGGTTTTTCCAGGTCCTTGGTGTCCTGAACAGAAAATTGATTGGGATATCAAAAAGGAGCAGCAAGATCAAAGATTTACTAAAAGGGAAAGTACACTCCTCGGGGTAGAAATGCCCAGTGAGGCGACCTCGAGGCCCTGAGGAGGACTGGTGTGGAGGGGGTAAGCATTAGACTTTGTGGCTGTGAGCATTAGAGTTGAAGGGTTGCTCTGAGGTTTTATTCGTGCCAGTGAGCAGCTTAACTCTGCCCTAGTTGGGTGGTGGAGTTTTTTTTAATCCTTGACAGCCCTTGGAGGAACTGGCATGGTACCAAGGCCCACACAGGTTGGGAGGTTATCATAATGACACCAGTACCTAAGACTAGGGTCAACTAAAGGTTCCTGAGACCACTGGGTGCATTCCTGAAGACTTGCTGTGTTTGAGCTGGGTCTCCTGGTTACTGTCTCCTTTTGTATTTAAACTGGGACATCCTGGAGCTAGGTTAAAGTTTAGCTCGGAATGTGGATGTACCTTATAAAGTGGGCTCTGGCTCTGAGGTGGGCCCTCCCTTCTCACCCTGGCCATTGTTAACTACCCCCTACTTCATCACCACTGGTCTGAACTCATTTATTCTATTCCTTTTCTGGTTGATTTCTTTGGATTTTCTAGGTAAGACATCACATTTTCTTCAGAAGTAATCAATTTGTGATGCCTTCTTTTCTCATGCTTACGAGTCCAGTCATTTTCCCTTCTGAGACGGGAGCCACCAGTGTTCCTAGAACTAGTTAAGCAGAGGTTAGCATGAGAGACTTCTGCCCTGATGTGAGAGAAGGGAGTGAAGCATGCTGGGACATTAGTCACATGGCCCCATCCTGAGTTAGGAGAATGGGCTAGCACGCAGAGCAGCGGCCTGGGCAAGTCTTACAGATACTGTCCCCCAGAGATGATACGTTCTGGGGAGGTAGAGGCTGGCGGAGCTGTAGGAAGGGTTTAAGGTAGAAGGAAGAGTGCTGCCGAGAGTGAGTCAGCATCTTAGTAGTGGCCCAGGGTAGGATTCCAACCTATTAGGCAAGGAAGCCAGGCCAGAAGCAGCAAAGCAAGGAGAATGGACAGGCTGTC
This sequence comes from Hydrochoerus hydrochaeris, assembly GCA_004027455.1. NCBI lineage: Eukaryota > Metazoa > Chordata > Mammalia > Rodentia > Hydrochaeridae > Hydrochoerus > Hydrochoerus hydrochaeris. The sequence goes on along the minus strand of PVLA01000253.1, from coordinate 470,025 downwards.
TCCTAACTGCTGGACACAGATGGCTGCAGAGTTGGCTCTGGGCAGCCAGAAGCAGCTGGCAAAGCTGAGATAGTCCCTGCCCTCAGCTGTGGAGCCAGTTGGTGGAAGCTTGCAGAAGCAGGGCCCCTTCACCTTTGCTTCTTATTTTTGAAGAATGTGTTGTTTGTAGCTTTCCACCCCAACGTACCGTGTCGGTGTTTGGGTCAGGATTTGTGTTCACCACCATGTCTGTGCAGACCACCACTTCCTCGCCACATTCCCCCTTAGAGCTGTCCTGAGAGCAGATGGTACATTGTACCAAATGACTTCTCAGCGTCTATCAGTTTGAGGATGGCTGCTGCTCTTTTCCCAGTTGATGCAAAAAATTATCTTGGAAGGAGCAAATCTGTGATTGGCCAGGCCTGGTCAGGTGCTCACCCTCTGTCCCTCCCATGCCAGACTTTGGGCCACCCAATACCTGGAACAGGGGAAGGATAGTTCCCAAAAGCAGAGTCAGGGTGTCTACCGCAACGCTGGGCAGAGATTACAGACACGCAAGACAGGCTGGCCTCTTGGTCCATAGATGCTGCTGTCCATTTGCAGTCGCCCTGGGAAGGTCCTTGGTTCTCCGTGAGAACAAGTATGGTACCTAACAAGGGCACAGTCAGTGTCACTCGAATGGGTGACAGAATAAAAGAAGGGTTGGGGGCCCCTCCTGGAACTCAAGAGCCCAGCTCCTCCTCGCTTTGACCCCCAAATCCTGCAGTGTGTAAGTTTCCAGGCTGTAAGGTGAGGGTCTGATGGTAGGAGGGCTTCTGGGATCAAGGAATTAGCTCTGGGCTGGATAGATCACGGCCCAGCTCCCAGCTCTGCCCCAAGCCTCTGGGCCCCCACCACACTCCTCCGTGCAGGGTTCCACAGGAGTGAAGGGTGGTGGTGACACTCTCGGCACAGTGCCCAGTGCTTCCTGAGCGCCTTCTTAGGGAATGGCATGACTGTGTGTGCTTTAGGGACATTTAGAAGAGGCAGAACTGCATTGGCTATGGCTGCCTGGGCTCTTGTGGGGGAGACACAAGCAGCCAAGTTCACAGGGTCTTTGCGATTGTGCTTTTGTCACTAGTGCACCTACTGCCGTCACCACGCAGCCCCAAGTTGATAATAACAGTGATGGTGCTGACAGTGGAGAGCCCTAGAGGAGCTCATGCCGCTGCAGATATGGTGATACATTGATTTGTTGTTGTTTTGAGACAAGGTCTTGCTGTATATTCCAGGCTGGCCTTGATCTCACTATGTAGGCCAAGGTGGCCTCAAACTTATGGTGATACTCCTGCCTCAGCCTCCTCGAGGCTGGGCATGTGCCACTGTACCCAGCAAATATGGAGATAAATTGAAAAGTGGTACCTGTAGCAGAAATGAGCCCAAGCTTTTGTGAATTTGGTTTCATCTCTTCTTAGCAAATCCTTAGCCTTTTTTTGGCCTCAGTTTCCTCATCTGTAAAATGGGGCTAATAATAGAAACTGCTTCATAGGCTTGTGATATGTAGCTGGATTAATATGTGCAAAGCCCTCAGACCAGCATCTGGCTCGCAGTAATCACTCTTAAGTGTTTCCACTTGTCATTGTCACCACTCCAGGGAGCTCTCGGCCTAACGAGGTGCTGACGGCCAGGATGGGGCCATCACATCTCTGGAATTGCTGTAACTGCTATGGGGTAAGTCTTCCCAGGAGGGGGTAATGGCACAGCACCTCTGCTGGCCCTGTTCCCTTCCCCACCTCCGCCACCTAATCATGCTGGTGGTGGCCTCAGCAGGCCTGTGCTGGCTCAAAGAGGGTCCTGGGTGAGGTCTGGCCCCTGCCATTCTCTGCTACACTCAGTACAGATTCTCATCATCAGATTCTCCCAGGGACCTTGGGAAATGCGTATTCTAGGGACACCCCCCCCACCCGCCGGCTGCCATCCCCCACAGGCCTGTGCAGGGTGTTTAGGACAAGACTCTGCTCTCCTTCCTCCATCGTGGGGCCCAAAAGGGGCCAAAATCCAAACACCATCTCAGACCTTGTTCGCTGTCTCCCAGAGGAGATGGCTGAGTCCCTGACCCTCCTGAGCCTTGGTTTCCTGCTGGGTTAAATGAGGGCCTAAAAAGGGCAAAGGAGGCAAAGACATGCACGTACCCTATGCTTTTGTCCTGACTGGTGCCCAGCACCCTCTGGCTCAGGCCTTCCTCTCTCCACATAGGCCTCCGTTGGGGGAAGAGGTGTCTGTTATAAATAAAGGTCTGAATCCTGTATGGGGCTGCTCACTCCTGCTTCTTCCTGCTGTGCTTGTGGGGAGGGGGAGGGTGGAGGGTCCCTCTTGTATTAGTTACTTTTCTCTCATTGCTGAGACAAAAATGCCTTATGCCCAAAAGGAAGGAAGGAAAGGTTTATTTAGTTTACAGTTTTTGGAGGTTTCAGTCCATAATCAGCTGGCTCCAAGGCAGAGTGTTGTGGCACATGTGCAGCCATTCATAGTGACCAAAAGCCACAAGAATGAAAAGGGCAAAAGGGGAAAAGCAGGCCTCCTTCCCTCCCTTATACTGTATGCCAGCTACTCAACCCGGGCAGGTACAGCAGTCACACCACCAATCCCAGCACTAGACCACAGACCAATCACAAACGCTAGACTCAGCCACTTTCAAAAGGTCTGCCCCCCCATGACTGCATGAGGCTTTGGGGGGACATCTAGACACAAACCATAACACCTCTGCTGAGAGCTCCCTCTGAACCAAGGGACTGCAAGTCATACCCAACCAAGGATTCTGCCTGTTCCTAAGGAATTTCCCCAACTGACTCAGGCCCTTTGTTTGGAGCTGGTCACCCCAATTTTGGGGCCCCCTTCCAAAGACAAGAGCAGTAGCAGGGACCAGGAAGATAAGGCATCTCATCTCCACTCTGGCCAGGAGAGGGGGAGGCTGCAGCCAGCTTGGGTGGTCTGGCGGGAAGAACCCACCAAAATCTGCCCTGCCCTGGGGGCAGCCCAAGCAGAGCGCAAGCTGTGGGCTGCTGGTAGTGGGGGTGGGATGAGTGGACTGAGATGGCCTCACTCTCTAGGGACCACCACACACCACCACCCTCTTCTTATCCAGATTCCGTCTTTTGCTGCGGAAATGGCCCATTTAATGTTCTGTGTGAAGGAGAAAAACTTACTGGTGATGGCGGTGCAGCACGGGGTCCCACCTTGCATGTGAAGAATCCTGGTCCTGCGAAGCAAGGGGTGACAAGGTTGGGGTACAGCATGGTGCTGGAGCAAGTGCAAGGCCCTGCATCTCACCAACACCACATAAAAAGAAAACAAGTCGAGAAGGCGTCATGGCCAGGCAGGTTTAGAAAGGGCAGCCGCTCATTCCTCACGTGAGTCTAATAAAGGCTCCTGTCAGAAACACTAATGTGGGTCCAGGATGTCTCAGACTTTCCCATCTGCGGTGCTGGGACCCCAGCACACAAGGCAGATGCTCTGCCCTGAGCTGCACTGAGCGTGATCCATGCAGGACGGTCAGAAGTAGGCAGGTCATTAACGAGCTCCTGCACAGTGATTCCCAAAGGTCAAGAGCTCTCAAATCTGTGAGGTCCCTTGGTTCCCATGGCAGCAGTATAGGGTGACACAGACTGCTGTACCATTTCACAGGGGAGAGCCTGGCTCAGGGAGGGTGGGGTTCGCTAGGGGCTCCCTGTGGGTTTACAATGCGGGCCGTGTTTCTTCTCTCTTAACTCAGAAACCCCATTGTGTGTTCCCAGAACCCAGTGTCCTTCCTTTGGACACTGTGTGTTCCCAGAACCCAGTGTCCTTCCTTTGCCATGTTGACAGCAGCGACGCTAGAATTTCTGGCAGCAGCCACCCAGGTTTGCTTTGCTGCAGAAACTGAACCTCCATCCCTGGGGCTCAGGGGTGTCCTGGGAGACAGGAGGGCTGGTAAGGGGACCTTGTGGTTTGAGAGTAGGAGGGGTGTCTGTGCAGGGCAGGGCAGGCTGGGGCTGGGCCAAGGGTGGGTAACAGAATGGGGTGGGGGTCAGCAGTGGGCTGTGTGGGGTGCAAGGGGCAGGGTCGAGGCAGCACAGCCCGGAGCTCTCCACTCCTGCAGCCCACTCTTCCTTGGACAGCAGCCGTGCTCAGTAACATGACATAAACCAGGCTGATGCAGGGAGTGAACAGCACCTTCCAAACCTGGCCAGGGACTCAGGTGTCAGCAGAGGGTCTCATGTGGAGGCCACAGCTGAATGGATGATGGGGCAGCTGTCCCCTGGTGCCTGGCTTCACGCCTCCCCTGCAAACACAGGGTTCAGAAGCAGGCATCCCTGTCCCTAGTGGGTGAACTCCCTTCCCCCATCATGAGGAAACCTGGCTACATCTTGACCTCAGCACCCCAGTTTCCTCCCTTCCCCAGAACCCCAGCTTCCTAGTGATTGGACTTCCTCTTGGACCCTGCTTCAGAATTCAAGACCAGAAGCCAGGCATTGTAACATGTGCCTGGAATTCTAGTTGAGGCTGAGGCAGGAGAATCATGGCAAGTTTGAGGTCAACCTGGGCAACATCATGAGTTCAAGGCCAGCCTGGACCACATAGAGAAACCCCGATGCAAAAAAGCAAAACAAGACAAAAGAACTTAGGACAGATCCATAGAGGTCAGCAGGAAGTTTGCGGCCCAGCTATGGCTGGGGATCAGTGACATTGGCATCTCTCAGGAGCTGCTCAGAAATGCAGTCTTGGGTTCTGTCCAGGCCTGTCAGCCAGACCTTGCATTAAGCAGGGCCCAGGTATGCCCAGGTGAACCTGGTGTGGGCCATTGACAACCCTGAGCCTGTGTCCCCAGCCTCCCCAGCCCACAGCATGTCCAGGGCTGTGTACCATGAGCTCTTTCTCTTATCTGCTCTGGTGGACATTGCAGCATGACTGGGGCCTGGACTTCCCAGGGGACTGTGGGCCTGGTGACAGCTGGGTGTCAAATAGGGTGCCCCTAGGAGGTGCTGTCCAGACTTGCAGCCTTCCTGAGGCCTGGGCTCTGAAGCCATGAAGACAGAACCTTTCTCATACTCACCTGTGCCTGTGTCACCAATGAATTCTCTGACTCTGCCACCATGGGGAGGGGTCAGAACAGTATTGCTAGTGAGAACACATGGAGGGAAACCCTTTGCTGGCAGCCACCTGGCCTGGCCAGGGATAGACCTATATCCTAGGGACTTGCATTTGTGGTCAGAAAAGGACCCTGAGGTGTCACGTGCAGACAGCTAAATCACCTGCTGCCCCTCCAGGCCTCACCCTCTCCTGGCATCCATCAAAATTATGCTTCCCAGACCGCTGGGGTGGGATCTGGAATCAGCCTCACCTCCTCCCCACCTCGAATCCAGCAGGTCCTGTCACCAACGCAAGGGGTACCCTGTGCTGCCCCGCCCCTGTCACCCGCAAGGCTCTGGGTCCCCTCAGCCTCTGCTTCTCGACTGCAGAGGCCTTGCTGCTGGTATCCTGTTCCCCCACTCTATACCAGGAGCGCCAGGTGCCCTCCCAGGTGCAGACCTGCCTGCAGGGCCCCACTAAGATCCCCGCCCTCCTGTTCCTGCCCTGCCAAGCCTCGCCACCAGAGCCCAGAGCGACTCCCCATACCCACAGCACCCCCAGAGCCGGGCCTCTGCTCCTCTCCCTCCTCTTGCTTCTGAGTCACCACCCCCCACAGCTGCCACCTTCCCTCTGCCATCCTTTAACCCAGTGTGGCCACCGCCACCAAGGCCCATCCACAGTGTCCCCAGCCCTCTGCATTCTGATTCCTCTGGGCTCTGGGGTGGAGGTTTGGGGCCACTTTTTCTAGGCTACATTATGATGGACTCTCTCTTATCTCCTCCTGCAGTACTGAGCGCAGTTTTTGAGAAGAATGAGAATTTTACTGACTCCTCCCCCTAGTTTAAAAATGATCCTATTCATTTTTTAGGTTCAGCCCGTTAAAAACGGCTGGAGGCAGCTGTGGGAGGGTCAGTCCTCAGTCTGCAGAGGTGTCTGGGCTAGCTAGCGCCTGCATGGCCAGCTCCAGGCTGGGCAGCCATCATTTACATGCTACCAGCACCACATCCGCTTCCAGGCGAAGCCTCCGTAGAGTGTCCCTGTAAATCTTAACACACAATGAGGCAGACTCTGTGGCCCAGAGAGGTTGAATCCTTCACTCTTGGTCACACAGCTAGTGCACGGAAGATGGGGGACGCCAGCCCAGCTTTGTGTCCCTGCAGAGGCTGGGTGACATACAGCCAGCGGACATGTGGCGATATGAACGGTCCCTTTGGTGCTGTACTCTTGGCTATTTTTATTTCACTCAAAAAAATAACAGCAGGACATTTGTCCTTTCCCAGGGAGCTTCTGGGGCGCACATCTGTCTCCCTGCAGGGCTGAGGAAATGTTTGGCAGAGACACAAGACAGTCAGACACGGCTGGTCAGACAGACACAAGTATAAGCCAGGCTACTTCAGAGACCACCCAGGCTTCGGCCACCTTCATTTCTATTCAGACACTAAACAAAGCCCTCATGGGTGGCCACGGGGATTCTGGACAGTGGCAGACAGAGCATGAATGACCCCCATGCTGAGGGTCTCTTACAGGAAGGCATCTCCAGCTGTGGCTGGAGGAGGCAACACTGCCCAGGAAGCGGTGGCCTGGGCGCTGGGTAGGTGGGCGATGCTGCTAGCTGGCCCTTCTGCATGCCTGGCCTTCCGGGGCAGAGACTGTCCAGTACTGCACCATCCCTGCCCTAGGCATGGGACCTCCCTCCTGTCCTTGAGGAGGGGCTCTTCACTGGGCCCTCCGGCTGTGAGAACAGGCACTAGTGCAAAATGATTCAGCAAGTATTTTGTTTGGGTTTGAGTCAGGGTCTCACTGTGTAGTTTCTTGAACTCGCCACATAGCCCAGGCCAGCTTGCTGTGATCCTCCTGCCTCAGTCACCCAGTGCTGGGATTACAGGGATGTGCCACCATGTCCAGCAATTTCAAAACAAAACAAAACAAACACAAAGGCCTCTGGTAGGGCTGCTCCAGAGCTGGTTCCTTCAGAAAAGAGAGGCATCACCCAGGACCAAGCCCTCTTTTATTGGTTCTTCCCCGTGTACCCCAAGATGATGTTGCTCTCCACCAAGGGAAGCAGAGTGGGAAGCACTTCTTGTGGGTGATACTCCCCCTACCCCATATGCACTCATCAAACAGTCTCTCCTAGAAGCTCCCAGAAAATGTCCCCTCATGTCTCATTGGCCCAGGATGTTTAACACACCTTTGCCTAAACCAATCACTGGCAAGGGGGATGAGCCCGCCTCATTACCTTCACCCCATCAGACTCATGCCCCAGGGATGAGGTACCTTGAAATACCTGGTCAAAGAGGAAGTGGACCCGCAGCCACACTAGGGCTTTGTTACCTTTATTATACCTTCTCCGCTGTACAGAGGTGACCAAGAGGATCTGCTTCAGTCCTTGTCATTAGTTTTTGGCTTTAGAGAAGTAGGGAAGTAAAAGGCTCAAAGAGGTTGAGTCCTTTCTCAGGGCCACCCTATGGGTCCCCAAGCCACTTACTTGGTCCTGACAAAGCTACGTTGCACCACCCCTTCAATCCCATCATCTCTACTCTGGTTTTCTTCTCTTCCTCCAACCCCAGGCCTACCCCCAACCCCCTAGAGAATATTACAGTCATTCGAACCTCCAAGCTGTTAGAGACCTTCAGTGTTAATGTCCATACTTTCATTTTCCAGATGAGGAAACTGAGGCCCAGAGGAGGGAAGGAAGGGACTCACCGAGACCACATGGAGGGTAGAGTTGTGATGCACCTAGGGCCCGGAAAGCGCACCATGCCTGAGGTTGCACAGGGGCTGAGACCTCCCACCCCATTACCTTGACTGGAGCTGCAGGCTGGTCCATGTGGCCTGTGCTGCCCAGTGAGGAGTGACCCTCATGTCCTTCTTTATGCCCTCTGTGCTCCTGATGCTTCGCCACATTCTTGTTTATTCTCTATCCAGTCATCGCCTTGTTTGACCCTCACCGTGGCCGTGGGAGCTGGCTGGTAATACATTCTAGGTATGAAAGCTGAGGCCCACAGGATGATACAACCTGCTCAAGGTGATGCAGTACTGGCCTGGCAGGACCCTCTTTGGAAACCCCTCCTTCATCCCTTGTTTGAGCCTGGTTTTGTGAGGCTCTTGCCTGGTTCCCCTGCCCTCCCTTCAGGAGAATTAATAGAGAGGGCTGCGCCCTTTGTCCCATGGGCTCAAGGACACAGGGCTCCATTGTGGGCCTGACATGCAGCAGCTGGACTGCCTGGGAACTCCACAAACAGGCAGCTGGAGCATCTCGCCCAAGGCCTCAAGGGAAGGCAGAGCCCCCTGGGTGGCCGGGACCTAAAGAAGGAGCCGCTCAGGGTGACTTGGGGCCCCTCATCCTCCTGCAATTGGCTGCTATCCCCCAAGACCAGGGCTGCACAAGGGAAAGACTGCCACACCCCAGGGCTGATGGGCGGTTCAGAGGGTGGACGTGGGGCAGGAGCTTCCAGCAGGTGGAACACCCAGCAATGGCGGAATTCTCCCTCCTGCTGTGACCAGGAAGCTGCTTGCCAGGCTTTCTCCTTTGGACCCCGTTTCCTCCGCCTCCCACCTTGCTCCCGCTACCCCCACCCACGTGCCTATCTTGAGCTCCCCGTGCTGTCTGACACCCCCTTCACCTGGCCAGCTGCTAACAGGACAGTCTTGCTTGTTCTGCCTGTGATGTCCCCCTGTCTCTCTCCAGGAGCACTAGAAGGCAGGCTGGACTCCTCAAGGGTCCATGACTGTGACTGGTGATTCTGGGCCATAGAGGACCAGGGCAGCTCAGGGCTGGGCCGCCAGGTCCTGTCTGAGCCTTAGCCTGCCCCTCCCTCCCGGCCGGCTGGCACCGGGAGCCCGTCCTCCTCACCCTCAGCTTTTCCCCATCTGCCCTCTGTCGTTAGTTTTGTTGTCCTTTCCACATAATGGAATCACACTGTGTGTCACTTTTTGAGAATGGCTTCTTTCACTTTGCAAAATGCACTTGAAATTCATCCTCATTGCTGTGCATCGATAGTCTATTCCTTTTCATTACGGAAATCTTAGTTTATCCATTCAGTTGGAGGAAATTTGGGATGTTTCTAGTTTGGTATAATTATGTATAATGTGGCCTTAGACAGTTGTATGCAGGGTGTGTGTGTGTGTGTGTGTGTGTGTGTGTATAAGTGTAATTTCCATTTCTCTATAATAGAGAACAATAAAAGGGAGGGTCCCCTCTACCTCTGATTTGCTGGGAGTTTTTTTTATCATGAATGGATGTTGAATTCTGTGAATTGGTTTCTCTACATTTTTTGGTAGATTTTATTTATTTTTATATTACATTGATTTTCAAATGTTGAACCAGCCTTGCTGGATAAGCCCTACCTACCTGTGGAATATGTATCTATTTCCATATGATTTTTCAGAATTTAACTGCTGATATTTTGATAGAGATCTTTGAATCTGTGCCCATGAGGGATATTAGACATTAGTCAGGGCAATAGTGGCTTCGAAAAATGAGAAATGTTCTTGTTTTCTGAAAGATATTGTGGAGAAAGAAAAGCAAAAGAATACACACACACACACACACACACACACACACACCTTAAATATTAGGTGAAAACATCTGGGCCTGAGGTTTACTCTTTTGGAAAGATACAAGGTAAGAGATCCATTTCTTTAGTACCTATAGGATTACCGAGATTATCTTCTCTCATTTCCAATATTAGTCATTTGAATCTTCACAAACACACACGTGCACATGCATGCACACACACAGAGGCTGGTTACAGATCAATCAGTTTTATTAATCTTTTCAAAGAACTCGATTTTGGTTTCATTGGTTTTTCTTTACCATGTTTTTTGTTCTTAATTTTACTGACTTCTGCTCTTATGTTTATTAAATGTCTTTCCTCACTCTTGGTTTGGGTTTGAATTTTATGCTGTATTTTTATTTTCATTGAATTTAAATTACTTTTAACTTCCCTTGAGACTTGTTTGACTCATGAGTTATTAGATATGCATTGTGGTTTTGCAGCACTGGGAGTTGAACCTAGGTGCATCCTAGCCACACCACAGCCCTTTTTATTTGCAGAGAAGGTCTCACTCTGTTGTCCAAAGTGAGCTCAAACTTTTGATCTTTCTTCCCTATCCTGCAGAATAGCTTGGATTAACCTAGCTAGACATGTTAATTCCCAACGGTTGGATTTTCAGTCTTTCTATTACTGGTTTTTAGTTTAAGTTCATTATAGTCAGAACATATACCTTATATAAGTTCTTTTAAATCTGTTAGAGTCCTGGAATATGGGCTGCCTTGGTGAGTGATCTGTACACATGAGAAGAATGTATATACTCTTCTCCTATTGGGTGGTGAGTTTCACACAGGCCAATCAGGTAACACTGGCAAGTAGTATTGGTCAAGTCTTTTATATTCTTGTTGATTTTCCATCTAACTGATTATATTGATTACTAGAGAGGACTGTTGAAGTCTTCAAATTTAATGGCCAACTTGTCCATTTTTTTTCAGTTCTATTAAATTTTTTCATGTATTTTGAAGTTCTGTTACTAGCTACTGAATGTTTGGTGTTGTCATGTCTTCTTAATAAGTTGACCCTGTATTCCTTGGTTATTTTCTCCGTTCAGATTAAATGCTTCCTAGCTAATTTCTGTGATTGTATCACTGTTTGGTTGGTTTTTTTGTCATCTCCAATCTGCTATTGGTTCCATCCGGAGAATCTTTTAATTTCAGATATATATTTTTAGTTCTAAAATGTTCATTTACTTCTTTTTGGCTTTTTTCTGCTGAGAATTTCTGTATTTCCATTTATTTCAAGACTGTTCATCTTGCTTGGGATTTAGCTCAGTGGGGTAGCTCAGTGGTGTAAGTGTCTGCTTGGCAAGCATGATGTCGTGAGTTTGATCCCCAGTACAAAACACAAAAACAAAAACCAAGAATGTTCATTTTGCTGGGTGTGGTCAGGGACACCTGTAATCCCAGCACTCAGGAGGCTGAGGCGGGTGGATCATTGCAAGTTCAAGAACAGCCTCGGCTACAAAGTGAGCTCAAGGCCAGCCTGAAATGCATAATGAGACCCTGTCTCAAAAAGACAAAAAAAAATTTTTTTTCCATCTTTACCTCATGTTATGTAAGATCTTTGTCTACCCTGGTTTCTGTCCCTGTTAACATAAACAAGACAAAACAAAACAATCTTTATCTACTAATGATAACCTCTTGGTCATCTTGGAGTTATCTATCTTAGTCACTTTCTTGTCCCTGAGACATAATACCCAACACCCAAAGTTGAAGGAGGAGAGGTTTATTTTGGCTCACAGCTTTAGAAGTCTCATGGTTGGCAGGTTCAAATGCAGAAATGGCATGATGGGAAGGGCCTGGTGCAGAGGGAAACTGCTCACATCATTGTGGCCAGGAAGCATGGAGAGAAGGGGAGAGCCAGGGAGGGGGACAGACCTTTCCAGGCCACACCTCTCGTGCCCCACAACCAGGCCCCACCACCTAATAGCACATTCAGCTCCATCACTCCCATAACCTATTCACCTCCCCCAAGCCCCGCCTCTGAGCGCATGGGAGTTTGGGGGTCATTCTTGGTCTAAACCGTAACACTATGGGCAGTCTCTTCTCTGACACATTGCTGCCACCTTTTCCTGTTTCTTTGTATGTCAGGTAACTGGCTTGCGTCCTGGCCATTTTGAATATTATATTATGAAATTCTAGATCCCGTTACAATCTTCTGAAGACCATCAGTATTGTGTTGGTTTGTTTTCAACTGGGAAATAACCCCAGTTAGGTTGGAGGCTTAAATTTAGCTTCCTCTGGGATCTGTCCTTTTAACATTGGTTCAGTTTCCAAAGCCTTTACAGTGCTAATCAGGTGCACCCCAAGTGTGCACACCCCAGGGCCAGTCTGTCCAGCTTACTGTGGTCCATGCTGAAAGCCTTTGGGATGTTATTTCTGCTGCATTCCATAAATATGCTGAGGCCAGGACTTTAAGGGAATTCAATTGAGTTTCGCTCCTCAGCTTCCTCCTCTGTGGTCTCACCCTCACCAGCTCCCAGGGGCCCCACAGGCAGAAAGTTTGTTCCTCTCAGAATTTTACATCCCCTAGCTTGACTGCCTTGGCCACCACCACCAGCTGTGTATTTGTCTTATAGGAAGGAAGCTGAGAAAGAGAAAATAAACAAAAAAGGACTGTTCTCTTATTTGTCCAAAACGGACTTCTTCCCAACTTCTCATCAGAAAGAGTTTGCGTATTTTTACTACATAGCCCAGGCTGGCCCCAAACTTGTGCTCCTCGTGCCTCAGCCTCACAAATTCTGGGGAAAAGAGAGTTTCTTTTGGAGCCTTTTCTCTTTATACTTGCTGTGTGAGTTTGGAATCTGAGCCACCTGCAGTGGATTAAGTACTGGCCACCTTATAACACCCAGCTGAACTGAATCGCCCAGCTTGGCGCTGGGGGCGGAAGGTCCACCTGAGATTTCCGACAACATAAAAGCAGAAGTGAAGGGAAGATGGTGTGTTGTTGATTTTCACAGCAGAACTTGTCACGCTGGCTTCCTGATATGACCTTAGCCGTTCTCATTGTCATAGGAGCTCCGGCCCTTGCTGTCGCTGAGGATGAGTTCGGCACTCTTCAGGGCAGCTCTGATCTTCACTCGAGCGTTGCTTCCTGGCTGCGGTGCGGATCTGTCAGCCTGCTGGCACAGATCCTTCATCTCACTGGCACAGACTTTCTAGCTTCCGCTGCAGGCCCTTGGGCCTTCCCAGTGCGGATCCTTGATAGAGACTTGCATGAGATGTTGTTGTAGGCCCAGCCCTTCAGTTCGACTCGTGGGGGGGCATTGTCATGGCTCTAGGTCTTCAGCTGGGCTCTTGCAGGACTGTGCCATGGGATCCAGGCCCTAGCTGGAGTCTTTGGGTCTCTAGATTGTGGACAGATCTATACGTTTCTGCATTTGACTTTTCAGGTGAATATTATAAAATCCTATAAATTATGTGCCTTATATTAAATCTATTCCCCTGTAAACCCTGAATACAGCTCTACCTGAGTCATGATCAGAAAATATGCAAAAAAAAAAAAGGAAGCCTACTTCTGTACTCATTTATGTTCTTTCCAGTTCCTGTTTTTCTCCCCCATCCACTTTATAACATCTTTGTCTGTTACGTCTTCTGACCAGGGTTTGTGGTTGTAACCAGCAGCAGAAACAGAGCATGGTGTATCTACTGTATCCAGCTAGAGCCAGGAAGCTGCCTTGTTTCTTAATGTTGACATCTAATTAGCAAAATCTAAGTCTGTCTATAGCCTGTATCTGTGGTGGCCTCTGCTTTCACAGGTCAATGTCTTTTTTTTTTTCTTTTCTGGTACTGGAGATTGAACCCAGGGCCTAAGCAACATCCCAACCCTTTTTATTTTACATCTTGGGAGAGGGAGGGAGGGAGGGAGGGAGGGAGAGAGAGAGAGAGAGAGAGAGAGAGAGAGAGAGAGAGAGAGAGAGAGACTCTTAAGTTGCTAAATTGCCCAGGCTGGACTCAAACTTGCAGTCCTCCTCCCTCACCCTGCCAGAGTGCTAGGACTGCAGCTGTGTGTCACCATGCCTGGCTAGCAGTACATCTTAAAATTAATTTTCCTTTTAACATTCAAATTCTTAAGCAAGGGTCCCATGTGCCACAAATTCAGAACAGAATACAGATCTATTTTTTACCTTGTCAGAGCAAGCCCCCCAACTTGTGCTAATAATAGTAGTGATCTTAATTATTTTAGTAGAAATAATAATTATTGTGTAAGTGCAAGAACTCTGGAGCAAGAACACATGCTCCCTGGGTTCAACTCCTCCTACGAGCTAAACGACCTTCACCTCAAATACCTGAGTCTTCCCATGTCTGTTTTCTTACCCATGAAGAGGGAAAAGTAATAGTTTCTGTTGTCCAAGTGATTGTGAGCCTTAAGTAAAGGCATATGTACTTAGAACAGTGCCTGGCACCAGGGCAGAGGCATTCAGCATTTGCTAGAAACAGCTGTCATGTTTTGGCCGCTCAAGGAGCAGAGGGAGCCTCAGCCCAGCCAGATAAGCCAGTTACCGCTCCAGTTCAGATGCAGCTACAGAGACGTCAGGAGAGAGAGGCTTGCTGGAATCCATCTGGCCTGCAGAGCTTGACCCTGAGCTGGAGATGTGACCCAGGGAATGAATAGGGGAAATCAGCCTAAAGAGAAAAGTGCCAGAAATAGAAGGGGAAACCTGGTAATTGAGTGGTCCAAAAAAGGAAAGATCAATATTTTACTGCCAGGGAAACAATCAGTTTCCCTGGCAGCACACTCAGTGTCCCAGCTGTGGGTGCTTCAGTGACAATAGCTGCTCCTGTGGTCCCTGAAAGGTCCAGTGTTCAAGTGTCTCTCCTCCCCTGGGAGGCAGCAAGGAGCGCCCAGTGCTGAGAGCCTGATCGCACCGGAGCACATGGCTGTGCACCACGGCCCGGGGTGGTCCTTCACTGTGCTCCCTTGGTGACCCTGGGCAGCCTCTCCTCTGTCTGGGAAGGGACGGGTCGTTCGGTGAAATGCAGCCCCAGGGTGTGTTACAAGGGGTTTCCAGTATCCAGAGGGGTCCTGTGATCAAAGTGGGGCTCCTGGCCCTTGGGAGTAAAGCTCTTACTACCCAAGGCACATGGGGACTAAACCAGTACCTCAGCACAGACAACCCGCTCCTGGCCCAGGTGAGGTCAGCCGCCTAAAGGGGCTCCAGGAAGACAGCACATTCCCCGGCCAGTGAGGGTCCGGGGTTATCACTGTGAACTTGCATCGTGGTGTTTGCCTGTAATTCCAGCCACTTTGGAGACTGAGGCAGGAGGACTACGAATTTTAGGCTAGCCTGAATAACTTAGGAAGACCCTGTGTTGATCAGTTTTGTACTATTTTGTATGAATTCATTGTGTGCGAAGATATGGGCAACTATTTGGAAGAAAACAAGAGACAATATGTTAGCCAGTGATGATCTCCTATTGTCTTGCTTTGAAATCTGTGTCTCTTACATAGTTTTGTTATGATCTGTTTTGTTCTGTTATGTTTAATTTTACCCTCTTTAAAAATAAAATAACTTAAAAAAAATTTTAAAGGGCTGATGATGTAGCTTGGTGGTAGGGTTCTTGCCTACCATGTACAAGGCTCTGGATTCAATTCCCACCACAAGAAACAAGGAAAGAAAGAAAAAAGACAGACAGAGTGACAGACAGACAGACAGACAGACAGACAGACAGTTGGTAACCACATGGTGATTTTGATTTAACCTTTCTAAACCTCAATTTCTTCCACTGTAAAATGAGGGATGATGGTGGTGGCTACCGTCTAGGTTGCCATGACAATGGAATGAGACGTCACCCAGAGCTTAGCCCACCCTGTGGCTCCCATGAGTCCTCCATGGACCCAGCAGGGAGTACTCAGACCTCCTCACATAATGATGCTAGATTTAGTTTAAAAGTCATTGCCTGTACTGTCATGGTATTTATAGATATTAAACTGTTTCCCTGGCAGTAAAATATTGATCTTTCCTTTTTTGGACCAATTACCAGGGTTTCCCTTCTATTTCTGGTGCTTTTCTCTTTAGGCTGATTTTCCCCCATTCATTCCCTGGGTCGCATCTCCAGCTCAGGTTCAAGCTCTGCAGGCCAGATGGATTCCAGATTCTAATCATTGCACCTACTGTCACAGTATTTATAGATATTAAACAGGCTGCCTTTTTAAAAAGGAATTTTGCCGTGCTCCTTCCTGCTTTCTGTGGGGCTAACCTGCAGTGTGCATGGCACACTGGCAGACACTGATCAGGGACAGCCACTTCTTGAAGGGCCCTGTGGGAGTGGCCTACAGAGGGGCAGTCACAGCAGGCATGAACCCGCAGCTGCAGCTGGACCACAGCTCAGGGTGCTCTGCAGACCATGCAGTGCCCTCAGGACCCTGCCTACCTGCCGGGCATCCTCAAACACACCAGCTGCCACTTGTTCTGGTCCAGCTTTTCCTGAAGGAGGGGATGAGCTGTCCCCCATTCCCTGGGAGATACGGACTTTTGGATTCCATGATCTAAATCCATTTCAGAACCCAGAATCTAAATGCTGCCTCTTTAGGTGCATTTAAAATTGGGAGTTCATCGTTTTGGTTCCGCGCTCTGAGGCCTGAGATAACTGGGGCACAGCTCCTGACCTTGGAAAGGACTGGAGTGGTGGGCACTGCAAGGCAGAGGGGTGCAGGTTGCCCTGACCCATCCCCATATTTATAAACGCCCTGCAATGCTGGTGAGTAGCGCACAAGAGGAGATGAAGTGGCTGCCAGCTGGGGCCGTGGGTGGGTTCCCAGCACCCTGCAGGGGGCACCTGGGCATTGCTATTATTGGAAGCCATGTCATTGCCTGGCAGTGTCAAGCTGTGGTGGCTGAGTGGGGGTGGAGGGTGCCAGCTGCATTGCTGGGCTGCTCTGGTCAGATGGGAACTGGCAAAGAAGCCTCCTCCCTCACTGGAGCTCTGTAGGCCTCTCCCAAGACCCCACTGAGTACCAAGTTCAGGGGCATCTCACAGAGCACCTTACACAGCCCCTCCACCCTCCTCACCTCCAGACCCACATCAGACCTGCTGACGGAGATCCTGACACAGAACCACCAAGCTCAGGAAATTGTGAAAGGGTCTCTTTGCCTGTTGATCTTCCGGAACTCGCTAAGCCTAGCCCTGTGATGCCAGGCTACTGTGACCAGGGCTTCAGACCCCTGCTGCAACTGTGACACTGCAGAAGTATCCCGTGGGCATGCAGGAAAAAAAAAAACAGTTTGCGAATAGACAAATCTGCCAGTGTGACTGGGCTTTGGTGCATGTGACAGGCAGAGTGGGAGACAGGCAGGTCTTCCTGTCATGATGTGAACAATCACAGTAGCAGCAGGGAAATCCTTTCCCTACCTGCTGGGCTCTGTGGGCCCAGAGAAATCTCATATCCATCATCTGCAGCCCGGCCTGAGAAGGTTGTGGAGACAGCCTGTCTGGCCTTGCTGTGCTGAAGATGCTGATGGTGATTGCCAGGGAGAGGGCAGGGCACTG
The DNA here is from genome assembly GCA_004027455.1 of Hydrochoerus hydrochaeris. NCBI lineage: Eukaryota > Metazoa > Chordata > Mammalia > Rodentia > Hydrochaeridae > Hydrochoerus > Hydrochoerus hydrochaeris. The sequence goes on along the minus strand of PVLA01000253.1, from coordinate 452,915 downwards.
CTGACAAGTGGGACCATACATGCAGGGGTCCACGTGGCCAGGTGTGATTAGCCAACAGGACCAGCAGGTATAGGTACTGCCCTCCACCCCAGCAGAGTGCCTGGTATGTGGGAGGTGCTACAGTGAATGGGTGAATGAATGAATGTTTGCATGTGTGCTATGGAGGGGCTGCCACTGATGATAGGCTGATTTAGAAGTAGGTTTCAGGAAGAAATGGCAAGAAGCTGAAATCCAGGTGTTGTACATTTTAAGGGGGAAAATGGATCTGATTAATTAGAAAGACACTTCGTATAAAACAGGCCATTGCCAAAACGAGGGGAAAAAATACCCAGGGCTAGCAAGTTTAAACTCAGCTGGCTCTGACTGAGGATCAAATTAAGACAGAATAATTTGGCAACTCTTATTAAAAACCTTAACAACTTAGCTGTTCTGTACAGGCATTTGTATTAGTTTATTTAGCAAATATTTATGAGGCTCCTGCTGTATACCTGCCAGCCGTGATAAGCTACCAAGTATACAATCGTAATCAAAACAGATACGCTCTTTCCCTCAGGGAGCTTAGTCTGCAGAGGGGGATATAAATTCCTCAGGTGATCGCTTAACATGTAATTACAGATTGCACAAACAGTTTGAAGGAAAGTTTAGGGTACCACAAGATGGGGGAACAGCACCCAGTTAAGGTGGTTAGGACAAGCTCGTCTGGGCTAGGGACAGAGGAGACCTGAAGGATTGGACAGACACTGCCAGGTGCTCAAGGGGGAGCACAGGGGTTCAAGGCACAGGAATCGAGCTGAGCGTGGCCATCATGCTGTCATCTCAGCTGCTCAGGAGGTGAATGAGGAGGATCACTGAACCCAGGGGTTTGGGGCCAGTCTGGGTAAGACAGTGAGATCCTGTCCCCTAAAACAAACAAACAAACAAACAAAACCTGAGCTGGGGGAAAAAGAAAAGAATTGAGATGTTCGCTGTACGTGTACCAGTTCCCCACCATGCATGTAACCAGTATGTCCTGCAAATATGTCCTAATAAGAGCATTTTTAAAAAATCTTGAACTAAAAAAAATAAATAAAACAAAACAAAACAAAAACAATCTTGAGCTAAGCTGGGGATACAGCTCAGCAGCGTACTATCTGCCTGGCAAGTGTGAGGTCACGAGTTCAATTCCTGGTACCAAAAAAAAAAAAAAAAAACCCTAGGTAGGGGCTTAGCACACACTTAGCATGCATGAGGCCCTGGGTTTGATCCAAAGGCAGTGCGTGCCGGGGCTGAGTCGGGAAGCAGCACCATTGCTGGAGGAGCTGGCGGAAGACCAGTGGCTGGGGGAGAGTGAAGGGGGAGAGTGGATGGGGCAGGGCTGAAGGGGGACCTTGTAGGCCTTGCAGAGGGTGGGTTTTACCCTAAGGGGCAGAAAATTGCAGGATGGTTTTAAGCAAAGCAGAGGTGACCCGATCCATTTACAGTGCAGAAGGAATTGTAGAGGGGGAAATGGAGGAGGCTGGGTGCATTGGGAGAGCTGCATAGTCTAGGAGGGAGGTGACAGTAGCTCTGGGGGGTGTCCAAGAGGGCCATGTGAGGTGGCCCTGGAATAGGGCGGGGTGTGTGTCGGGTGTGGGGGAGGGGGAGCAGCCCTGACCATGCTGGGTGACCAGGAATCATGCAGTGGTGGGAAGAAAAAGCTGGGGTCGGCGCTGTGGTGCTGAGGGAGCAGTTGGAAGAGACGATGGCCGGTTTGTCCCAGAGACTCGGTGACCGCGGCGGGCTGAGAACAGTGACTGAAGTCAAAGATCTAGAATCCCCCAAGGATGAACTGCACTAGCAAAATGACAGAAGTGACAGAATCACCAGCTGGGGAGGTGACGGGGTGTGGCCCCGGCTGGGGGTGGGGCATCTTTGAATCACTGGTACACAATGTGGGTACACATGCCTGGCTGCGTGGACCAGGGTTTCTGAGGTTCTGCCTGTTAAGTGGGAGAGAAATTCCCTGATGTCAGGAGCCGCCAACTGCTTTTGGCTAAATCTTGTTTCTAATTTTCTTTTCAACACTTTGTATTGATGCATAATGAAAAATGGGAACAGAAAAGTGCACTGGCCAGAAGTGTCTGGGTCAGAGAGTTTGTCCTGTGTCACCAGCTCCCATGTGAAGAAACAGATGCACCTGTAATCTCAGCTACTCAGGAGACTGAGGCAGGAGGATCACTTGAGCCAGCGAGTTCTGAGGCAGCCTGGGCAACATAGTGAGACCACAAATACAACAAAACGGACCCAGCCACAGCCCAGATAGCCCCCGTGTGGGCTTCCCATCCCACAGTGCTCACAGATACGGCCACTCTCGAGCGACCTTGGTTTTACCTTAAACTTCATTTAATTTGCAATTTTAAATAATTTAACAGGTGTCCCAGAATTACTCCTCCTTGTTGCCAAACGAGCATTAACCAAGGATTTCAGAACTACAAAATATGGAGATTTTTTTTCTAAATGTGGTTAAAATTGTGGACCTTGAGATCATAATACTAAGTGGAATAAGACAGACACACAAGCTTAAATGTTGCATGGTTTTCCTTCTGTGAGAAACCCAAAGTACAAATAAAAAGCAAAAACCTATGTCTCTTGAGAAAAGTGGGTTTCTAGGGTTTTTGCAATGAGTTCGTGTTTGTTTCATGTGAAAGAAGCCATGCAAGAAGCAACATGGAGGGTACTGGGAGGTAGAATGACAACATTTAAGTGGGAAGGGGAACAAGGGTGGGGGAGGAAGGAAAGGGCTAAGAAAACCGCGGAAGAAGAAAATGGAAACCAAGCTGTAAATGGGGAGGGGAAGAAGGGCTGAAGGGAGGGCAGGGGAATGGGAGAAAAGACCTAAGATATATTAGGTATAGGTACAAATCCCCTGTGATAAGTGTGAGGACTGCATAGGGCAAATATGTACTTATAAAAAGTTTTAAATAAAAAGGCAACGTGGCGGAAGAGTGCTGGCTCCCGCTGGGCCACCATGATGGGCCAGGTCTGAGCAGGGAGCTCGGAGGCAAAAGCTGAGCCTCTGAGCAGCCTGTGGTATGTGCTTGTCTTCACCCACATCTTCTGGACCTGGAGGAGCAAAGTGGCCCCACAGTTGCCTGGGCCTTGATGTGGACCCCAGGGGAAGAGGATTAGGCTGGGATGCTGGTGTCTTCCTGGCTCAGTGGCAGGAACCCTTGGGTGTCTCACTGGTGTCCCCTTTCTTTCTTGCAGGTGGAAAAACTTGTGAAATACTTGGATCCCAACGACCTGGGAAGAATCAATTTCAAGGACTTCTGCCGTGGGGTGTTTGCCATGAAAGGTGAGACACTCTGGGAGGTCCTCTCGCCCATCCTGTCTAGCTGAAGGCCAGTGTGACTTGGGTCCCACAGCCCAGCGTGGGTCCCAGAAGTGGGCTCTCTCCGTGGCTACCCGTGGCAGCTGGGGGGAATGGTCACGTGGGATGTGGGTCTCCTTGAACCCCTGCCTCAGGGTCTAACACAGGCTCAGGGAAACCTGGGCCCCAGGGCTGGCCCCTCTCTCTCTCCTCCCATGTTCCCTTGTCCATTTACCCTCCACACCAGGCTGAAGCTCTGACCCCTCACTGTTGTCCACCTCTCTGTCCATTGCAGGGTGCGAGGAGCTGCTGAAGGACGTGCTGTCCATGGAGAGTGTGGGGACACTGCCATGCACACCCGAGATCCCTGACTGCATGGGGCAGGTAGGAGGCGGAGCCTCTAACCCTACACTGAGCTTACCTTTTCGCTCTGCTCAGCTTTGCTCCATGGTTCTGGTGTCTGAGAGGGCAACTGGACAGCCCTGTGACATCAGAGTCAAGAGATGGATTGGGGGTTGGGGGACAGATGCATTGAGGCCCCTTGGGAAATCACAGCCCAGTCTGTGTCTGAGCTAGGAGTCCTCACAGAGTATCCTGCTGCCCCCTGCTGCTGCTGAGGAGAAACTGAGTCATGGGGAGGGGAAGTGATGGGCTTGTGGTCATGCAGGCAGGGCTGGAGTTTCTTTCCTTTCCTCCTGGTCCAAAACACTTTGAGCTGATAGATCCCTGTGTGGGGTTTTCCTACAATTATTCTCCAGTTCTCTGACACTAACCGGGGTCCTGGAGCTGAGGGTCAGTCCCGTGAGACCTCTGCACTTCCGATGCCAGCCATGGTTGTGTCCCGCCATCTACAAATGTGGGGGTTCCCACGGCTCCCTGTTTGATAATTCACTAGAACCATGTAGGAAAACGCTGTACGTACGATTATTGGTTAGTGAGAAAGCTTAACCACATGGAAGACACTCATGGGACAAGATGGGGGCAGGTTGGGATCACTCCTTGTGTGTCTGGGGACACCAGCCTCCACGCGTGTCAGCATACTCACCAGCCGGACGCCTTGCCAATCTGACTGCTCATCTCCAGGCCCCCCTGCCTTTGGAGGGGGTGGAGTGGGACTGAAAGCTCTTACTTTCTTCCTGGGGACCAGCCCCCTCCTTCCCCCCAGCCACCTACAGGTCTGACCTGGAGTCAGTGAAAGCCACTCCCATCAGGACATCCCGAGGATTTGGGAGCTCTGCATGAGAAGCACAGGGACCAAATATTATACCGCAGTCCTCGGGGCTGCTGCGCTGTTGTCACTGCCTGGTAAATGCACGACTGCTTTTCCAAGCACTGGTAGTGTCATGCAACAGAGAAACAGTCTAAGATGCACTTGTTGACAGTCTCTGGTGTCCTTCCGGCTGAGGCACCTCAGAATTAGGTAAGGACTTTGTGGTTTCTCAACCAGGCCAGCCCTCATCTCTGGATCTGATTGGTGCCTCATGCAAACGCAACAGCCACCCCCGTATTTCTTACAGCTGAAGGAGGCCCAGGATACCAGAGGCTAAAGGAACCCATTGCATACTTCTTGAGGATCCCTCTGGGGAGTAGGATGAGCTTTGGGCTCTGTGGACGCAACTGGGAAAGGAGTTCATGGGAGGAGGCCACGACTCTGTCAAAAGACAGAACAACAACAAAGTTATGGGGCTGGGACTTTGGCTTAGGGTAGAGCATTCACTTAGCTTGCAAGAGGCCCCAGGCTCATTCCCCAGCCAAATGTTATAGATCTAGCTGACTTTTATTTGGCATTAGAGTCCCCGCTGGACAGTAGCACAGCACAGGGTGCAAACAAGGAAATGGAATGGTAAGTGGAAAGAAGCTGATTGGTTAGCATCAGGTTGCCTCTGGTTGCTTTTTTTGGAAGGATTAAAGCAGAGGGAATTTCCTTATTATTCTGATCAACATTGACCTGTTTAGGAGGGTGGCTGCTCTCTCCTCCCCGCCACCAACTTCTCTGAGAAAGTCAGAGAAACAACTTAGTTTGTTGTTCTAGTGGCATGAAACTTCAGCATGAGCAACTGCATTTTGCTTTGGTCCGCTGGACCTAGTGCTGAGCTCAGTAGCAGAGGCCAAAGCCAGGCAGCTCCCTGGTATGGAGCCAGGGTCACTGGACCTCATGGTGCAGTGATTACCAGGATGGGTCAAGATGACATGCAAGGCCGGCAACCTCTGTGGAACCAACTAACAGACGGGGACCAGGATGGGAGTCCCCAACTTGGGGCGAACACCGAGTGCTCCCAGAATGAGCCCACCACAGATTGCTGGACAGGCTGCTGAGGGAGATGATGAGCTGTAGGGTCACCCAGAGCCAGGTCCCTACCCTATTTTGGGTACTGATGAGCCGTGCAACCCTGGGACAGTTCCCCTCAGCACCTCAGAGCCTCAGTTTCCTCAACTGTAAGGCAGGGCTTGCTATACCAATCAAGGGTCCACTGCAAAGATTCGGTGAGAACACTGACTGATGCCCTCTGGTGCTGCTCCCTGTGCGTCTTCCTCTTCACCCTGGACCCCAGGGCTTCAAAATAGTGTAAAAATAAAGGGCTGCAGCCAAGGAGCTGGAGGGCAGAGTGGGACTGAGGCCCCAAAGTTCCCTGGTGGTGCCCAGGAACAGGGCCTTGTACCTGCTTTCCTGGCCCAACCCACTGTTCTGGAACAGATGACACATGGAGAAAACTGAGAAATGGGTGCAGAGGCGTTGGCTTCTGAGAGAGCACACATCTCTGTAGGGCAATCTTGTGCTCCCTCCCAAGGCCAAAGGTTCTGGAAGGGAGAAAGACAGTCAGTCCATCTCAGCAACGCCAGCACGTCCCTGCATTTTCCTGTGGGACTTTGCAGTAGTGAAGGTGTTTATGGGCTTTTGGTTTTAAAGCTTCACCCAGGTGAACTCCATTCTGACCTCCATGGAGGTCTGGCCCTGACAGGTGGCTCTGCTGTCCAGGGCTCAGCGCAGTGGTGATGGGTGAGCAGGACTTGTCGGTCCTGCTGAGTGGAACAGCTTGATTACCTGGGCTGGTTCTTCTCATGGGCTCTTGAGTGCCAGGAGCTGGTGAAAGAGACAGTCCAAAGGCCAATCTGCCAGGTAGAATTGCTCCTATACCAGTAGCTCTTCAGAAGGGGGATCAGCTGGGACGGTGGCACATGCCTGTAATCCCAGCCTCAGGATGCTGAGGCAGGAGGATGGCTATGCGTCTGAGGCCAGCCTTGGCTCCATAGTAACATCAAAGCCAACCTGAACTGCATAGCAAGACCCTGTCTCAAAAAAACAAAACAAAACAAAACAAAACGAAAGGGTATTAGAGGGGTCGGGACCTGGGACACATCCTAATTGTATTGGCTGGCCCTCGGTGGCCTGCTGTGTCCCTGCTGTCCCCTAGGGGTCAGCCTGAGACCGAGAAGTCAGTAAGATCCGGTTCTCTCTGCAGTCCCCAGGTGCCCCCAGGGAATGCATATCGGAGCAGAGGCTGGGGCAGTGCTGGATGGTTCTGGGTGGGACCACAGGAACGTAGCCCCAGGTGTGCACGGTGAACCCTTTTTGGAGGGAGAGGAAGCCCCCTTTCCTCACCCTCCCAGGTGTGTTAAGAGTTGACATCGCCCTGGATTCAGGTCATTTTAAAATAGTAAAATTCTCCAGTGTAGGCTGGCAGGTAAGCAGCTGCTCTCTGGCCCCTGAGAGTGCTCTGCTCCTCTGACTGCTGCTCTGGCCCTGTGATCAGGTCCATTCCAGGTGGTTGGCGCCTGTGCTGCCCCAGCCCCTGGCCTTGAAGGATGTTGTTTGCCCTGCCTGTGTCTTCAGAGCCTGTGGTGTCCTATGGGGGAGCATTTACTGAGGGTTTGGTGATCCTGGAAGGTTGTGGATTGAATTTCCAATCCAGGGAGTGTAGCCTGGTCAAAGTCAACGGGAGCGCTGGGAGGTCCAGGAAGGACTCGCGTCCAGTGGTGGTGCCCCAGGCTGCAGGCTAAGGCAAAGCCTTGGGAGATTCTCAACCCGATTTGTCCTGAGGCTGCCCAGTAGCTTCCTTTATATTTTACTTTATTTTTTAATCCCTGTGTGGTGTAGGACCCCATGGGGAGGGTAGCATTGAAGTGGGGAGCCAACTCCCAGAAGGTATCAAAGCAAGAGGATAACTGCTGGGAGCCATGGTCACCCCTTTGCAGTAGGTGAGTTACAGCCTGCTGTGGCTCTGTGAGGTCCAGGCCCTTGGTCATTTCCCCACACAGGCTGATTAATGAGAAATCTGAGGAAGCAGAAAGTGTGTCACCTGCTCCACACCAGAATGTGGTGTTACCACCTGTCCAGTTTGCAAACTAGAAAGTCACCCCCAGGCCCACCTGCAGCTGGCCTCTGGTCCTCTGCTCCCACGCACCCATCTCGACCACTGCCACCTTACCAGGCGTCCTCCTTGCCCCTGCCCCTTCTCCCTGCAGACCCCCAGGAACTGACCCTGCTGTGGCCCCTCCTCACTGGGGAAGCACCCGCTGCTAGATCCTGCTGGCTTCCGTAGCCTCGTCTCAGCATAGCCGAGGTTCACACCCCAAAACTGGCAGCACCGACCTCTCCTCTCCTTTCCTGAAAAGGCCATCCTTCTCTTGCTTCTCTTGCTGCTAAGCTTTTGCACACATTTTGTCTTTTCGCCTGAGCTGTCCCTGTCATGGGCTCCGTCTGCTCATCCACAGGGAGCAGCTCAGGTTCCCTCCGGGCCAGCATGGAGAGGAACCTGGGCCCTCCTTCCCTGCCTCATCCTCACCCTCCCGGGCTGTGCCCTGTGTGCGGCACAGTGACGTGAGGGCCCCTCCAGGCAGCCAGACCCAGGCCAGCTCCTGCCCTTCACACCCAGAGCAGCGCTATGGTGATACAGGAGTGGTATCAGAACCTCCACCTGTGATGGAAGGGAGAGCTCATAACTTCCAACCTGTACACGCCTAAAACGCCGAGTTCACACTCTCTAGGATCAAGACTGAATTCTAGGAAGAATGGAGGTGAAGAGTAGGAAATATTTAGTGAGAGCTAGGAAGCTCCTGCCAGAGGGACATGAGGGAACCCCTGGAAAAGTGGGTTGCCCAAGGACTCCACTCCCTAGGGGAAGTTTGATAGAGCACAACCACACGGGTACAATGTGGGCTGTACAGCTGTGATCGGCCAATAAGGTTGTAAGTAGAGCTGCTTGGGCAATGTTGATCCAATGGGGAAACAGTGAACAGCAGAACTGCTCAGGCAGCGATACACTGGGGGTCCTGGTTGCCCACTGGGGTGACTGGTGCCTTTCTAGACTTCATGAGACCAGGTGTTACCGCCTCTCTCATCCCTGGTCCTTGGAGGCCTGGCCTCTAACCCCTGTGTCTCTAGCCACACCGTGTCTGTACCTGGGTCCCGGCTCTCTCCGGGACCTCCTGCTCCCTGACTGCCTGTAATATTTCTACCTAACTTAGCCGTCTACTACAATGGCCAGATCCCCACGCCCCTCTCGAAGCCCTTCTAGGACCAGAGATGTGGAAATGGAATGGTTGTATCAAAGCCTGGGCAGGTGTTATTTTTTTTTAATAGGTTTTACATTGATGATTTTATTTTTTCCTTTCAAATAGATGCAACCAAATGTTTCTCCCAGCAAAGCTGCATTAAATCTGTTGTGCCGATTGTACCCCAAATTGTATGATGTGTGGGTGCCCACTTCCTCCCCTCTCGGACCCTGTGCTGCACCCTGGGCCGTCTCTGTCCCTGAGATTGTCCCCACCCCCCTCCTGTCCTCCAGTCTGACCAAGGGAGACTCTGCTGTTGTGGCCGTTTCCTAAGGAAGTAGAACACAGTTTCCGATGATGCCCTGGACCCCTCCTGCCTTTATGACTTAGCTACTCGTGTTCTTTGGCCATTGGCAGTTGGGCTGTGGGTCTTTGCCTTATTGATTTATAAGAATTTCTGTAGACTTTGACTTTGAGTCCTATGTGCTCCTTTTCTGCCACTCGCAGTTTCCATCCTGGCTTGTGCCTTCCCTGCCTTGAAGCTATAAACATGCTCTCCTCTAGGTACTTCTCAAAGGCTTTGGGGAAAAGAGCTTTTTTACACCCCGCTCTTTGATCCACCGGGCGCTTGTTTTGGATCTTGGTGGCACTAGTGACCTGTGTCATCTCTTACTTTCCAAATTTCGCCAGCTAGTCAGGTTCCTGCTTGCTGCCAAGTAGCCCCATTTCCCCTCATTTGGAATTTCCTTTGGACGGGGTGGGGTGTCTCTTTCTGGACTCTGGTCTGTTGTATTGAGCTGTCTTACCTGTTTCTAAGTCAGAATCACAATTTTACTACTTTAGCTGTGCAGATTGGTATCTGACAGGGAAGGCCTCCCTCATCATACTCTGTTAAAATGATTTTTGTTGCTCTTAGATAGTTCTTCCAGAGTTCTCTCCTTGTCAGATTCTATTTAAAATCCTGCTTAAGATTCTTTATGAAATTGACTTTGTACATCAGACACAGGGAACTGGCTTCTTCGCAATGTTGTGCTCTACCATCCAGGAACATAGTATGTATTTCCTATCATCATTTATCCTGGCCTTTTTAAAACTCATGTTTGTTCCCCCTCTTGTCATGACAACCTTACTAAACATACTATTACATATATTCACCTACTATTTTCTCACTTGCTTAATTCTATATACTAATGTAGCCATGTGATTTTTCAGGTGTATGTGTGTGTGTGTTAGAGAAAGAGAGACAGAGACAGAGACAGAGACAGAGACAGAGAGATGGAGGACCAAGCACAGGAGATGAGTTCCTTTTATTTTATTTTTTGAGACAGGGTCTCACTAAATTTCCCAGCAACGACTTGAACTTACAGTCCTCCTGCTTCAGCCTCCTAAAGGGCTGGTATTGCAATTTTTCTGCATAATTTTAAATAACTATGTCCTATTTCTTCACATAAAAACAATCCAATTTCCATGTCAGTTTCTTATAGCTGGCCTATATATATATATATATTATTTTTAACTCAATTTTGAAAATTAATGAAAGCAATGTAATAATCGTCCCTGCTGCTCAGTCTCTCCCCAAGCAGCCTTTATTGCTTTAGAGTCAATCAGAAGTTGACAAATCATCATCCCCATGAGCCAAATCTAGCAGCATGTCTTTCCTAATGAAGCTTCATCCGAGCACAGCCACTCCTGCTTGTTTACCTTTTCCCTGTGGCTGTTTTCCTGCTGTGACAGCAGGGTTCAGTACATTCATCCCTTGGTGGAGGATTGGTTCTGGAACCCCTGAAAACCCGAAAATCTATGATTGCTCCAGTCCCTGATATAAAATGCTATTGCAGGCTGGGGATTTAGCTCAGCAGCGCAAGCACCTGCCTGGCAAATGCAAGGTCATGAGTTCAGTTCCTGGTACCAAAACCAAAATGCCATTGCATCTGCACATATGTGTAATCTAAGCACATCTTCGTGGATACATTAAATATTTCTGGATATTTTATAAAATCTAATACATTATAAATGCTATGTAAACAGCTGATACACAATATTTTTAGGAAATAAGGTAGAAAGTCTGTATGTGTTCAGTACAGATGAAAGTGTGTGTGTCTTTGCAGTGCTAAGGAGCAAACCCAGGACTCTCTAGGTAAGCGCTGTACCACTGAACTACACCCACAGCTCCTCTTGTTTTGTTTTGTTGCTTGGGATTGAACCCAGCACCTCTTGTGGGCTCTACCACTGAACAACATCACCACCTTTGTAAATATTTTCTATCTGTGGTTGAATCTGGAGGTGCAGACTCCGAGGCTCCAGATGGCCTAACCGTAATCCCCACTGAAACTATATGGACTGCAAATCCTGAAGTGATTACTGGCTCCCGCAGGAAAAGTGTGCCAGCTTCTCAGGTAAATCCAGGTGTGTGGAGATAGGTGGAAACTGTTGAAAGGAGCGAGAGATTAAAATCTCTCATTCACCTGCCAGATTCTTTTCCAGGAATTCTGTCCAGATTGTACCAGGTTCTGACAGATTCTTATTGCCATTTTGGTGCTGGTGTTGCTCATTTCTCAAATATTTCAAATTTGAGAGGCTAAAATTAGAAACTCTGCCTTGGATGACACCATGTTATTTCTTTTTTTTGGTAACGGGGATCAAAGTCATGACCACATGCTTAAAGGCAAGCGCTTAGGCCACTGAGCTAAATCCCCAGCCCACAATTTTATTTCTTAAAGTACAGTTTTAAGGCTGAGTGTAGTGGTACACGCCTATAATTCCAGCACTTAGGAGACTGAGGCAGGAGGATCGCCATGAGTTGAGGCCAGTTTAGGCTATGTAATGAGTTCAAGGCCAGCCTGAACTGCATAGTGAGACCCCGTCTCAAAAAACAAACAAACAAACAAACAAACAAAACATAGTTTTTGGTCTTTAAGAATTCTTTTGTAGGGCTGCGGATTTAGCTCAGTGGCATAAGCACCTGCCTTGCGAGCGTGTAGTTGTGAGTTCGATCCCTGGTACCTATAAAAAAAAGAAAAAAGAATTCTTTTGTAATGCCTGACCATGTTCTTTACCCTGGTTTCTCCAGTTGTATCCATTTTTATTTTTGAAGAACTAAAAATATGATCTTTGTAACATGTTACTTTTTTTAATCATTTATTTGTAATTTTGTTTGCAACCGCAAAATTTTAAATTTTTCATTGCCAGTTGATCCATCTTTTCTGCTATGGTGCTGGCCTTTGGTGTAGTGTTGGGGAGGCTTTCCTTCCCACCCAAAGAGTAAACTGCTCTGTTTTTCTTTTTTTAATTGCGTGTGTTTGATTTTAATTGATACAGCTTTAATCCACGGAATGAGTTTCACTGGCTGGAGTGAGGCAGGGACTCAGCCTCACTCCTTCTCCCTCGCCTTCCCTCTCACCCATGGCCATGGGCAGCTCCTCAGAGCTGAACCAGCAGCCACTAAGAGGCGAGAGATGGGGTGCTGGGAACCCCAGTGGCTTCCGCACCACTCGGAAGAGCCTTTAAACCTCGTCTTGCAGAAGAGCTGTTAAAACTCTCCTGTGCTTCCCTCTCCAGCAGCCTGCAGGAGCCCACAGCTGGAAGGTCCAAGAAGACCGTGGCCTCCTTTGGTGCTTCCTGATACAAAACGTTTCTAAACCACTTGAGACAATGACACTTTCAAGTCTAAAAATACTGTTTCTGACAAATAGCGCTGTGATCAGCGCTGCTGTGGAGGCGTGGGTGGGTTGGAGGGGCTCCCTTAGTCTTTTCCACTTAGAGACAGCCCCTGCGTGGTTACTGTGCTCCAACACATGCCTCCCTCCACAAAGGAAAAAGAGTGATGATTGCCCTACCCTAAGGCTCACAGCTTCTGGAGAGTAAAAAAGATCCTTGAACTGGGCACAGTGGTTCTTGCTGTAGTCTTAGCCACTGGGGAAACTGAGGCAGGAGGATCACTTAAGCCCAGGGTTTGAATGCAGCCTGGGCAGTTGGAGTGAGACTTCATCTCCAAAGTGCCCAACACAGGCAAATGCCAGGGAGTGCCCCCTCTGCGGGACGGCCCCAGGACCACCTCCAGCGCCAGTCCTCACACTCAGCTGTCTCTAGGACTCTAAAGCTAGAGCACGAGGGCGGCTCTTACATCCCATCTTTACGAAGTTGAGTGCTGGAGACCTCTACAGTGGGTTCCAGTCTCCTGCCCTGTGTTACAGCGCACGGCGGGAAGAAAGAGCAAGAGGCAAAACAGGGGTGCAGCAGGGATCTGGGACGACCAGTTGTCGCCAGGGAACAAAAGGCCACGAGCCACCCAGAAACCGGGTACTTATTCATTGAGGAAAACGGTGGGGCACTGCGGCAGGACGCGCTGGACACGTGATGAGGTGGGCAAGGCTTGTAACAGAGGGGCCGAAGCATTTTTGCAGAAGGGACAGGAACAGCCAGAATTAGGTGACGGTGAATGAGTAACCTGCTTTGTAGCCAGTTCTGGGAAGAATTTTCCTCTGGAGTCACGCAGGGCTCAGCGGAGACACTGTCTTGTATTTTACCCCCCTGGTATCACAGTGTCTCTCTGAGCTCCACCCTGGCTGTGGATGACAAACAGTGCTAGTGGGTCATCGGGCGCCTACTTTTGTGAAGGTACATACGTGGCCCGGTCTGTGGCAGGGCGACATGGCCGTGCTCTACGGTTGAGCAAATAAGAAAAGGTTTGATTCCATCTCCCTGCAGGATTTTAACCAACTTTATGTCTAATTTTGCAGTCTTCTTTTAGCATTCATTTTTTTCTCTGATTTTACATACTTTGATCTATCTCATTTCTTCTTTCTTCCTCCTACCCTCTTCCAGCGTTGGGGATGGACCTCAAGGCTTTCACACCAAGCCTCATCCCCAACCCTTTTTTATTTTTTAATTTTGAAACAGAATCTCACTGAATCTCTAAGTAATCCAAACTAGGTTTAAATTTGCAGCCCTCCTGCCTCAGCCTCCCGGAGTGCTGGGATTACCAGCATGTGCCACTACCCCCAGCTGGATTATGTAAATTTCTGACACATGCAACTGTTGAAAAACACAGACACATATGCACAGCTACAGCCGCACAAGGAAGGATGTTAGTTCTCAGAAACAGTACAGTCTAAAACCGTGGTTCTCAACCCTGGCTGTACGTTGGAATCAGGTACTTTCAAAAAATACCTGTTTTTCTGGGGATTTAGCTCAGTGGCATAAGCGCCTGCCTTGCAAGTGTGCAATTGGTACCAAAAAAACCCTGTTTCCTATGTCTCAGAGATTCTAGTTTAATTAATCAGTTATCTATTTTTGAAAGTTTCCCCTAATTATGAGTGTGTAAAAAAGAAGTGTGTAAACCAGGACTTCTCAAGTTTGCTGTGTGTTAAAATTCCCTTGGAACTTGTAAGATTCTCCGAGCCCTCCTCAGAGTGGACCCCCGGTGCAAGGACTCACAGGCCTCCGAAGCTTGAAGCTTCCTCGGCAGTTCCCGTTCCCTGAAGCCAGGAGTGCCAAGGTTGCCAAACTGTGGCCAGTTTGTTTCAAGCCCCCTTTCCCTGGTGGCAGAAGCAGAGGTGGGATAAGAAGATGCCTTTCACCATGGAAACAGCTGATACCCGGCAAAGCCTGTGTGCTCGACAAATACTGGTTCCCTTCGTACGTGGCCTGGAAGGCGTCCTCAGGGAAGAGTGGCTTGGACCTGCCAGGCCCCGGCCTGTGGCATCTGTGGGTCCCGGGAGGCTCAGGCCCAGCGGGGAGCATACTTGGTGGTCAGTGAGCCGTGCTTTGCTTTTCCAGAGAGAGGCCCTGCAGGACCCACAGGAGACTGAGCTGGAAGGGGAGGGGTGGTGCTTCCCTTATCAAGGCCTAAACAGGAATGTGCTCCCCAAAGGGCCCGCCTGCCACCCCATCAGAACCACCTGGAGATGGGAGATGTAGAGCCCTTGCATGGCATGCACAAGGCCCGGGGAAGCATCTCTAGTTGGGCAGAGGGAAAAGGAACTTTTTCTTTAGCTTTTTATTTTGAAAGATTTGAACTTTCCAGAAAAGTCATATGAGCAAAACAGTGAGTCCCATCTACCCTTCACTCAGATTTATCAGTGTTACTTTGTATGTGTTCTCCGCCCTAACCCTGCAGGTATGTGTGTGTATGGGTTTTGGTCTGAAAGCATTGCTTTTGGTTTTGAGGTTTTTTATTTTGCTGGACTATTTGCTTTTTGGTTTTTGGTACCAGAAAACCTTGTGTTTACCAGGCAGGCACTGTACTGCTGAGCTGTATCCCCAGCCTTTGCTGGACCATTGGAAGGTTGCAGACACTGTGGGACTTTATTCTGTTTTTTTGCTTATTTGTATGTTGATTTGTTTTTTTCTTTTGAGGCAGGGTGTTGCTGTGCTAGGAGCTGATCTCTCAGAGTGCTGAGATCACAGGTGTACACCACCATGCCAAGCTGACAGTTTATTTATTTTTATTTTTTTTGTCTTTTTGAGACAGGGTCTCTCTATGCAGTTTGGGCTGGCCTTGAGCTCACTTTGTAGCCCAGGCTGGTCTTGAACTCACAACGATCCTCCTGCCTCAGCCGCCTGAATGCTGGGATTACAGACGTGAGCCAGCACGCCCAGCTGACACTTTGTTTTTAAGCACCTAAACATCCTTGATGTGGGACAGTCTCTCACATGACCACAGTAGGGTCATATGCAAAAAATTTAATATGGATGCAGCATATTTTCCAACATAAGCTTCGTGTTCACGTTTTCCCAGTTATATTTCTATGACTCTCATATTTGATATCTGATCAAAGTAAAAATCACAGTGTTTAGATATCATGTCCCCTTCAAACTCCCTAGTCATTTATTTTATTTATTTCTAACAACATTGACATTTTTTAAGACTCCAGTTGCTCTGAAGAATGTCCCTTAGTTCAGGTTTGCCTTTATTGATTTTCTAGTCCTTTAGTGGGAGCACGATTTAAATTTAAATTCAAAGCAGGGGCTGGAGTTATAGCATTCTGAGCATGAGTGAAGCCTGGGTTCAATCCTCAGCACCAAAAGAAATGTCCGGGGCCCAGAGCTTGGGAAACTGAGACAGGAGGGTCACTGTGTGTTTGAGGCCAGTCTGGGCTACAGAATGAGACCCTATCTCAAAAAACAAACAAAAAAAGCCTGGGGGAAGAGAGATGTGCCAGGGAGAATTCTGTTTTTCAGCTCTATAGAGTTTATTTTGATACAGGGTCTCACTAAGTTGCTGAGTTGCCCAGGCTGGGCTTGAACTTGCAGTCTTCTTGCCTCAGCCTCCCAGAGTGCGGAGATTACAGGCATGGACCACCATGCCCAGGAGTAGGCATCTCTCTTTCTCTCAAGGAAACTGTACAACAGGGTGAGTAACAGGAATCTCCCTGGGTCTTTGGGGGGCTGTCTGAGAAATGCTAAGCTCCTGGGGTCTGGGTAGAGCCCAGGGTGGCCCAGCCTCACCCTGAACCACTTGTTCCTTCTCCCCTTCAGCCCCAGGGTGCATCTCCCAGACCCCCTAAGTGGCACTGTGTCCCCACCCTTCAGTTGGCTCAGACCAAGGGCCAGGCATCCTTAACTCCTCCCTCCTTCCACCTCTGACCCATCAGGCCTGTTGGCTTTACCTCCAAAATACATCCTAAGCCGTGTATCTGTCCCCTTCTAACCCACCCCACCCCGTCAGAGCCTGGCGACCGACCCCCTGGGTGCCTGCTGTGCCTTTCAGGGTTGATGCTCCATGCAGCAGAGTGTCCTCAACCCTAAGCCAGCGCTGCAACTGCCAGGCATCCTGCGGTTCTGGTTCTGCCGGAACCTTTAACCTTGGCTCTGACACTGTCCTGAGACTCTACTGTTCCAGCCTCATCAGCCTCTTTTCTAGTTTATTTGTTTATTTTTTTACCCAGGACCTCTTTTTTTCTGGCTATTTCCTCAACCTAGGACCCTTGTCCCCAAAACTTTTGCACCTGCCACTTCCTCAGAGAAACCTTCCCTTCCATACCCCGCCTCTCCTGGTCATGGCACCCCACTTACCTTCATCACATGTGCACCACTGTGTGCTCCGACTCAGCCACCTGTATGTGTCCTGCCTGCCTCCTTTCTGGACAGGAAGCCTCACTGTGTCCAGTGCCCAGCACCGTGCCTGACATGGAACAGCTGTGGGTACATATTTGCGGGTGGATGATCTCAGATCTGGGAGGTTAACTTGTCACCAGGCTGAGTCTCCAGAGCTCAAATAAAAAACCTACCTCACTCTTTAGAGAAATTTATTGTTTTCTCTTTGTTGGTTTTGGTAGTAGGAATTGAACTCAGGGCCTTGAGCTTGCCAGGAAGGCGCTGCGCTGCTAGAGCTACGTCCCCAGCTCACTATCTCACTCCTTCCATAGGATAAGTTTGCAGAGTTGTAGAGTCCTATCAAGGAAAAAGAATTTTCAGGACATGTCTGTCAGCAAGAGGCGAGATAAAGGTTTATTAGAGATATTAGGACATGTTCACGAGGGACATGCACGCCTTCCAAGAAACAAGGCACATTATGAGCTGGAGTTGGGTATGCTGATGGGTTCTTGGGGTGTCTTCAAGGTGGGTGGTCTAGGACATATATTCCTGCCGTCTGTCACATTACCCATCTGGCAGACTGTCAGAGTGCAAGTGTTTTCCATGTGTTAGAAGTTGAGAGTCACTGCACACAAATATTGCTGTTTCCTTGAGGCTGGTAGAAGCACAGTTCACAGGTGAAAAGCACAGACCCAGAACCCAATGCATCTTTAAGACCTTTAAGAATTTTTTTGAGTTTCTTACCAGGGAAAAAGGCTTGAGAAACTTTTGTGTCCTGAAGCTGCAGTGCTGGTTGGTTTGTTTTCAAATACAATTTTAACATCTTGATTTCCTTGTCTCTTTTTTGTCTGGTTTTTATTTTTTCTATCCTACCTTAAACTCCCACCTAGGAACCCAGGAGCAGCTGGGGGACCAGTTCAGAGGCTGCAGGGCTCACACCTCAGCGGTGTGGAACAGGGCTTGCTGAGGGGTTCTAACCACGGAAGAAACTCACAGAAGATAGATTTTGCATTTAAACCAAGTCCCAGCCCGAGGTGGGAGGGTGTTTAAGGAATGTTTCCTTTCCTGCTATCTTTGGGTTAAAGCAGCCTGGAATGCAGCATGTCTTGTTCTGGAGTGAGAAGGCCAGGTGGCCAGGCATCAGAAGGAATGTGCACAATGTGTGACCTTGGGATGTCATTGTGCTCCTTGGGTCTCGGATCCCTTGGGTTTGAGCCCTATGCATTGATTGTAAATGCATTACACATTGATGTCTTTGTTCTTTTACTCAATGTCGGGGCGTGCAGTTTTGGAACACACCCTCAGCCTGGTAATGTCTTTTACCTGCCTAACCACAGGAAGATGTGGAAAGAACCAAGGGCCCCCTTCCCTACCCCCTCCTCCTCCCTCCACCCCTCAAGTTGTTTCTAACAGTGGCTGTCACCTTGGCATATGGTGAGGCCTGCTAGGTTTCTGTTCCCCACATCCCTGCTACTGTGACAGACGGGACAGATTCTCTGCCAGGCTGTGTGCTCAGCCTCATGATTCTGTCACTGCTCTGTTTTCTCCTGTGCCTCTCACCTCTCCATCAGGCACTCCTGGGGGATGTTGTACCTGCAGAAGCTAGGTTGGGTCATTGTCCCAGAGCAGGACGGGGCCACTGACCTGGCTGGGAATTGGGACATGTTGCCATCCAAGCCCAGAAGCAAGATTTGGCTTCAGGAGCAGGGAGTTGTAGATTTACTTGATGGACTCTAGAGGCAAAAGGTTAATTTGTATTTGTTTTGTTTTATGAGGTGTGGATTCTACTTTATGCCAGGTTGGCCTCAACCTCCTGGGCTCAAGCAGTTCCTCCTGCTTCAACCTCTTAAGTATCTGGAACTGTAGATATATACAGTTAATTTAAATTTATGGAGAGCGGGCTGGGGATTTAGCTCAGCAGCATAAGTGCCTGCCTAGCAAGTGCAAGGTCCTGAGTTCGATCCCCAGTCCCCCCCACCAAAAAAAACCAAGAAAAATTAAATTTATGGAGAGCATGGGCCTGGGGGGTCTGAAGAGTCTGGGTTTGTGTCGCCTGTCCCATGTTAGTCAGGCCACCCTTAGTAACGTGCTTCATCACTCGGAGCCTCACTTTCTTCTCTTGCTGAGTGGGGGTGTAACCAGTATCTTCTTGAGAGAGTTCTTGTAAAAATGAAAAGTGGGAATGCGTGGAAAGCCCCCAGCAGGGTGCTAGAGGATGTGGCAGTGTCCCCATTCATATCGCATGGACCGCAGAGTGCATTTTTCTTGAGTGAATGTCTTTTGCACAGCATGCTGACCAGCTGGTGGTGGCCAGGCCTATGTCCCAGGCCTCCTCACACACATGCCCTGCCCACTCCAAGGCCTGCTGCTCCTGCAGAAATGGGCCCACCCCGTCCGCCAGACCCCGATCTGCCAGACCCTAAGCCACCAGACCTTCCTTTGGGACTGGGCCTGATCTGGAGGCCTCACCTTCAGAGCCCAGCACACAGAGGGAGAATGCACAGACATTCCCCAAGGGGGGTAAATAACCGTTCTCACTCACTGCTACATTCCTATCCATGACCTAGAAAAATGAAAACAGCTAAGAAAAAGAAACTCATGATCAATTATTTTATTTGCCATATTTTAATTTTGCAGTGCTGGGGATCAAATCCAGGACCTCACACACTCTAGGCAAGCATGTACTACTGAGCTATACCCCTGGCCCCAAATTTTGCCTTTTTTTTTTTTTTGAGACAAAGTCTTGCTATGTAGTTCCTTGAACTGACTATGGAGTCCAGGCTGACCTCAAACTCGCCACGATCCTCCTGTCTCAGCCTCCACAGTGCTGGAATTACAGGCCTGCTCCCCCACACACAGCCCAAATTTTGCCTCTAGAGAAGACGGTGCTGGTGGTATGGGCTTCATGCACACAGTGGAGGTCCCCAGCCATGCGCCATCTCTAAGTCTCTTTGGTCAGCACCATAGTATAGGCAGGAGGAGGACTGGTGTCCAGATTGAACCAGTCTGCAGGCAACAAATACATTTTTTCTACCCTCTTAGGTGTTTTGTTTCTGTGGTACTGATATAGGAAACATGTAACTCCCAACCTGCTAGATATCAGATATACCAAGTTCATGTCCCCTAAAACTGAAGAATGAATTCCAAAGGACAAAAGAGGTTAACAGTAGGAAAGGTTTATTGGGGAATAGGAATAGAGAATAGAAGTAGCTCCTGAGAGACAGGAGAAGTCCCTGGGGGTTGTTGCCAAGGTCATCTCTCCAAGAATGTTTTACGGGGCCAAATCATGGGGTTGGTACAATGTTGGTCAAACGGTAATCAACCAATAAGATTATGAGAATAGCCACTTAGCTAATATTGATCCAATAGGAAAGCAGGGCACATGACAAGGAATATGGATGACATGGGGAACCTAAATTGATAATCTATAATCTTAGTCTGTCTTTAGTCTTACTCATAGTAGTCTTAGATTTGTTTGTTTGTTTGTTTGTTTTTTGGGATACGATCTCGATGTGTAGTTCAGCCTGGTCTTGAACTCAATATATAACCCAGGTTGGCCTTGAGTTTGCAGCTGTCCTTCTGCCTTAACTTCCCTGGTACTAGGATACAGGCCTGTGCCATGATGCCCAGCTGGTAGTTTCAGTCTTTGTTGTTGGTTTTTTTGTATTGTTGTTGTTGTTTTGTCTTTTTGAGAGTGAGTTCCAAACTAGGTTGGCTTACATAGTAGGTTCAAGGACAGCCTGACCTACATAGCAAGACCCTGCCTTTAAAAAAAAAAAAAAATGGGAAAGAAACAAAAATATATAGAGGTGATTAGATGGCGGCTAATTCTATGGCATTTTAGCAAAAGCAGATGTTGTGGGGAGTGGCTAGGTGAAAGTAAGGGGATTTGGGTTCCAGGGGCAGTAAACTGTGGGAGGCTAACTAGGAATGTAGGTCAGATAAGATTGTTTACATATGTGATACAGATTCCCATCTGCTCTATTCCCCTCTTCCTCATGCAAGACCTGGACATCCTGCAAATGAAAAAAAATTTTTTTGAGACAGGGTCTGGCTATGTAGTCTAGACTAGCGTTGAACTCGCTGTGTAGCCCAGGCTGGCCTCAAACTGTCAGCGATCCTCCTGCCTCAGCCTCTGGCGTGCTGCGATTACAGGCGTGAGCCACCACACTCAGCTGAAAATTGATCTCTTTGTAAAGGAAGATTTATGCCCTGCTTTCAGGCATATCTTGTCTGCTGTTTCTAGACACTGGCCTTTAGCTCAAAATAATCCTTATGCCAAAGTGGTGTGTTGGGAGTGGCATATTGCAATCCTCTTCAGGTCTCTGCCTCAGTGTCCCCTTACCCCATGCGTTGTATGCAGGGGCGACTTGGACTAGGCCTCCTTTGGCCAAGGCCTGGGGGCTGAGCACCCTCTGTGCTGAAGATGCAATCTGACAATCAGAACCGCCATACCTCTCCTTCCTCCTGTCCTGTGGCCGTGACCTTCCTGTCAGCCCCTTCTCCTCAGGAGAGTTTTCGGTGTAAGCCGGAGGAGACACCACCGTGCCCCACCTCGGTGGGCCAAGGTGAGCCCCTCACCGTGCTCATCGATTTCGCTGACTCCAAAGGAGGTGGTGGCCTTTCCCTCTGGGGAGCACTGTCCTGAATCCACAGGTGGCACACAGCTGGAGAAGGTCCCCCTTCCTCTGGACCTTCTAGTCTCCGCCCTGACGCGAAGTTCTCTGGCACAGTGAAGCTTAGCTTCCCTTCTTGGACAAACCTCTTCTGCTTTACACGCTTCATCTCTAGTCTCCTGGCTCAGTAAAAATAGCCCTAAACTGAAGATTTCTTCACTTCCTGAAAGTCACTACCAGAAACCTTTGACATGTTCCCTTTGATCCAACACATTCTTTTTAGGATTTTGCAGCAGAATAAAGAAGTCCTTCCCAGTGAAACAAAATCCTTTTCTATCAAGACAAGAATTAGAGTAGAACTAACCCTTTGCTTTCTTTGGTCTTGCAAGTTAGAAAACTTCAAGCAGACTCTCAGTTTAGTTACTGTGTGTCCCCCGTGTGTAGTTTATTTTTCTCATTTCTCAAGTCTAACTGTGAGTGCGAGTTCTTACTGTAAATAATTTCACAGATGTCAGGGGAGAAAACAACAATTTCTCATTTAATAAGGAGAAACTTTATTGGAAAAGAATTATTGGGGTGGGCAGGCCGTCACGGTGGGGAGAAAGCTGGACCCTAGCATGGTCAGCCACCTGTCAGGGTCAGTAGGAAGGGCTTCTCTTTAGAGGGTCCAGTAGACCAGTAGGAAAGACCCAGTGCAGGGAGGGGACCACAGGGGCAGCAGTCACAGAAGCTGGATTGTTCTCCCTGAGGGTGTCAAGGACAGGTGAGGAGATGCCTCTAGTGGAAGCACTTACCTGCAGCTGTGGGAAGAGACTGCACATTCCGTGGATCCTGACAGGACAGACCAGGCTCTGCCACTTGTCCCAAAATACCAGGCAAGGAGAGGAGCATTGCGGTAGGGCAGGGAATGAGCTGGGATCAGCATGGCTGTGCTGGGAGAACAGATGAAAGTTTCAAGATCAGTCTTTGAGGTACTGACAGAAGCTTTGGGGTTTTATAGGTGGGGAGAACCAAGGTGAAGATTGGGAGTTTGCATAGCTGGCAGGGTCAGTCATCCTGGGGGAGCCCTGCTCTGGCTGATTGGTATCTCGGGACTGGTTCCACAAGGTTCTGAACGTCACCATCACTGCAGGAAGGGGTGGTTTGCTTTCTATCACAAGATGACAGCTCCTGCCTGGGCTCAGTGATCTCCACGTGAGGTTGTCTGTGAGGCTCTGCCTTCCCTGGAGTCCGAGGTGAGATGACAGTGTTGGGACAGTGGCTGGAGATTTCCAAGTACCACTCCGGGTATCACTCTGCAAATTGTGAACTTTAGTCACTCCTGTCTTGGTGTCCTCAGTCCTGAAGGCACCAGGCTGAGGAAAGCAAGGTAGCCTGCCTGAGCGCAGAGCTGAGCCGGGATCTGACGCACAGTTTAAGGTGAGAAAGGAGAGGGAAACAAAGGCAGACGTGCCCGACTCAACCTTGCTTTTGGTTTCCATTGGGCAGCTTTGGTTCCGCCTCTACGTCCCTGTTTCAGAGTTGCTCTTCCACTTCTAGGGGTCCCCCTCGGGGCCTCCGGGTGTTGAGGGCTGCGGCCCACGGGAAAGGGCTTTCTGCGCTGGTGTCTTTCCAGTCTGGCTGTCCCTCCCTCAGTTTGCCTCTCTCTGTTTCCGTGTATAAGCTCTGTGTCTCTTTCTCTCTCCCTGGCCTCATCTCTCCCTGTCCCTCCCTGCCCCATCCCTGATCTCTCTCCATCTCTTAGCTTTCTGCTATCTCCAGTCTCAGCGCAGGGACCTTCCCCTGGCACCCAGTGCTTGCATGAGCCAGATAAAGGGTGGGATACGGGAAGGATATCTGGGGCGTGGATGCCCAGTGCCCTTTCACCACCACCCCATCTCTGCTCCTCTAACCAGTGCAGCCTGGTAGGTGCTGACGCAGAAGCTGAGGTTCACTGCTGCGTCACTTGTCTGAGGTCTCAGGACAGGGTCAGGACGTTCATCCGCACCTGCCTCAGCTGGGACCTCGGGTGGTCAGCTCCCGGCCACTGTTGCTGAGGTTCTGAAGTTCCCCAGGTCTCTCCACGCTCCCCTCGTCACCCTGCGCCAGCCTGGGAGAAAGGACAGGGGGCTGGAAAGTCAAGCCAGTTTCTTGCTACAGGCTTGTGGGGAGGGGGCTCTTAAAAACTCTCAGGCACCTTTGGGACCTCCCAGCTGGGAGAGCAGCGCAATTTCCCAATCGTATTGGCAGCAGCATCTTTGTCACAAAAACACAAAACTAACTGCCTCTCTGGACCCAGGGTGTGGTGTGAAATATGTTTGGGTCGTAACTGCCACTTCCTCCCCAGGAAGAGACTGAAAGGCTTGCCGCTACACACCCAATCCTGTGTGAGTCTGGTCCCTCTTATCGATTAGCTAGAGTCGGTACACTACACAGCTTGCCTCAGAGTTCGCCTATAGGAATTGCACCTCTGGGACCTGTGCAGTGTACAATTTGTGCAGCTGAACATGGCGGTGCCGGTCCTGGCCTTCACCCACCGTGGTTGCCTAGCTGTTGCAACAGCCTCTCTGCTGACTTCCTGTCTCTAATCTGCCCCTCTAAGGTTGGCAAACTGCCTGCTTCCTTTGGGTTACCTCCCCAATCCTACCCTCCTCCTAGTCTCTTCTCCCCTCAGCCAGTTACCAGATGGTCAGTCCGTAAGTGCTCTGAGCCTCGCAGGGATCCTGGGAGTGGACCCTGGGAGTAGACTCCCGCCTCTGATGGATGATGGCTGTGCTGTTGGGTGAATCACGTAATTTCTCCAGGCCGATATCTTGGTTTGTAAATTGGAGACACAGCGCTCACTGGAGTGACTATAGTTTATCACCAGGAAGTCAGGGCCACCAGGTTGGTCCCCGTGCCTTGGTGCCTGGCACGTACTGGGTCCCAGTGAGTGCGCCTGGAAGAAATGAATGGGCGGCACCGTGTCAGGAGCCACCCTGCCGCTTCCTCTCCAAGTCTGACCGATTTCCTCAGAGCTTCCCGACCCTGGCCCTTCCCCCCTCCAGGCTGCTGCCAGCCCGGTGCCCTCCGCTCTGTCCTTCGGGACACTTGCTGCCACCCAGAAGGCTTGTCCAGTCCTCCCTGCTGACCATGGCCTCCCTGCCCAGCAGTGCGGCTGAGTCCCTGGGCATCTCCATGTTCCGGGTGCAGCTCTGATTTATTAGGCCAATTTGGCGTGACGTCTGCCCTGTGAGGCGAGAGCTGGCCTGAACCGGCAGGACAGCACCCCAGATCACTCAGTGCCACTGCTAAGGAGCTGAGGTGTGAGGCTGTGCTTCCTGTGCCCTCCCAGGAATCCCAGAGCACATGTGGAACCGGAGCAGAGCAGAGGGACTCAGGGCACTGGAGCTAGGGACACCACAGTGTTGTCTCCTGCTTTCTTGTCACTCCCAGCCCTGGCCAATGCCCTCGCCGATGCCCTGCACGGAGGGGAAAAAGGCAGGTGCCACGGTGCCATGCTAGGCGGGATGGATAGCTCTGCTGCCTCATGGGTCTCCTGAGCCGGGAATGGCCAAGTCCTAAGGCCTGGCTGGGGTAGGGATGGGCCACTTCATGTTCAGGGTAGGGACTGTTAGAAAGCTAATCTTTGAGGCAGGCGTGGTAGCTCACGCCTGTAAATCCCAGCACTCCGGAGGCTGAGGCAGGAGGATCGTTGTGAGTTCAAGACCAGCCTGGGCTACAAAGTGAGCTTAGGGCCAGCCTGAACTGCATAAAGACCCTGTCTCAAAAAGACAAAAAAAAAGAAAGTTAATCTTTGGGCCTGGGAGAGTTAGATCACTGGAGTCCCGTGTCTATGTTTGGCTTACTGGTCTTCCAGTTGTTTACAAAAGAAAAAGAACATTTAAAACTCCTGGTTGAGAAGCAGGCTGGAGAAAGCAGTCTGTTGGTCTCTACCATCTTCAGAGGAGGTAGTGGGGCTGCCCAGCCAGGAGCACAGCTCTTGGGTCTGAATCATGGCCCTGCCCTTCCCAATGAGACCTTTCTGAGTCTCAGTTTCTTTGTCTGTGGAATGGGTACCCTCGAGGCACAGTCCTCAGGCTCACCATGCATTCCAGGAAAGACACAGAATGCTTGGCATCACTGAGCAGGGCACATCAGAGCCTGCGCTGGAGATGTTGGTGGCTACAAATATAACTACTTTGCTTCTAATTTCCGGCACAGAACCGTGTATCTTGGATCTCTTCGTGTTCCCTCTCCCACCATGATGAGAGGTAGCAGGTGGCCTTATCCTGAGGTGTGTTTTCATGGCAACAAAGGTGTGCTTGTGTTCCATCAAGTCACAGGAGTCATCCTATGTGACTAGTGAGGGACAGCCCTGTGCTGTGGACCTGAGTGGGTCACGTGCTGACCTCCCCACCAGTGCTACGGCTCCTAGCCAGGCCTGAACTGCCCACAGACACTCCACCCCCTCCTGCCTGATAGGTACCTAAGGCCACCATCCCAGAGGTACAAGTGTACAGGTGAGGTGGACCCCTCCCCAATCTGGCCTGGCTTTGACTCAGCCATCACTGCCGGCCACATCTCCCCCCGATTCACAGACCCTTAGCCTTCCCGAAGTGTGCAGCAGAGAAGCAGCGCGTGACACCAGGTGCTAGCTAGCATTTGGCTGTGTGCACACGGCTGGCTGTGCACCGGTTCGGCTCAGTACAGGCCCTCTGTCACGGGGGCCTTGAGCGTGCACAGCACTGGCACACAGACTTGGCTGGCGAGCTTCCACTTTCCCCACTGCAGGTTACTTTGGCAGCATTCTAGGTCCCTGCCATTCCTGGTGTGACCCGTGAACCTGAGCCTGAATCATCCATGTATCCCCTGAATCCCCAGTTTGAATGCAAACTGGGGACTGATCCCAGTGCCGCTGCAGCCCAAGCAGCACGTTGACATGCCGGGTGATTGGCCCCCTGCTCATGAGGGAGCCGTCACTTCGGCAGGTCCCAGGTTTGCTGCCTGCCACTCCCTTTGATGCCTGGGTCCTGATTTAATTGGTCTGTGGTTTAGTCAATCATTAGAGTTTGAAAAACTCCCCAGGGGGTTTTAATATGCTGTCAGCTGCACGGTTGGGTGAACATCAGGGTCAGAAGGATCAGTTTGGAAATTTGCATTTAAAGTCTCAGGTTAGCTTCAGTGAAGCCCTGGGAGAACAAGGGACTGTCCGAAGGTCCTGTGGGTGGTTCTGCAGTCAGCTCCCCATCCGGGATCTTGGAAGGGCGGCCTTGCACCTTGCACAGGCTCCTGAAAAATTCTCCTCCCTCCCTCTAAGCTTTTGATCCCCACACAAAAGCCTAGATTTCGGCTTGATTGTGAGGCGCTTGGGCACTTTACTGGCTACTAGCTCAGGATTCCAGAAATCTCCGGAGCAAGTAAAGCTTAAGCTGTCAAAGTAGAGAGGCGGTAACCACCCCTGGAGCCTGGGAAGCACAGTCCTATTACATAATGAGTGTTTGCTTCCTGCTGGGAGGCAGGCAGCTGCCTGAAAGCTCAGGGTTCCAGGCAGGCATGGGGGTGGTGGCCCTGGCCCTGCCACTTCGCAGCTATGCTACCTCGCATTGCTTCTTTGGCCTCTATGAACCTCAGTTTTCCTGTCTGTAAACTAGGTACACTAGTCCTGTGAGGTTAGTATGCAGAGGGATAAGATTAAAAAAAAAAAAAAGGCAACAGGCCCAAACAGTGCTTGGTGGGTACTAGATCAGAGCCCATTGGGACCACCAAGGGCCCTTGCACTTGGCACAGATGCAAGAGGTCCATGGTTCTCAACTGGCTCAGCCATCTCAGGCCCAAGGAGCTGGACCCCCCTGGACCCCCCTGGACCTCCCTGGACCCTGCTGAGCAGCCAGCAGTTACCTTTCTCTGCTCATGTTTGAGGACACCTTTCTTTTTTTTGAAACCAGGAATCGAACAAACTCAGGACCTTGTGCTTGCCAGGCAGGTGCTGTGCCACGGAGCTACATCCCCGGCCTGCTTGTCTCCCTTGTGTCAGCCCTGCAGCTCAGTGACCACCCGTGTGTGCTTGCACGTGGCTGGGGGGACCTGTGCTGCCAGGGCAGGACTCTCTAGCCTTCCTGGGCTGATCAAGCAGCAGCACTTAAAAAAAAAAAGCAGCAGCACTTGATTGTGCCGACCTCTCTTCCTGCCGCGTGGGCCCACTCCCGACAGGGCAGTGATTACTGTCTTGGCTGTTTTATTTTTATTCCTCCCTCTGAGAGCGAGCCCTGATCAAAGAGATAGCAGCAGTGCCGCCCCATTGCAACAAGCAGAGAACAAAAGGGGTGGGTGTTTCTAGGCAGGCCTGGGACACAGTCGCTGGATGGGACCATTTGGTGCAGCGTTTTCATCTTCCAGACGGGATAACCAAGGTTGTAGAAGACCCAGGACTTCCCAAGGCAGCTCTAAGACTGGACCAAAATCTGGTTCTCTGGTCCAGATCTGAAGTCGGCCAGTATGGTAGTACATGCCTATAATTCCAGCATTTGGAAGGTTGAAGCAAGAGGATCGCTGGAAGTTAGAGGCCAGCGTAGGCTATAGCACTGGCACATGGGCTTGGCTGGCGAGCCTGAACTATGTTCTAGGCCAGCTTAAACTACACGTATTGTATTGGGACCCTGTTTCAAAAAACCAGCCAAACAAGTGAACAAACAGATCTGAGGTCTTCCCCTGCTCCCTGTGACTGGGAGGAGTGGGAGTTAGTGCCCACCACCCTCTCCACCAGGCCAGTGCCTCTCTGCAAAGTGCAACACCCAGGCTCTATGGCCCAGCTCAGGATCTGAGGGGCATCCTTGGCGTGTGCTTACCTGACCAAATTCTAAAATTGTCACTGTGGACTCTTCCTCTTGGTTCCAAAGGCCGGGTCTGTGCGCTAGGACTCTCCTCTCCAGTTCTGCACCAAAATTCATTCACACAGAGTTCCCAGCCGGGAACCTCACTCACCTGGCACACCTGCCAGCAGTGGGCCCCCAGTGAAGAAGACAGAGATGATATTGTGTCACATGCCCTGGACCCGGGAGGCCTGGGATCAAATTATGCACCTCGTGTGACCTCAGTGTGTTTCTATACAATGGCAGCTGCCTTTGTTTTTTCCCCTGCAGGGTGAGGAAAGAGCTGCCTCCCTACCCTCAAATTGTTATGAGGAGGAGAATTAGTGTAAATAGGCATTTGGGTTAGTCTCTAACACAAGGTAAGTGCTATCTGAGTGTCAACTTGAGTGTGCATTTTATAGGCTGAGAAGGTAATGCCTGCCAGGAGGTCCTGCTGCCACTGAGTGGCAGAGTTGGCTGAGGGTTACCCTCGTCCGGCACTGCCCCTGCCTGGGTGTACAGAGCCATTGCCCTCCGGCAGGCCAGCTGCCAGCTGTGCTGGGCTGGGATAACCCCTCAGTTTGCTATCTCCCGCCCTTCCCACACCCTTGGGGTTAGGATAAAGCCCCCAGTTCCATCAGCCAGTGAGCAGTCAACAGAAACCACCATGGCCACCTGCACAGAGCCAGAGCAGCTCAGTTTCCCTTAGTCCTGAAAAGTCCCTCATGGGGATACAGGGCCACCAGGAATGCTGCCACCCTCAGTGCTGAAAGCCCAACATTTACTATGCTAATATCCATTTACATCCAGGACTTGGTTGCATTTTGCAGAAGAATTCACTTAAGGTCTCTGATTTGGGCCAAAGGAGATGTTTTCCAACATGGCTATTCTGCTGTCACCAAGGCCACTTCCTTGTGCAGGGAGGAAGAGCGCTCAGCCCGGTGCTCTCGTCACACCATCTCTGCCTCTGTTCCCTGGATTCTGGAAAGCTGCTGCCTTTGGGTCTCCCCCGCCCTGCCCCCACCCCAGTCTTCCTCTGGTTTCTTTCTGTCTTCTGAGTGGTTCAGGCGCTGTGTTGGGTCTAGGACCACTGATCCCCATCCTCAAGCTTCCTTACCCATCTCTCCCAGGGTTGCTCTGAACTGAAGCCATTCAAGGCTGTGGAAGGACCATGCACAGTGGCCCCCGCCCGTCACCTCTTTCCACCCCACGGCAGCTGCAGAAAGGCAGCTCCATTTCACTCTTTTTCTCTTCTTTCATCCCCGCTGTGATAAAATCAGTCAGGCGGTCAGCACAGGCCAGTTCTCGGGGCCCATTCTAATGAAGGTAACTGAAAGCCTGGACAGCCGGCACTGGCCCTTTGCACAGTGGCCGGGGGAGGGCCTGCCCTTGAGGGAACCCGCCAGCCCTTGTTTGCTCCAGCCTGGCATTAGACACGGGCCAGGCCATGCAGTCCCAAAGGAGGGGCCCAGGAAGGGGAAGGGGACAGAGAGCAGGTTTATTTAGGGTGAACTGGGCTGGTCTCTTGCAATTTGCACTCTGTGTTTTCAGGAGTTGGAAAGGCAAACAATAGATTTGGGTCACCAGGGACTGGGTTGGGGGAGGAGATGGTCAGATATAGCAGGAATCTGATGCCAAGTAGCTGGTGCTGAGGATTTAGGGCACTGGACTTGGGCACTTCTGATCAGAGAGTCTCTCTCCCTCCTTCCCTTTCTCTCTCCTAATCTCTGATCGGAATCTCACACAGCTCCAGCAGACCCACGCTACACTGTCCCAGGCTTTCTTCCCTGATTTGGGAGGCCTGTGCAGAGTGGAAGGGGTGTTGGAGACAGGAAGGCCTGTATCCAAATCCTTGCTCTCAGTGTCCTGGGATGGGTTACTTATCTTGCTGAGCTCACCTTTCTCGTCTGTGAAATGGGAAGTACAGTACATGCTCAGGTAGGCCCAGGTCGTGTGAGGTCTGAAGCGCTGACAGTGTTCCTAAGCTTACGCTGCCTTACTTAGACAAATTTAACAGAATACAGGATCACGTGACCACACCAGCAGGGCCCCTGCCCACGCACACGAGGAGGAAGCAGACACTTTGGTGTCTTCATAGCCAGTACAATCAGTTATGTCCGCGCCCGCCTGTGTGGTTGTGAAGGGTGAGATGAGCTGACATTTGTGGTGTCCAGTGCTGGCTTTCTTTATTACTGCCTCTCAAGGTGTCACGAGTGTTAGGTGACTGCAAAGTCACCCAGGTAGCCCCAGGTGTCCAGCCCCTGGCCCAGTTGTTCATTAGCTCACCTGATGTGTGATGATCACAATGGGCCTGGTGGGCTCTGAGCACTGGGGTGCAGAGGCCCCTCCCAAGACTTTTGGTCTGGAGGGGGATCAGAATAATCTGTGAATAACAGACAGGCAGAGCCTATGAGAAGCTGAGGGCCTGGGCCATCGATGCTTGTGGAACCCATGGGCACCCCCTCTGTTCCCTCTATCAAAGTGGCTGTGACATCCCCAGTGCATCCAAGTCCAGGAACAGTAAGTTTCCCAGACTTCAGAAGCCCGCTGGGGTCCTCATGCCCTGAATGCTGGGTACAGCTGCGCACCCCTGGCGTCATGACTACAGACCCTGCACTCCCCTGGCTTCCGGCTCCTCTCACCTCTTCCTAACAGGCAAACTGATGGAGATGGATTCCCCCAGGGAGACAAAGGTCAGTGCTCAGACAGCAAGTGAAAAAGTAGAAGAGCCTAAGTATTGGGTCCAGCCAACCCAGTAACCAGAGAAAAAGTTTATCACCGGGGCTGTCCACAGGCCTGGCAGAGAGGAATGGGTGGCACCTGGAAGAGAGAAGTAGGTGGACCGGGGTGTGGAAGCATGGGGGACAAACACTTCTTAAGCACCTGTTCCGTGCCCTGCTCTGCCAAGTCCTGGGGATGTGTCACTGAGGGGCCCTAGTAACAATCTGTGGGGTAGATACTTACATCCTCATTTCACAAACGTGAGCCATGGATGCCAGGTGTGGAGATGGGAACCCCCAACTGTGTTACCACCCAGCTGCACCCTCCCCTGTCACTCGAGTTGGCCTGAAAGCAGGTGGCCTTGTCAGGCAGTGAGGTGCCTTGACTTAGCCCTCAAATGCTGCTTTAAAAAGCAGGAAAGAATCTGCTCACCTGAGGCCCTTCCCGAGACCCTGGCAGAGCTGCCTGGGGCCAGGTCAGGCCCAGTGCCACCAAGGAGCCAGGAGCATTGTAGTGTCATACAGTGGGGGCAGGGGTGGGAGTGGGGCAGGCTGACAGTCACACTGCTCCTTGAAAGCTGAGTCATGATAATCGTAATAAAGCTTCATTCAGAAAAGAAAACATTGCATGACCTCACTTCCCATGGACTCTTTAAAAAAAAAAAAGTCAAATATATAAAACATGTACAGACAGAGAATAAAGCTGGTTACCAGGGATGGGTGGGGAAAGCAGGTTAAAGGGTACGAAACAGTAAATAGAATGAACAAGTCTAAAGAGCAAATGTACACTAGGAAGACTATAGCTAAAAATATGTGTTGTGTTTGTGGGGTGTGGGGTGCCAGGAATCAAACCCAGGGCCTTAAAATGAGGCTCTACCACTGAGCCCCACCCCGCCTGTGTACTCAGGATTTGTGCTAAATGAGTGGAAGGTAGCTGTTCTCACACAGGGAGGAAAATGGGAAACTATATGTGGTGATGGGCATTTGTTCCAACGTAGTGACCACTTGACCATGTTCTTGTCTTGTCACATCGTGTTGCGTGCCTTAAACATCCACCATGAAGGTTATTTCGAAAGCTTCGCTCCGTGGGTGCTGCCACATGCTCGGGGGGGAAGGTGGGACTGAAAACGTGGAAGGTGGCCGTGGTGTAGGTCAAATGGACACAAGCGCTTTGAAATAAAGCCCAGCAAAGGGCAGAGGGCGATGGCAGATGTTGTTCACTCGGGAAGGGTGGGGACAGGTGACAGGAGCAGAGCATGAGGTCAGTGAAAACATGAAAAGAGAGACCTTGAAGGCGGGGCGGGCGAGCAGGCTGGGAGGTGGTTTTGCCAGAAGAATGGGGCTGTGGCTGAGCAGAGGGGGAAGAATGAAGGGGGCTAGAGGAGCCGCCAGAGCACACAGCCGAGGAGGCAGAGGAGGCCAGGAGGGGTTTTCCAGAGGGAAGTGACGAGCCCTCTTTGGTGTTTCCGTTTTTGTCTTTTTGCCACACTGGCCACCACTATATCACTGAACCATACCACTTTATATATATTTCTCGTTTGTTTGTTAGTTTATTTGTTTTTTGCAGAACTGGGAACCCAAGGCCTTTGCACTGAGCTATATCCTCAACCCCTTGTATTTTGAGACAAGTTCTCCCTAAATTGCCTAAACTCGCTCGAACTTGCCATCCTCCTGCCTCAGCCTCCTGAGTGGCTCTGATAATAGGTGTGTACCACAAGCTCTCCTGCTTGGTGTTTTAAAGAGCTCTGTGCAGTGCGTACATTAATACGGCCCTGGCGGTAGGGAGGCCTGCCGGGTGGCTGTTCATTGGAGCAGGGGGACAGGTAGCAATGTGGCCTGGGCTGGTGGCAGCTGTGGGTCTGGCAGGACTTGCTGCTGAATGTGGGGGACTCATCTGGGGCTACTGCGGGGCTCTTGCCTGAGCTCCTGGGCACGTGTCGGAGCCGTTTGCTGAGGTGGGATGGGTTTGGGGGCCTGAGGAAGCAGTAGGTTTGGGGGAACCCTGGCGTTCAGGTTGTGGACGTGTGTGTTAACCCGAGACGCCTCCTGGAAGCCATCCCTGTGCTGTGGGGAGGGTCCTGGCCCCTGCATGCCCAGCTCTTTCTCCCTCCTTCAGCAGGAAGGGCTGGTGGCGGCAGACCCTCCCGGGGATCACAGCCCCTGCTGGAGCATCTCATATCCGGTCCCTGTGAGGATATGAGGCCTTGTTCCCTGGCTGTTTTCAGTATGGCTCCAAAGCCCCCATGAGATCGGCTGAGGCCCGGCTGTGTAGGCACAAGTGCAGTGTACTTCTGTGTACAGGCAGGGCCATTGCCGGGTACTCCAGACAGTCTGCTACAAGGCTCGGGAGTCTGGGGCTGAGGGGAGAGGCCCAGGTTGGACATAAGCATGTGGTGACAGCAGTGTTTGGTGGAATTGAAAGCCACAGGATAGACAAGACCCACCCTTCCCCCAAGGACGAGAAGAAAAGGGACTGAAGCAGAGTCCAGGGAGGGCGGGAGCCAGCCAGGGCTGTGGAGTCATTGCTAAGGACTGAGAGACTTTGAAAGGAGGGTGGGCACCCCAGTTCCAAAGCAAGACCATGTTAGAAGAGACACTCCCTGGGCCAAGCGCGCTGGTGATTGTTCAGCTACAAACAATCCTTCGTTTCAACTGCTCCTGAATGGACGGCGGTTTTTAATTGTCTCTGTGACACTGGGGATTGAAGCCAGGGCCTTGTGTGTGCTAGGTCTGCTGTACCCCTGAGCTAGATTTCCAGCCTGCGAGGATCTTTAAAGCTGGGGCACAATTGGGAAAGGAGTGAACCAGTAGGACAGAGAA
Source organism: Hydrochoerus hydrochaeris (assembly GCA_004027455.1). Taxonomy (NCBI): domain Eukaryota; kingdom Metazoa; phylum Chordata; class Mammalia; order Rodentia; family Hydrochaeridae; genus Hydrochoerus; species Hydrochoerus hydrochaeris. The sequence continues at coordinate 419,092 of PVLA01000253.1, read as the reverse complement.
AGGGAGGAAGCATAAGGTACTGTAGGGGGACCCCAGGGGCAAAGAACTTTCCAAGGGACAGCAGCTGAGGACCCAAATATCAGGGTGCACCGATGAGCCATGAACTGTAGCAGGAGTTTTCCCTTCTGTATGTCATTTAACGACCCGCCCCTCCCTCAACAACCCTATCATGCTGGTACGGGGTTCCTCATTATCTGCATAGTCTGTCTGTGTCTGTAAATCTCAAAGTCCATGATCAATACTCGCAGTGCTTTTGTGGTCATCTGGAGACATTCTAAAGTGATGGCAATTTGGCCTTCACTTTGGCAGCGGAGGTAGACAGGCTACCTTCTCACTTCAGCTCTCTAGGGGCTGGGGATTTAGCTCAGTGGCATAAGCACCTGCCTGGTAAGTGTGAGGTCATGAGTTCAATCCCTGGTACCACAAAAAAAAAAAAATTCAGCTCTCACACTGTGAACAAGTGTTCTGTTTGGGTTTATTGAATGCCATATTTTCTTCATTTTTGATCTTTTTTATTGGTGATTTCACCTTTTTTTTTTTTTTAAGAGTACTGGGAATTGAAACCAGAGCTTCTCCACTGTGCTACATTTTCAGTGCCCTACCCCCAGTTTTTGAGAAAGTCACTGAATTGCCCAAACTAGGTTTGAACTTGCAACACTCCTGCCTCAGCTTCCTGAGTCACTGGCATTATTGAATATGCACCACCATTCCCACCTACTTAAAATGGCCCCCAAGTGCTGTCTGGGTTCCTAAGGGCAGGAAGGCTATGATGTGTGTTCTGAAGAACACCTCAAAGAAGCTTCTCCAGGCAGGGAGTGGTTTCAGTGCTGCTGCTCATGAGTCCCACAGTAATGAATCTGTATCATATATTTAAAAGGCATCTTTACACAGAGAGCTGCATAAAACAAGGTTATGCTGACTGGAGTCAAGCTGGGTGTTCCTCTTAGGAGTAGTTGTTCAGTGATGGCTGATTATTCAGCATTGGTGGCAACTTTGTAGAATGTTGATACTGCAAATGAGGAAAGCAGATTGCAGATTGTACTGTTATTAATGCTCTGGTCCACTGAGAAGCCGGGCTGGGAGACACTGGCAAGTGATAGGTGATGCAGACAGAGAGAGCTGGGCCTACAGCCTCTGCTGTTGGGGCACCAGGGGCCTCACACCCAAGAATGTAGCCTTGTGGTCTAGTGGGGTTGGCAGGGGACTTGGTCTGAAAGAAACACTTCTTTATAGGGCATCCTGGGCAGCCTCTGCCCCCTAGCCCAGGCCTCCGATGGGCTGGGCCCTCTTCAGTTTCCACCTGAACATAGCAGTTCTTCAGGCTTCTGGGCGGTTGCCGGGCTGTGGTTTCCCCACCGAGGGAGAACACTGGCTCAGTGTTGAAGGGCAGGCGCCTTCAGTTTCCCTTTGCTAAGCCCAGCCCTGAAAGGGGAGCCACAAAGGAGGTGTGTGTGCCTGAGACAGGGCGGACCCAGTGTCCGAACCGGCCTGTCTCAAGCACTGCTGTGGCCTCTGTTTATTCAAGACTGGCTCCAGCAGGCTGGAGTGAGTAAGCCACCCCAGACCTGGCTGCACAACTGCTGCCTCCTGGGCCCACCACCTCTTCTCCAGGGCAGAGCCTGCAGCCCTGTTGGTGCCATGGGTGGGGTGGTTTGTTTGTTGTGGGTTTGGGGTGTTTTTCATTCCAGTCTCACTAAGATAATTCGGGAGATAACTCATGGACTGTGTTTGCTTTCAAAGTAGAAGCCCAAGCCCTTCAGTATGTGGTCTTTGACTGGATAAAGGATGTAAAGTTGTCTCTGTGCCTAACTATCCTTGAGGGTGGGGGATTTAGCCCAGCGCACAGGGCCTGTCTGGCAAGTGCAAGGTCCTGAGTTTGATTCCTGGTACCAAAATAAATAAATAAACAAACATAACCATCCTTGAGAGTAAGAGTGGAGAATAAGTCTCTGAGATAAGAGACCAGCACCTGGGTATGTCCCTTGGGAGAGACAAGAGCCTCCTCGTGGGCTGAGAGCTACAAGGCAGGGAGCCTACACAGGAGGGACAGTGGAGGGACAGTGCCTATGACGAGATCTCAGGGTGCCTCCTGGGCACACCTGCTGAGGAGCTGCTCTGGGGAGAATTTGGGGGTGACAATTTGGGAGTCACAGCTGGATCCACAGAGAGCACAGTCTGTGGGTCCAGCTGTGAGGCCATGGAAGGAGCCAGGTGTGGGGCCCCAAAGCTCTCCCACCCATTGAACACAGATAGGACCCCACAGCTGAGGGGACTCAAAGCTATTGGGGCAGAATGAGAACCCTCTCTTGGGCACTGGGTCTCTGAGGAACTCACACCTCTGACACCTGCATGTTTGCTGATCCCTGTAGGACACCTGGTGCCAGCACTGTCCTGGGGCTCAGGAGGGCTGTGGAAGCAAATGGGGCAGCAGCTGCTCCAGGGACACAGCTGCTTGTCCTCAGTGGCAGTGTGGTGCCTGGCCTGTGCATCCCACCCGATGAATGTCACTTGAGTAAATAAGGACACTAGAGAGTGAATGAGGGAGGACTGGGTTTCACCAAGGTCACTTTGGGAAAGGCACCTGACCAACCTGAACCTCTGCTTTCTGGTTAGGTACCGTTTTGTGTTGCTGGGTTTCCTCACGTAGCTTCGCTGAGCCTCGCTGTCTCCGTCCATACAGCAGGAGTGATATCTGCTCCACAGGGTTGCAGGGGGTGGGTCTGGATCACTGGTATGAGGGCATTTGCTGTGGTATCTTTAGTATTTGTGCTGCTGAAGCGAGCACTGCTGTTGTATCACTAAAACCAAAGTGATAACACCTCCTGGGTGCAGGGGAGTCTGGCACATGGTCTCCCCAAGCGTGCTCCTCCCAGAACACCGAGTCTTCCTGTTGTTAAATGTCAAGTGAGGAGGTTCTGTTCAAACCTGATGGCCTTTACACAGCCAGCCAGGTTTCTCTGAAGGTAAGGATCGTAGTGAAATCGCCAAGGGATACCACGAATCACCTGCTGATTTGCCCACAGGGCCCTTTCTTGCTGTCAGAGGTAGGAGCTCCACAAAATATTTCTGGAAGCAACAAAGCCTGCTCCCCATCCCCTCTCCCTGAAACCTTGGGCTCATTCTGCTCACTTTCTCTGGTGGCACTCAGGGAAGTGGCACCATGTGTCTCATGGGCCTGGAACTGGGGCACAAGGCAGCACCCAGGTAGTAGTACCCTGCCCCACCCTCACCCAGGTGGCGGAGCTGAAAGCTGCCTTCATGTCCATCCACAGGGCCATGTTCTCCCCTGATGATGTCACAAGCAGATGTGGGTGAACCCCAGTGGCCCCCTGAGCTGCTACTTCTCAGAACCTGCCAAACTGGACAGAGATGCCTGCTTCCCAGGGATACTGGAGAGCAGAGGGAGGCCCTTAACTGCCCACTTTTTTTTTCTTTTTTCTTGTTCTTCTGAGACAGGGTCTCACTAAGCAGTTCAGGCTGACCTTAAAACTCACCATGTAGCTGAGGGTGGCCTCAAACTCATGATGATCCTCCTGTCTCAGCCTCCTAACTGCCCACTTTTGTCTCACCCTTAGTTAGTTTCTGCAGCCTCACAGACAGTTCCACCTGCTGCCAAGAAAATGCTTATGCAGAGAAAGGCAGCAGGGAGTCCTGCGCATGAACCAGCCCTGGATCTGCCTGCTGGGCCGTGTCACCCAGGACGAGCGCTATTTGCAGAGAGCAGGAGAAAGTCTGGGCACAGTACCTACAGGCTGCCTCCCCGAAAGGTAGCTTAGTCCTCCTACCCTGAGTGCTCTCTGTCCCTCACCCTGCGCCACTTTTCCCTCTTGTACGGGTATGCATGTCATTAAGTCATTTGCTTATCATCTGACTTCTCTCACTAGTGTATTAGAGCTAGCTGAGACAGACAGTATGGATCAAGCTGTGTCCCCAGCACCCACCACAGGGCCTGGCTCATGGCAGATCTTCATTAACTATTCATGCACAAAGGTGTGAATGAGAAACAAACAAATACTTCACTGGGGATTGTGCTAGCCCCCACCATCACCAGCCAGTCTGCAGCAGAGCAGTTCCCAAACTTCACTGCATTGAAGTCACCCAGGGATCTTAAAACAACAACAACAAAAATGCATTACACTGCATGGGATTGGATGGCTACACTGACATTGTCACCTGTTTCCCAGGTGATTCTAATATATGATGTAATTGAGGAACCACTGCTTTAGTGAACTCTTAAAAGCTTTTAGCTGGTACACATCTATCATCTCAGTACTTAAGAGGCTGAGGCAGGAGGACCACTGATTCATTACTAGACTGGGCTGCCTACTAAAATTCTGGCCTGCCTGGACTGCAGAATGAGACAGTGTCTCCAAAAAACAAAAACAAAACCCAAAAGACAATTGTTAACTGAACTGGCAATGAGTTGGCATGGGCCATCCACACTGCCCAAATCTAGGGGTGGTGGTCTGGGGAGTCCGCAGGGAGAGAATGATTTATGTTGTAGTGGGTATTCGGTCCCCTGATGGTACCAAGAGCAGAGGGACAGGAAGTGTCCCCTCAGCTTGCCCTCACCAAGGCCAGGTCAAAAGGAGACATCTCCACTTCCCCTTCCCACCTCCCCCTCTTTTAGGATGATTACATGAGTCAGAGGAGATATTTGTTGAAGAGGAAATGGGTTTTCTCACCATTTCCCTCCTCCAGTTGGGTTTGAATGAGTAAGAAAACCCATCATTCCGTGTGCACCGGTTGACAGAAATAGAGCTGGGCATCTCTGAAGACTCAGCCTGGGTTCCAGAGTCAATAAAACCTGCTGAGGCTGGATATGGTGGCGCACACCTATAACCCCAGCTCTCAGGAGGCTGAGACAGGACGGCTGGTTGAGGAAGCAGAGGTCACCTGTGCTCTCCTCTGCCTGAGGTGTTGGCCCAGTGCAGGGCCCCTGGACACGTCCCTGCTGAAGAGGAGGGGCCCTGGCATGCAGCTTTTTCTGAGTAGGAGCTTGGGGTCAGGAGTCTCCTGCTGTCTCCTAAACCACTGCTTAGGGCCTCTGACACTGAAATTTAAGAAGCTGCTTTTATCTGACCTTGCCAACCATCATCATGGGGTACAGTATCCTCCTATCAATGACAGCAGAGGCAGTTTCTTTCTTTCGTTTTTTTTTTTTTTTTTTTTTTTTTTTTAATATCGGTACCAGGGATCGAACTCACGACCATGTGCTTGCAAGGCAGGTGCTTGTGCTGCTAAGCTGAATCCCCAGCCCAGCAGAGGCAGTTTCAACACATCAGAAGACTGAATCAGAGTAACCTGACTCTGGAAATTATTCTTACATTCTCCAGAAGAGTTTCCTCCTCCCTTTCTCTGAGATGGGAATCTCACATAAATTACTAAATTGCCCAGGCTGGGTTCAAATTTACCACCCTCCTACCTCAGCCTCCCGGAGTGGTGGGATTACGGGTGTTTGCCACACCTGGCTGGGTTTCCATTTTTAATGAGATTGTTCATCCTCCTGAAAAGGCAAGTCAAGCCCCTGAGGGGACTCACAGCACTGGGAAAGCAGGGCGAAAAGTCAATTTCCACCGCTCCTTGTCCCCTACCCGTCTCACCCCCATCAGTTAAACCTCTGGACCACAGCAGGAAGAAACCCTGCACTGGCAGCCAGGAACCTGAGTTTCCATCTCTGCTCAGTGACTTTGGTAAATTCCCAGCCCTCTCCAATACTCAGTCTTCCCATCTGTAACCTGGAGAAGAGTACATGAGATGCTTATCTAAAAGTCTTCCTAGTAGAAAATAGATTCCATGTCTAAAACACAACTATGCTAAGGGACCAGGCAGGTTAATTCAAGACTCTCCATTTCCTCCAGCCTCAGGGGAAGGGGTGCTGGGCTCAGGAAGCAGAACTATATTTTCTGTTAATTCATCCTCAGCCCCTGTTTGAGTTAGGTCACTGAGACCTGGCTAGAAACCTCCCCCGCCTGACACAGCTCTGAAATGATCACTGCTGCCCAGACCTGGCTGGTAGGCGGCAGGCCTTCCCCTTTGAGTCAGTCTTAAACTCTCCCACAAGCTGCTTTCAGGTACAAATTCTCAACTCTGCCCCTCTGAGCTCTGTGCCATAAAGACAATTTGTAGTGGCTCTGTCTGTCAAACACCTGCTGTGTACTAGGCTCTGTTCTAAATGTTGTATGGGTTCTAATTATTTTGCTCTTCACAATAATCCTAAACACATGCTACTATTATCTCCAGTTTACAGATGAGGAAACTGAGGCACTGGGAATTAAATTTGCCTGCAGTCATTTAGCTACTAAGCAGTGAGGCCAAGACTATGCTCATGCACAGAAGCAGAGTCCCACGAGGGCTTGTTAATGTTGCTGGAGTAACTAGGAGCACCTACTTAATTTATTTATTTATTTTATTTATTTATTTTTGTCTTTTTGAGACAGGGTCTGGCTATGCAGTTCAGGCTGGCCTTGAGCTCACTTTGTAGCCCAGGCTGGTCTCAAACTCACAACGATCCTCCTGCCTCAGCCTCCTGAGTGCTGGGATTACAGGCGTGAGCCACCATGCCCGGCCAGAGCTGCTATTTGTTGAGTGCCTACACCAACTAGACATTGTACTAGACACTTATTTTTTCACTTAAACCTCACAACTGAAAGAGAAAATGTCTTATTTCTGTTTTATAGAGGTTGAAACTGAGACCCCAAAACATTCAATGACTTCCTTGCTGGGCAGGGCAGCACATGCCTACAATTCCTGCACTGGGGAGGCTGAGGGAGGATTATTTCAAGTTCAAGGCCAGCCTAGGCTAGTCCGTTGAAGGCCAGTCTGGACTACACACTGAGACTATCTCAGGAAAAAAAAAGAAAAGAAAACGAAAAAGACTTCCCTGTGGTAAGTAAAACTAGGCAGCCCTCAAACCCACCCAGAAGTATTCACTGTCCATGGTCTTCCTCTCTGGCACTGCTTTGCAGGACAAATGCCAGCCCTGCTACCTGTGGGTTAAATAAAGAGGGGTCTGCTAGAACCACTTCCTCCACTATGCTCTTGTAAAGCCAGTCTGGACATTCTGGGGCTCCAGGGGCTTGGCAGGTCCCACTTGCATATTCATCTCCTCTGAGAGACAGCCCCCTCTCCCAAACAATGAGAGCTCAAGGATCTGGTGCTTTCCCCAGTTGTGGGGGTTCCTGCCATGTGACCTGCTTTCTGGAGCCCAGTCATCCTTAGGGGAAACGTGGGATAAGTTTCCAGAGAGGAAGGGAAACCAAACTAGATTGCTTGCACTCAGCCACACCCTAAACTCCACAGGAGGCTGCCGGTCTCAGGGTAGAGCCAGGAAGGCACCTGGAGCCAGCTGTGGATTCCAGGACTCATCTGGGTGCCACGCCTCTAATAAGGACCAAAAATTGAGTGCCATCTGTGTGAGGGCGCACAGCATCCCTGGAATGTGCTGTACCTGCCTTATAGATGAACACAGTAGGTCTCACAGAGTTGACGTAACCTGTCCCAAGTAGGACTCAAAGGCAGGCCTGCCTTACTCCCAAACCAGGGTTTTTAGGATGCCTCACCTTGCTCCCACATGGGAGGGACTGTGGGTTGGACACCAACAAGGCTGAGAACAGGCTGAGGCTCTGCACCACAGATCCAAAGGTCAGCTCAGAAACAGCAGGCTGTGTTCAGAGGTGTTGCTCCCACCTCACGTCCACTGCTGCAGCCTCCCTTCCCAGGCAGTCTTTGGCTGGATGTCCCTCTTGCCAAGGCTGTGCCAAGCAGGTCTAGGCTCTAGCGAGCTAGTCAACTGCTTCCCCCTGGTAAATGGGGGAGCTGGGGACTTATTTGCCAGAAAAACGCTGGGGAGAAGGAAGTTGAGAGCAGGAAGTGGGTAGAGAAGCTGTGTGTCTCTGTGTGTGTATAAGGGTGCTGGACCAAAGCACCCAGGTGCCCAGCTGATCCTGCTGTGCCACTGTGCTGGACAGGAACAACTCAGGGAAGGCGGAGGTGTCCTGGAGCCAGTTAGTCAGAAGGGTAATCTGCTTGCTCCCGTAAATTACATAATGCAGCTTCGAGTCAAAAAGAAACCGCATTTGTAGTATGTGCTGCTCTGCATTAATCGCACCATTTTTGCCTTAGGTGTTTTAATCCCGAGCATGATACAGAGTTATGAGGGGCCGCATTTCTGATGTGAATTAGATTTACTGCTATTCTACGGAATGGGTCCTCCTCTTTTTGTTTGGTTGTTTGATTCTTGTTGTCGCTCGATTCTTTGCACTACTCACTGGTTATACAGATAGTTGTCCCTTTACACCGAACGACAGGAAAAACCGTGGGCAGGAATCCGGATAAAAGTCAAGAGGAGCCATCAGACTCGGGCTGGCGGTGGTCTGGCCGGTCGTAGTTGGGGGTCCAGGAGCCGAGTCCGAGAGCCGAGGAGTGTTGGCCGCAGTCTCGCACAGCGGTGACGGCCGGGTGTGCGCAGCTTGAGCGAGCAAGCACCCACGCCGGAATCCCCAGCCGAGCTCACTTAGCGGCGCGGGCTCTGGCTGGCCCTGGCGAGCCCCCTGACCCCACCCCCTGATCCCAGCCCCGCGGCCATTGGCCGACGCCTCGCACCTGCCCTACCTTGAGTGGGCGAGGCTACCTGGGCCCCGCCCCCAGGCTCGGGTTCTTTAGCCGCTCTTCCCCCTCCCCCGAGGCCCCGCCCCCGGCCCGAGGCCCCGCCCCCGAGCCCCAGAGCCCGGGCTCCTAGTGATGTCAGCGCCGCCTTGATACAAAGAGCCCCTTCGGCCCACGCGGGTCTCCCGGCAACCGGGCGGGCCGGGGCGGGGGCGGGGCCGGCGCCCCCTTCGGCGCCCTTCAGAGCGAGCGGCCGCGCGCCGCCTGCGGGCAGTTGCTTCCGTGCACTCCGCGGCGGGTCACCGTGTCGCTGCTGCAGTCCGGCTGCCCCGCACCCGGCGTCTCGTCTCTCCGCCGCGGACCCACCAGCGGCCGGACGGGGATGCGCACCCCGCCGGCGTCCGGAACCCAGGTAAGCGCGGCCGCGGTGCGCCGGGCCGGGAAGTTGGCTGCTCTCGGGCCGCGCCGCCTCCGCCCCCGCGGTGCCGTCCGGGAGGTCGGGTCACCTGAGCCGGCCGGGTCAGCGGCGTGAGAGCGGCGCCGGGGGGCGCCATTCCGGAAAGTGTCTAGGGGAGCCCGGAGGCTGGGAGCGGGGCTCCTCGCCCGGACCACTGCTTCCCCGTGCCTCCTGCCCCCGGGACTGGCGTTGTCCCCAGCGCGCCTCCGCCGGGCCTCCAGGAGCTGTGCACTGCGAAGTTTTTCCGTAACCCTCGGCGGCTGCACAGACCAGGTTTCCTGGTTTTCCTCTTTCCTCCCGGTGCTCTGCGGGCTGAGCAGAGAGAGAGCTAGCTTAGCCCGGGGTTGGGACGGGGCCCTGCCCTTTCTTGGGGAGATGCTGCTGCGGCTGGCGGTAGGCGCAGGCTCCCAGCCCTTCATCCGCCTGCCCTGAGCGCCGGCGGACCGCCTTCCTAGTAGTTTACACAACCCCATCTGCCGGGACAAATGTCTCTTGAGGACCTGGACTGTGGAATCGGCTTGGGGAGCCTTGTTTCACACAGCCCTGTACCAGGCAGGCTCTTTCCCATTCCGGCCCACCTGCCAGTGGCTCCCCCTGCATTTCTGCTTCTTTTTGCTCCTGCTCTAATGGAGCAGGGCTAGAAATCACTCATCCCTGCGCCCCGAGAGGATGTCAGTTTTCATCGACTGACTCATTTATGGGCCCTCACTCCAGGAATTGCGAGGGGTCTGTGTTCTTGCTTCTACCCACAGGTGGTCTGTGGCAGACCCCTGGGCTGGTTCTTGGTGTGACCCACCACACCTCTGCCCTGTCTCCCCAGAGCAGGAGGTAGGTGGGCTCTTGGGGTCCAGGCTGTGGCTCAAGGAAACAGTGGGGCAGGCACATCCCAGGGGCAGCCCTGGGCCCCTCAGGTGGAAGATGGCCAGGATGAGGAGAAAGAATGTTGGGGCAGGGGCTATGAATACAGTGGACCGGCTTCTGCAATACAATCACTGCCACTCAGCCCCAGTTTCCTCAGGTGCTGGCGCCAGGGCTCTGGCCCACAGCTTGTCCTGTTAGTTGACATTCATATTTAGGGAATATTGTACGTGGGACACTTCCCTGCCCTTAAGGTGTCTGCAGGCCCCAGGGTCCTTGAATACCTGCTATAATCTGGCCCTGCTGGTTTCCCTCAAAGGTTGGGCAGGTTGATCTGGGCTGTTTTGAGCTCCCTTGTGGCTTCACTATGGAGTGTGTGACCTGCATAAGAGAAGTTAGTGAAGACGAGCACATAGGTGGCACAGCTTTGACAAATGCTTAGCAGAAAACAGCTTTGGAATGTTTTCGACCCTAGGCTTTAGAGGAAAAGGGTGGGGTAAGTTACTAAGGCTAGCAGGAGAGATAAGGCTGGGCTGAAGGGAGAGATGACCAGCAAGCTGGTGGAGAAGCATGACCTTTGTCCCAAGGGAGATCACAAACAGGACAGACTGCCTGGAGCCTGTCCTTGGAAAGGACTTTAGACAAGTGAGGGAAGAAAGGCAGCAGGCAGTTAGGGGGTAGGGAGTTCTAAGCCATCTCCTCTGAGGTTCCAGGCTGGGGAGGTTCTCCCTTCCCTGTGCCCTTCCCTAAAGTGCCTCCATTGCCTCCCAGCCATATCCCCTCTTGGTAGGACCTTCCTTTTTTTCTTCCTTTGGTACTTGGAATTGAACCCAGGGAGCACTCTGGACTATGTCCCTAGCCCTTTTATATTTTTTACTTCGATACAGTATTTCGTTAAATTGGCTGAGGCTAGGCTCTGACTTGCTATTCTCTTGCCTCAACCTCTTCTTTCTTTTTCTTTTTGATACAGGATCTTGTTCTGTAATTCAGGCTGGTCTTGAACTCACAGCAATCCTCCTGCCTCAGCCTCCCAAGTGCTGGGATTACAGCTGTGCAATACCATGCCTGGCTGCCTCAGCCTCTTGAGTAGCTGGAATTACAGGTGTGAACTGCTACAGCCAGTTAGGACCTTCCTATAGATGTTCAGCTAGGATCTTCACAACCGGCCCCCGGAGGTGACTAGATACCTCCTTTCCAAGGCTGGAATTCCCTCGGGGTAACCTGTTATTCCAAGGATTTTTTTTTCCACAATCAGTCCTGCTTCCAGCAGCTTCACAGTTTGATTTCTGTGTCTGTTTTAGGTGAAGGTAATGAGAAGGTCAAGGGAGAACCTCCCAAAGAAACAGCAGGGGCATGGTGGCACACACCTGTAATCCCAGAACTCTGGAGGCTGAGGCAGAAGGATCATTTGTGAGATCAAAGGCCAGCCTGAATTACAGAACAATATCCTGAACTGCATAGCAAAACCCTGTCTCAAAAAGACCAAAAAAAAAAAAAAAAAAAAAAAGAAAGAAAAGAAACTGCAGGTAGGCAGTTCCAAAAGGCAGGCATCTTGGGGTAGGGAAACAGCCTGGACAGAGCATCCATCCTGGTTGTGTTTTGACAAGGACGCAAGCAAACAGCCTTATCTCATCTGCATGGCATTAGCAGTGGCACAGCGATCTGTCTAGCCAGATGTGCAGGACCCCAACGCTGGGCTCTGTGTTTCTCTGGGTCATTTCTGCTTGCTCTTGACTTCATAACTGGGTGTTTGTGGCATTGAATCTCTGGCCTTGCAATGAGGAAGGCCACTGAGATCTCACAGCTGGGTTACTAGGTGGTCCTGGCCAGGGCCAGCTGGGCACAAGATAAGCATGTTGATTTGGCAGGCTTGCCTGGTGCTCTCTTCTGGTAGGACAGTCTCCTCCATCTGATGGCATTTCAGGGCACAGAACTTCCCTGTTTCTGTATGCCCAGTTCCCAGGATATTGCCTGGCAAATGGCAAGTGCTCCTGAATTCACTCAACAAACATTTGAGTGTCTCATTTGTGCCAGATTCTGTGCTGGGGATGCAGTTGTGAACAGAACAGACTAGGATCCCTGCTACAGTGTGGCTGACCAGCTGGAAGACAACGGGCAGTGTTTGAGCTGGGTGAGAGTGAAAGCCAGGAGGAGGCTGCTGGGATTTAAATGCTCCAGCCAGGGACATTGTGTTTCTAAATAAGGTAATCAGGAAAGTCTTTACTGAGAAGTGACACCTTGATAAAGGCAGGAACAACCAAAGGAGCTGCAGTCACAAAGGTTCAGGGTTGTGGCTGACATGGGGGCAGGGATGGAGTAGCTATCAGGCAGTAGCCAAGAGTCCTGGAGAATAGGGTGAGATGGGACCTCATGGCATAGGTTGCTGTCTGTGGCTCTGCCCTTTGCAGCCCCTTTATGTTGAGGGCATTTGAGGAGGAAACCGTTTTCCAGGCAAGGGCTGTCTGTGTCACTCAGTTCGGGTCCCTTCAGATAAGGGCCAGGCTGTCGTGTTTCTACCACTCACATCAAACTAGCCAAACCCCCTCTGGTGGTGAGCACCTGCTGAGTCTTGGCTCTGTTTGGGGCCTGTCTCCTGGTTGCTGTGGGTCAGCTCTTAGCAAGGTGGAGTCAAGACCAGCTCACGAAGTAGCCTATAGCATGTCCTTGTCCACACTGGCTGGGTCCTGCCTGGCCTCTGTCCTGATCCCTCTCTGTACTTCTACTATTGGGCTGTTGACAGCACAGTTCTTTGCCCTGATTCCTCAGGGACCCCAGAGAGGCACTTAGCACTTAGGTACCTGAGCAGCTGCTTTTGGGTTAGTTGATGTCCAGCTTAGGCCCCCGTGTGTGTGTGTGTGTGTGTGTGTGTGTGTGTGTGTGAGAGAGAGAGAGAGAGAGAGAGAGAGAGAGAGAGAGAGAGAGAGACATTCAAGTGGGCTGCACTGTGGAGTTCTTGGCTAAAGCACAGGGTGGCCCTGAGCTCCAGCGATTGGGTGAGTTAGTAGCCACCTGTCCTGGACAGCAGGTGCTCTCTTGGGAGGATTTGCCAGCTTTGAGCCGCCACAGTTCCAAGGCACTGAGCTGGAGCCTCCAGGAGGTTGCAGTTGGAGGAAAGTGCGCCAGAGGCTGAGGCAGTACCTTTGTCATCTGCTTTTGTGTGGAGCTGTCATTTTCTTGTGCCAGGTGTCTGACTGCAGGTGACAAGTCTTACCCAAGTGTCTGAGGCTTCATTGTAACAGTTAATTAAGTGGAATTAGCACTGGCCAGTACACCTGGGCTCCAGTCAAAGCTGAGGCAGTGACTTGTCTCTTGTAGACCCAAGGCCTTCCTGAGCAAGAGCTCAGGTTCTCTCAAGCACCCAGGGAGGCTGTGGGCTTCCTTATTTTTCCCAGTGACCTGGGAGGAAGATGGAGGTGGGGAAAGCAGGCAGTCACAAACATGTACGCACCAGAATGTGGGCTGAGGGTTGGATGAGGCGGCTGTTGTGGCCCAGAGCCATCAGGCCTGGGTGACCTCCAGCTCAGCTCCGCCTGGTAGACTGGCACTAATAACACCAACATGTCTAACCCTGCTGCTTGATTTCCTTTGACAAAGGGAAGCTTTCCAACTGTTTTTGGTTGTAATTTTAGTTAATTCAACCTGTTTTATCTTCCTAGACAAATGTGTTCTTTCCCAGCTGCAGTCAACAGTATTCAAATAAAAACAAAGCTCTGTTAAAGTTGCTGGTATCTGTGCTTCTGCCCATGGGAGGCTTTTTCTTTAAGGGACCAAAAAGAGAACAGTTTAGGCAGAGTGGGAGTGTGGGAGAGTGGGTGGGCATTTTTGGTAGTCATCTTGGGTTCCCCCCATTCTTCTGTAACTGATGCCATAAAATGGAACCCACACCTCGCAGGCAGCCTCTGGCATCTGTGTGGACTTAAGGTGCAAGAGCCGAGTATTCTGCTCTTTGAACCAGACTGAAGTCTCTGGCTTAGGGTATGAGAAAGAGTAGAAGCAAGTATCTCCTTCCTGCTCACCGGTTTTCCTGGGAGAAATAACCATCTTGTACCAGGCACCTTCCTCTTGTGCTCCGTCCCTCAAAGCCTTTTTTTTTTTTTTTTCTTTTTTCCTCTTTGCCTTTTTGAGATGGGGTCTCACAATGCAGTTCATGATGGCCCTGAACTGACTAAGTAGCCCCGCCTGGCCTCAAACTCTCCACCATCCTTCTGCCTCAGTCTCCTGGCTGCTGGAATTACAGGTGTACAGCATCGTGCCCAGCTAATCCTGGCTTCTCAAGGCAGAACAAATGTTCTGAAGCCAGAGAAACATCTGGATCTAGACTGCGGCTCTGCTGCTCGTTAGCTTAGAACTTTGCTCAAGCGTCCCCATGTCACTGGCCCCTCTTCCCCATGTGTGGAGTGAGGTTAATGGTGAAAGTAAAATGAGCCACATGATGTAAAACACTTTGGAGAGGGTTCCGGCTGTTATCCGGTTGGCACTTGGTGGATGGCTAGGGAGTTGGCAAAGCAGGGGCCCAGACTCCAGAGTCGGCATTTGGATCCTGGCTCTGCCACTTGGCTGCTTGCAAGCTGCGTAACTTCCTTGTGCCTTGTGCAACACAAGAATGATGCAGATAGCTGCCTGACAGGATTGGTATGGGAAGTTAGCATGGAAAGAGTGTCTGGCATGAGCGAGAGCTGCTATTTTGCTTCCTGCACCCTCCCACTGACTTGCTTCTAGGGACCGTTTACCTTAGCATCTAACAGTTTCTTGCAGGGCGTTGTGAGTGCTGAAACAGGCAGTAGACAGACACTACCACCCAAGGGCCTGCACTGTATGGGAGAAGCAAAACTCTGCTTCCTCAGTTTCTGTGTTTTTAAAGAAAGCACCAAGGGCTTTGCAGACATAGCCTCTGGGCCCCGAGTACCCGGCGCCTGTATGGCAAGCTGTGAATGAGATGCAAAGCACATTCCCAGCCGACAGCCTTCTTCCCAGGGTTCACAGGGAGGTAGCCCATGGGATGGCACCTGGCCGTTCCTCACGGAGGCTGTCTGCTCCCTTCCCATGGCTGACCTGCCAAGGGGAAGTGGTCCTATGCACTTTGCCACACGCTCTTCACCTCCCACTGGACCCTGCCTGTCCATCCACCTATGCTTAGCCGGAAAAGCCAGGCTGGAACAGTGTTGCCCATCTGCCACTGGCAGCCATTGCTCTGCCTTATTACAGCTGTGTGGCTCTGGTTGGCTGCAGGCCATAGGAGGCCTGGAGAGGGGCCAGGATGGAAGGTGCAGGCTGTGCAGCTGCCCGGGCACACTAGATGACCGTCCTTGGTAGTTTTCCGAGGAGCAAACCTACCTGCTTGGCCAGCTTATCCCTTCAAGCCCTGCAGCTCAGTGAGGAATGCTGGTCTGCCTGGACAGGTGATTGAGACAGCCTCCAAATTAGGTAGCTGAAAACGGGTGGCCTCCTGGCCTCGATGAGGGTTCTTGTGGGCAGGGCCGGTCTGGCCAGCCATTTCTGCTTGATCTGCTGCACAGCTGCTGTATTAGCAATGACAGATCTTGCAGCAGCCGTGGTGCACGTGTGTGTGTGTGTGTGTGTGTGTGTGTGTGTGTGTGTGCGTGCGCGCGCTTCTGTACAAGCGCGTGTGGAATTGTGGACTGCCCTGCACTGCACTTAAACACAGCCTGTGACTAAATTGCCCACTCTCCATTTACAGTCACGTCACATTTTGTAGATTTGATTCTAAGACACATTGTATTTTTTAAAACGGAATTGAAGCCAGGATTTTTGCACTGAGCTACACCCCCAGTCTTTTTTTTGTTTTGAGATAAGGTCTAGCTAAGTCACTAAGTTCCTCGGGCAAGGTTTAAACTTGTGATCCTCTGAAATATGCTTTTCATTCCTTTACATTTTAACATCTGAGACTGGTCCATGTTGTATCTTGGCTGGTGTGTTATTTCATTGTTAGTTCCTTTTCTTTCTTCCTTTACTTAAAATAACAGTGTAATTTAAAATCAGAGGTGTCTTGGATTTAATGGAACACAGAATTTAGGTAACCTCTGGAGAAGTTACATAACTTACCCAGTTTCTTCAAGGAAATGTGTATAACCGCCCTTAGTGGTGACAGGGTCTTGGGAGGGGAAGTCATGAAGTAGTTCACCGGACAGGCTTGGACACCGGGCCAGCAGGGCCCATCTTCCAGCTGGCTCCGCAACTGTGTGGCCGGGAGAAAACAGAGCAACTTCCCTGAGCCTCAGGTGTGGATGCTAACAACCATCCTGGCTAGAGGCCAGGCAGCTGTGCCTGGATCGCTCTGGCTCTGTGTCATCTAAGGTCAAACTGTCCTGCTCCAACGGGTTAAGCCAGGGAGCTGGTCACTGACCTGAGGCAGCAGAGGAAAAGTGGTGTTTCAGAGTTCCTTGACTCCCAGATCCTCCTCCTACTTTGCCCGAGTTTTTATTTTCACACATTTCCCTTTAGCAATTTAAAAAAAACAAAAAACTCCTTTTCTTCTTTCTCTCTCTCTTTTTTTTTTTTTGACCGGGTCTTGCAGTGTAGTCTAGGCTGGCCTTAAACTCACAGCGATCCTCCTGCCTCAGCCTTCCACCCCCATGCTGAGATTACAGGCATGCACCACCATGCCCGGCCCCTTCCCCTTCCTATATGGTCTTCCCACGTGTAGTTTCTGTGGTGGAGAAGTGGAAGAGGGCTGTGGCCCATGGCCAAATAGCACAGGTCTCAGAAGTTTGTGCTTGGTGGTTTCTGCAGCTGCTGTCCAGTGCCTGGTGCCACCAGCATTGCCGGCTCCTGTGACCTGTGGGGCTCGGCAGAGGCACTCCAGTGCTCAGTGTTGTCCACAGGGTGCCAGGCACTGCATCGCTAAGAGCGCGGCGACTCCTCCATGCCCTCCTTGCTGCACTGAAGTCAGGCCGTCTCTTCACACCCTGGCCCTGTTCCTGCTCACTCTGTGACCTTTTTTCTAAATCACGTCGCATCTCTGAATCCGAGTTATAGTGGCAGTTGCACAGGCGTACCTGACACAGGAGAATACTTAATAGACATTGCTTTCCTGCTCCTCCTCCTCCTCCTCCTCTTCCTCCTCAGACATTGAAGACAATTGGATTTTGTGTTTCTTTAGCTAAGTGCCAAGAATTTCCAGGAGTGCCAGCCCAACCGCCTTGTTCTACAAAACGCCCTGAGACAATGGGGGAACTGTGGGCAGAGAGTGCATGGAGACCTGTGAGCAGGAGGCCCCCATGTTAGATGGCTGAGCTGCAGGCGGCTGGCAGGACAGAGGAAGAACTGCAGAGAGAGGCTACGCAGGGTTTGGCTGGAGCAGTGAGGGTCTGGCCTAGGCTGCCCTCAGAGGCCCAGGGAGATAGATGTCTTGCGGAGGTGCATGGCTGACAGGGCCACACCAGGCGGGGCTTGGCCGGAGCTGCTTGCTGGAGGGAGACTTGTAAGAGCAGATGTTTTTCTCTTTGTTTTTTTTTGTGTGTGTTTTGTTTTGTTTTGGTCTTTTTGAGACAGGGTCTCACTATGCAGTTTGGCCTGGCCTTGAGCTCACTTTGTAGCCCAGGCTGGTCTTGAATTCACAACAGTCCTTCTGCCTCAGCCTCCCAAGTGCTGGGATTACAGGCGTGAGCCACCATGCCCAGTGTTTTTGTTTTTGTTTTGTTTTGTTTTGTTTTATTTTGGTGTTTTGAGATAAGGTCTCACTGTGTAGTCTGGGCTGTCCTTGAACTTGCCGTGTTGTCCAGGCTGGTCTTGAACTCTTCATCCTCCTGCTCCAGGTTTCCGAGTGCTGGAATTACAGCAGAGAGTAATTTTGAATCTTGTTTTCCTCAGAAGTCTCCTTTCACCGCTCCTCGCCCACCTTGGCTCCCTCTTGAGGTTCCAGTGAAGACCAGTGGCTTCCTTAACTTTGTGTACAGTGTCAGGGACTTCAAGCCCCCCTCCCCCATGAGCTGGTGTTTATGCCCCATGTATAAGAAACAGCGTGTGCCAAGGACAGGCGGATGGAAAAGGAGCAGGAGCCTGTGGTGCGGAGCGGGGGTGGTGGCTCGTCCTGAGGCTGAGGTCTGCTGGAGGAGGCTCTGCTGCTGGTCTGAGACGCTAGGACCTTTTTTTTAATGGCCAGTGGGGATCTCACAGGGTCTCTGAGGAGATTCCCAAGCTACAGCTGCAATCAGACCTGGTACCTTCTCACCTCTCCCCATTGTGGGAAAGCCTGGGATGGCACCTGAGCTGCCTCATCCCTCCATACACCAAGATCTCCAGGCTGAGCTCCAGTTTAAGACAGCCGCTGCTGGAACATGCAGCTGGGTAGTGGCCTACAGAGGCTACAGGATAAAGAG
The DNA here is from genome assembly GCA_004027455.1 of Hydrochoerus hydrochaeris. Lineage (NCBI taxonomy): Eukaryota > Metazoa > Chordata > Mammalia > Rodentia > Hydrochaeridae > Hydrochoerus > Hydrochoerus hydrochaeris. The sequence goes on along the minus strand of PVLA01000253.1, from coordinate 400,831 downwards.
GGTCACCTGACCTGACCCTGCTAGGAGGACTGCAAGGGCCCTGAGCTGATGAGAAGTATTAGAAAACGGAGCAGAGGAGGGCATGGCAGGAGGCTGATTGGTTTGATCTACCTGGTCTAGAAGAACAGGTCAGAGGGAGCCTTGACCATTAGGTGTGGGTGAACATTGGCACCCTGCTTGACTTCCCATGGCTGGAAGGCTTCTGGGGCAGAGATGGGTGGGGTAGGGACTTCGGACCCTATATCACTCCATGTAGGTTTGCCTTCCCTAAAGTATATAGTGGCCTGTCCCTGGGAAGCCCCATGTCACCTCCTCTTTGAAGGGTACTTGGCTGATGGACTCCCAGAGGGGAAAGAGCTTACCCAAGATACTGCTTTTCTGTCCCAAGTCTTCACTTTGAGTCTAAGCTTCCATTATGATGATAAAATATGGAGCCTCCAAAGTAAGCCCTACAAGTTCTTGGCAGTGTGAGTAATTAAGCCCTCATTTCAAAGAACCACATCTTTAAAAGCTATAATTTTTAGCCCAAAATAGTTGCTTATGCCAGGAGAGTCCTTGACGTGTGCCCCGTCAGTGCGCAGCCTGTGGCCTCTGCTTTGACACATGAGTTGCCCCATACGTGGCCCGTGGGTTTCTCAGGAGACCTGGAGTTGCAGTGGCTGATGGGAATAGAAGCTGCCTGGGAAATCTTTGTGAATTTAGAAGGAGTGTCTGAGGTTCGGAAGTCCTGATTCAGATTTGCACAATCGTAACTTTGACTGCAAAGGCAAGTAAAGAGAATAACAGCAGCATAACTTCCGGGGAAGGTAGATAGAACTCTGTGGACAAAGCTCCCTTACTGATAAGTAGGAGATTGTATTTTCCTTGTAGATTTTAGGGGAGAAAACAGGAGCTGCTGTAATGCATAGAACAGGGTTGAGTGGGAGGTGCTCCAGTGTGTTAGCCTCCTTCCTTTCCCCCGTGTGTGGCTCCATGAGCCTCTCATGTAGACAAGGAGACTGCCTGTGTGCATTCAGGTAGGTGCCTGAGGGAACTCCATGCTAACAAGAAACGTCTCCCCTGACCTGCGGCTTCTCCACTGGCTGGCATGCCTGGAATTCTTGGACTGACTGCTGGATTTGGTTTCCAGATGTGGAAACGATTTAAGTTCTGTTTTCATAATCCCTGACAGTTTGCCTCTGAAGTCTACATTCTCATTTGAAAATCAAGGCTGTTGGCTCTGGCTGAGGGGCAGGAGAGGACCAGATGGCCTGTTTGAATCCTTTTTGTTCAGGAAGTGGGTTCATTAAGGCAATTGGATTTGAGACTCAGGGCTTTGGGGGATAGTCACACCCAGTCCAGGGCTTGGTCAGAAGGTGGGCTCATCTTGGCTTTACCTTTCCTGTGTTTTCCTTGGAGATGAATCAGACAAATTCAGCTGTACCTTCAGTCACCATTACTGACTCTGACAGCCATGACAGGGCTGGAGAGATGTTCAGGTTACCACCATCTCATAGGGAGCCTGGTATCTCAGCTGAGAAGGGTACCCACATGTCCCAGGAGTGGGAGGACACTCCTTTCCACACTGACCACAACAGAAGGAAGAGATCTGCTCTAGGTTTAAGTAGCCAGAAATACTGTCTGGCATGGAGAAACTAGAACTATCTTGTTCAATTCCTGGACCCTTCTAGCCACAGGATTAGAGGTTATGTGTTCAAAGCCTGTGGTTCTAGGGCTGATTGGCAGTCTCTTGTTCTGTAAACCAGTCACTATTTAGGTAAAGTAGCTTTAACATCTGTCTTGTAACTACACTAAATACAGTTATGCATACGTAGAATTTGACTTTGCAACACTCATGTCTCTGAACTGTGTACATACCTCTTTAAAATTAAGCTATAATAGCTGTCTGTGCTACTGAGAAAGCACAAGAAAATAGGAATAATTGACTTAGATTTCTGTGTAAGTAGTGTTTCCAAAGCATCATCCTGATCAGCATAGATCTAACAAGTGTTGGTTTCAGAAAATACAGTCTCTTAAGAAGCAGCTAGGGGCCAGGAATTGTAGCCCAGGAGTAGAGGTCCTGCCTAGAATGTGTGCCTGTGTGAGCCCCTGGGTCTGATCCCCAGTAATGAAATTAAAAACGGAAATAATAGTATCTCAGATTGACCATGGAAGAGAATTCAGCCTTTGTTTTGAGGAGAGACTGAAAGTAAATAGGTGAATCCCGAATCTCTTGATGAGGTTCTGTAGAGCCAGTAATTCTCTTGAAGTATGAATTCAGCTGGCTTTAAAGGAATTCAGTTTCATTATTGGGGTGGGGAGGTGGTTTCCTGGAGGTGGGAGGCAGGGAGGAGAGACTATTGGTTGTCAGGGGTGCAGACCAAAGTACCTCTGTGAGTGGCTTGAACAATGAAACATACTTTCTTGCAATTCTGGAGGCCAGAAGTCTTAAGATCAAGGCCTCTTCTGAGGTCCACCTCAGTGGTTTGTACATATAAATCTCCTCCCTGTGTCTTCACATGGCTGTCCTTTGTGTCTGTGTAAGGCTCATCTCCTTTTCTAAGGACACAAAAGTCATTTTGCCCCTAATATCTTCATCTTAATTTAATTGCTTTCAAAGAACTTGTCTTGGGTTCCTGATATTAGGACTTGAGCACATGAATTTTAGGAGGGTGAAGTTCAGCCCATAGCAAAAAAAGGGATCTTGGGAACCTTCCTTCATGGGAAAAACAAAAAGAGGGTGGGCAGAACCTGGTGCCTGGTTGGAGGGGGCAGCAGTGAGGGGTCCACTGGGGATGGCTCTTGACCAAGCATTCCACTAGTGTTCTGACACAAGAATAATCTTTGAGAGCCTGGATCAGTCTTGACATCAGCTGTAATTGCCTCTGGGTCTGATCCTTTGGAACTCTGACTGCTTGCCATTAAACTCAGTAGAGTATAACACATTTTTTTGTGGTAAAGGCCAATAACCATGGGTGTGTCAAATCCTTGTTTATTTTTTAGGATATTTCTATTGATGAATTATGAATTTTAATTTTTTCGGTTATATTAAACAATGAGTGCTTAACAGAAAAAATATAAAAAAGAAGTACTGGATTCTTTTTTTTTTTTTTTTTTTGTACCGGGAATCGAACTCATGACTGCATGCTCGCAAGGCAGGTGCTTATGCTGCTGAGCTAAATCCCTAGCCCAGTACTGGATTCTTAATATTTATTATTTATAAAACATAAAAATTTTCAGTGTCAACTGGTTTTTGGTATAAAGAACAACAGAAATAAATTTCTAAAAAAGAACAACAGAAATAAATTCCTAACTGGACCTGGTGGCACACACCTGTAATCCCAGCACTCGGAGGCTGAGGCAGGAGGACCACTGAGTTTGAGACCAGCTTGGGCTACTAAGTGAGTTCAAGGCCACCCTGAACTGCATTAGTGAAACTGTCTCAAAAAAGATGAAAGAGAGAGAGAGAAAGAAAGAAAGAAAGAAAGAGATTCCTGCATGAACTATAATGAAAATACCAATAGTATTCTACAAAAACTGAATCTTCAGTTATCACCCTGAAGGCAGTCTTCACATAGGACAACATATTCCATGTACCGTATCATGACAGTACATGTGTTTTGCTTTCCTGGCCTTTTTGTAGGACATACTTGACATTTCAATAGTCTTCCTGTTTTGTCAGGAGGTTCTTGTTATATTATGCAATGGGTAGTTAATAGAAACTTAAAATATCAATAAAATAAATTGTTAAACCCTTAATATATATTGTGCATTTAGAATATGCATCAGCATTTTCACATCAGTTATGTACTTGCTTACAAAACCTAAGAGATACCATCAGAAATAAAAATCTATATGCGCTACAGTGTAACCACAAACAAAAGTCTACCACAAATAATCTTTGCTTCAACTGTCACACCCAAGGCAGTCTTCACACATGACAGCTGCGTGTTCCATGCATACATCTCACTTATGCTGACAGCACATGTGCTTAACTTTCCTATGTTATAGGCTGTTCTTTGTCACCTTTCTTCCTGTTTTGTCAGGAGCTTCCTGCTGTGTTGTACTACATGCACATAGCAGGGAAATAAGATGTCAAATAAAGTAAGATATCAAAATAATAAAGTAAAATATCAGATGTCAACGTGCTTAGAATAGACATGAACATTTTCACGTTAGCTGTTCAGTTGCTTACAAAACCCAAGAGGTAACATCAGAAATGAAACCTATGTGAAATACAGTGAAAATACCAATAGAACTCTACAACAAAAATAATTTTTGCTTCAGTTGTCACATTCAATGCAGTCTTTACATGTGAAAATCTCATGTTTCATATACAAGTATCACTTGCAGTGATAACACATATGTTTTGTTTTCCTGTCCTTTCTTTGCCACAGCTGACACTTTTTTGGTTTTCCTGTTGTCATAGTGTGTCTTTGGAATGCTACACCTTCCTGTTCACCTGTCAACTCACCAGTGTGCTCCACAATTTTTTTGCATAGTTTCCTGGGCAGAAATATTTTGCCTTTTTTTTTTTTTTTTTTTTTCTGCTTGAAATGACATCTTATGAGCTCCAGTCTCAATCCTCTAGGAAAATTTTTCTGGAGGCATTTTGCATGTGTTATTTTATTTGTAAACTATGAAACTATGCCACACATGTTTAGGATCGAGTAAAACACAACCATTGGCCAGTGCTTTGTGTTTCAAGTAACATCATTATTGCTGTGTGACTCACCAACAACGACTACTCTGCCTTTTATTTGTTGTTGAAAGTTTCTGGGCCAGGGACATAGCTCAGTGGCATAAGTGCCTGCCTGGCAAGCGCAAGATCCTGAATCTGATTCCTGGTACCAAAAACATTAAAAGAAAGGAAGAAAGAAAGTACGTAAGTAAGTAAGTTTCCATTTTCTGTTTTGTCAGTTTCCCTATCAGTTTTTCCATCACAGTGCAGTGTTGACATCAGCAGTTCCAGTTTGTTTTTCTTTCCTATTTATGAGGCCAGTGTAAATCTTTCTGAAATCCAAAGATTACACTGTATGATTCTCTTTTTTGAACTGGGTCTGGTGGCACACACCTGCATTCTCAGCACTCAAGAGGCTGAAGCAAGAGGATCACTGTGAGTTTGAGGCCAGCCTGGACTACAAAGTGAGTTCAAGGCCAGCCTGAACTGCATAGTGAAACTCTTGTCTCAAAAAGACCAAAAAAACAAACACAAAAAGGAGACATTTCTCTGTTTTGAAATTGCAACATTTTATTTGAAATTTCTGCATTGTTCCTGTGTATAGTTCCTGCACTGGTCAACTTGTAGTCTTATTAGCAAATGTGTCATCAGTGGGAAATTGGTAAACCAATTGTGGGGATGTCACATTCTGATCAGTTTGGGAAATGGGAGCAACAAGTCTGTTCACAGAATCATTTGGTTTATTACTATATGAATAAGGGCCTGATGACTGAGATACAGGAAATAATGTCTAAATTGAAAGCATAATGAGTCTTCTCATCTGTCTTGGTTACTTTTCTCTCATTGCTGGGACAAAATAGCTGACACCCAAAAGGAAGGAAGGAAAAGTTTATTTAGCTCACAGTTTGTGGAGGTTTTGGTCCATAATCAGCTGGCTCCAAGGTAGGGTGGCATGGCTGAGGGGCAGCTGTTCATGGCAGTGGCAGGTACCAAAGGCAACAAGAGCAAAAAGGGCAAAGAGGGAAGAGTGTGCCTCCTTCCCTCCCTTATATCGTACTCCAGCTGCCTGCCCCTGGGCGGGCTCAGCCCTCACATCACCAATCCCAGTGCTAGACAGTGAACTGATCGCAAATGCTAGACCCAGCCACTTTTGAAAGGCACATCCCCCATGACCACATGAGGCTTTGGGGGAACATCCAAACACAAACCATAACAGCATCTAGAGGCCATAAATTTTTATGCCATGTTTTGACCCATCACTTTTCCACAAGTCTTTTATTTTCCTGCAGTGACCATGAGAAAGCCCAGCTAAGTTCAACAGCCCTGTGAAAGCATTCAGTTAAGCTAGTGAGGTGTCATAATAAATTCATTTTTAATAAGGATATTGTTGTGTATGGAACAGTTAACTTATATTTAAGCTTTTGTGTATTTTACAGCATCTTGTAGCATTTCTTTCGTTTTTTTTTGTTTTTGTTTTTTTTTTTTTTTTGAGACAGGGTTTCATTATGCAGTTCTGGCTGGCCTTGAACTCACTTTGTAGCCCAGGCTAGCCTCAGACTTGCAGCAGTCCTCCTGCCTCAGCCTAAGTGCTGGGATTATAGGCATGTGCCACCCTATCCTGCATTCTTGTAGCATTTCATCTAGTACAGTTTCCAGCATCGAGTGTCCCTGCTAACATTCTGTCCAATCATTATGTTTTACCCCTGCCAACACCTTCACTGTATTTTCGGACCTAGTGCTAACATTGGATCATTCCATTTGGTTGTGTGACAATTTTCCATTTTGACTAGTCAGGTATGTACTCACACTGCTGTTTTCTTCATCATCCGAATCAAGGAAGTCTGTATTTCCTTCCTGTGTCTGTATCAGTTGATTCTTGCTCCATTTCACTGTCACAGGTATTTCAGTTCACATGGCCACCACCAGAGTCGTCATCCATCACTCTTATCATCATCATCACCGCCACCACCAGCACCACCATCATTCACCCACACCACTCTTCTGATATAGAAACATGAATTTTACCATAAGGGATCATCCTCATGCATGAGTATGCTGATGATTCACTTTTGACCTTCAAAACTTGCGAATTTGGTTTTTCATGTGGCATTGTACTGAGCTACTTCTTCCAGAAAAAGCAAAAGAAAACTTTTTAAAAAATAAGTCTTAGAGTGCTATAGGTGTATCATACCCTTGTGATGCTTGCAAAACCTGTTAGAGCATTAGGTGTGTGTAAATCCCAGCCTGACACGTTTACGGCTGTGCACACATCTTGCCTTTGATCATGCCAGGTGGGTAAACACAAAGGTTGCTTCCTGTATCCCCCGGGCCCAGCTACTGAGATGCACAGTCAGCTGCCATTACACTAAGTAGAAATTTATAGTAGAAAAGCAAGGGCTATGTTTGTGCTTTTTAATCCTTGTGGAGTACCTTGGGGCTCTGGGCTATGTGTTTTCTGGTGCTGTCCCTCTAGGGTAGTGTTCTTAAGATTGTTTCACTGGTTCATAGTCCTTTTAAGTGGAATTTAAACCATCAAGGATGACACTTTTCCTTAGTTCAGCAGGTTCGGGCCAGGATCTCTTTATGTTTTCATATAACTTGTTCTTACTTCAAACAAACCAAAAAAAAAAAAAAAATCTGTGAGGGTTGATTGTGGCTCTGGAAAGCTGTTAGTTGAGGGGGTAGCCCAGCCACCAACCTGTGCACTCCCCAAGGTTTTGTCTGAAGCCCAGTTCTACAATGGGTCACAATATGTACCCTTCTCTATGGTTCCACTAACCATGTGAACCACAGAAGTTACCTACAGTGTTTCAGCTACACCCAGGGCAGCCCGACCCCCTGAGAGACCTCCGTGGAGCTGGCCGGGGGGAAGGCAGCACCACAGGAATTTGCGTGTCCAGTTGCAGTCCAGGACTGCTGCCATATGCGCTTTATCTGTGTGTATAACTTTTTTTCTAGAACTGTTTGAGAGGAAATTGGTCAAAACAACAAAGCTAAGGACATTTTACTTTATAACTTACATCCATTAACACACAAGTGTAGTTCCCTCATACCGCTCAGTATATAGACCAGATGCTAGCTTTCCTATTTGCCCGCTATACATCTGCTTTATGAATTTTGAAACTTTTTTGGTGCATAAATGCGTATGAGTGTTATATTGTGTTAAACAGATACTACATAGGTATGTATGTATGTATGTATGTATGTATGCATGCTTTGTTTTTTGAGAAAGTCTCACTATATAGTTCAGGCTGGCCTTGAGCTCTTGGTGGTCCTCTTGCCTCAGCCTTTGAATTCTGGGATTACAGACATGTGCCCACATGTCCAGCCATATCATTTTAAAATGACTTTTATAGCAGAATAGTCTGACCTAGTTGAAGGCATCACTTTTTATGAAGGAACTTTTTATGTTCCTTGATTAATTTAGAACAGTTGTTCTCAAAGTTATGGTCCCAGCACAATAGCAGCACCTGCTCAGACCTTGTTCACAGTGCTCTTTAAATTGGGAGGAGGGTGCCCAGTACTGAGGATGAACCCAGAGTGTTACCACTGACCTACATCTCCGGCACCCTCTTTTGTATTTTGAGACAGAGCCTAAGTCACCAAGCTGCTCAGGCAGGGCCTGTATTTACAGTTTCCCAAAGCACAGGGCTTACAGGCTGGTTTCACCATACTTTTCTTTTAGAACCTGCCTAAGCCCATGGAAATATGCGTTTTCAGACTTGTTCCTGTAGAAACTGATTCAGTCTGACTTTAACAATTCTTCTTCCCCTTCCACTATGTGATTCTCATACACGTTCATGATGAAGTTTGAGAACCTGTGGTCCAGAAAAATCCTCCTCCATCCTTTTTATGGTGTTATTTTGGTAATGGAGCAGGCCAGTTGTCTTGTAGAAGTTCCCATGTACTTTCTCCTTGGTGATGAGTGACTTGTTACTTTATGTGCTGTTTTCCCTTTAGGAGAAGTTAGATCCTAAGGCTTGTTTACATGTGAAGTATGTTGTGAAGACTGTATCATAGCAGCTGCTTTGTAGCTTATTTATTTATCTTGGGTTTTTTTGGAGACAGCATCTCACTATGTAGTGCAGGCTGGTCTTGAACTCATGTACATAGCCCAGGCTGGCCTTGAATTGATGATGCTCCTCCTGCCTCAGCCTCCCAAGTGCTGGGATCACAGGCATGTGCCATTTGCTCTGTAGTCCAGGCTGGCCTTGAACTCGCAGCAGTCCTCCTGCTCCAGCCTCCTGAGTGGAGATCACAGGTATGCACCACCACTTTCAGCGTGGTGTGTACCTCTTTTTTTTTTTCAAGTGGGGCTCTGGATCCGGTTTACTGCACTTGGAACAGACTTTAAGTAAAGGGAAAGGGAGGAGAAGAGTGGGCAGGGAGAAAAGAGGAGAATTGTCAGTGCAGCTGCTGGGCAGAACCCAAGTCCTGCAGGCCCACTGCCCGCTGTGTAACTCTCAGGAGGCCAGAGTCTAATGTTCTTTCTAATTATCAATGCTATTTGACCACTGCATTAAAGGGACATTAGCCTCTCTCCTGTGTGGTAAAGAAATGCAGGCGGCTGTTCTGGGCTGCAGTGATCTGTGGGGTGATGCTTTGGTACAGCCCCAGTGTCCACCGTCTCATCAACCTTTGATGTGTGGGTTTCACTCTGCAGTTGTTAAGGAGGTTTGCTGCATGTGTTGGCTCAGATTTATGATAGTCCCACCTTTCCTGTTTGATTTGATCCTCATAGTTTTTGGAACTCCAACACTGAGTTCAGTTAAACTTTATGTATTTCCGAAACTTTGAAGCATAAACTGTAAGAGTGTGTGTGTGTGTGTGTGTGTGTGTTCTGTCTTTTTTGAGACACGGTCTCACTATGCAGTTCAGGCTGGCCTTGAGCTCACTTTGCAGCCCAGGCTGGTCTCAAATTCACAAAGATCCTCCTGCCTCAGCCTCCTGAGTGCTGGAGGAGTGTTACATTTTATTAAACAATCTTTTATCATTTTAAGTGTCTTCCCACCTCTTGAATTTCCTTATCTGAGATCTGTATGGCCCTACTGCTTTCTTTCACTTAGTATTTATCTTTTTTCATTGTTTTACTCTCATGTGTCTTTGTTCTTAAACTTAAATTGTGTCTCTTGTAAAATAGCACAGTTATTTTGAATCTAATATGACACAATGTCTTTTGATAGGATTTATTCCCGGTGTGTTTAATATATTACTGCTATACTTGTTATTTATTTTTATCTTACATGATGTTTGATTCTCTCTTCTTTTCTTCCTTTATGGTTCACACTTTTAACTCCATTAGTTTTAGTAATATAGTTTCATTTTTGTTTGTTAACTGCCAGTTTTTGGGGTTGTTTGTCTGAGACAAGTTCTCACTCCGTAGTCCAGACTGTCCTCACACTCACTGTGTAGCCCAGGCTGGCCTGAAACTTACGATCTTCCTGTTTCAGCCTACTGCTAGGATTATAAGCATGTACCTCCATGCCCAGCTAACTGCCAACTTTCGATGTGCTCTGTACCATTAGGGATAAAATGGCACTGTGTAGTCAGAGGGGTTGGGGCATCTCCCCAAAGGTGGAGGATGTTTCCAGTGAGGGTACAGGACCATTCAAGCCTTGGCCTGTTGCCTGACAAGCTTGAAAGCCATGTCTTACTGGTGCTTCCCACACCGCTGTGTCTGCTGGAGTTCAAGACGATCCCTCACCGGATACGTAGAGCCAGAATGCCAGCCAGTTGCTTGGAAGCAAGAAACATCCCTGGCAGCCCTTTTCTCCCCCAGGTCAGCGGGCTCCTGGTGGGGCGGTGGTAAACTTGGAGCAGAGGCCTGGGTGGAAGCTTTGGAGATAGGCATGGTCCCCAGCCTGAGTGAGGGCCCACAGTCTTCAGAGCAGGCTGGACCTGCTATTGAGCCAGGCAGAACACCTTGGCCAGGGCCTGAGTGGACACCCTGAATCTGTCTCAGATCTACTCTGTTGGGACTTCCGAAGACCCCTCACTCCGAGACCCTTTGGGAACTTGCCTGTCTGGTTTGAGTTCAGCCTCAGGGGCTGTCTGATGTCCCTTCTCTAAAGTTTTCTGGGAGCTGCAGCATGCTTCCTTCCCCAAGTCTTCTGACAACCCCTTAGCCATGAGTGTGTTAGGAAAAGGATGCAGAACTGGCAGAGTGTGTGAATTGCTGCTGTGATGACGACTTCCAAACAGCCGTTGCAGCCACAGCAGGAGTCCCTTAGCGAGCTCTGGATTGCATGCCAACCTCCACTGCTGCAACGTGTGATGAGGGCAGTGGAGCCACCATGAGCTATGGGAGATCTCAGCCCACATAACCCCTCCCAGTTCCCTTTGGACCTGGAGGCATTGGCACCTGCAGGTCAGCTCCCTAAAGGGAAGCTTCTGCTGCCCATGGGAGAGACCCAGCGGAACCCTGCCTGGCCCATCTGATTCCAGGTGGTCCGCTGGCTGGGGCCACGTGCTGGGCTCCCTCACTGGCCTGGCCCGGCAGCCAGTGAGCTTCTCCCCCCTCAACTTCCTTACGGTGGTGTTACACATGCACCCACAGGTGCCTGGCTGTGAGGGGAGCTGCGACATGCCTGCCCAGGCTATTTTTATCTGGCCTTGTCCCCACAGAGCTGTGCTTGGCTCCAAGTTACTGCCTGTGGAGCAGACATGTTGCCAGGGCTGGGGGTGGATGAGCCCAAGCCTCAGAGCCTCTTGGACTCCCTTACCTTGGGCAGCTCATCTTAACACCTACTAAAGGCTGTAATTAATGTACACACAGAGCTTCCAAGGGAGTGGGCAGGACAGGACCCTGCTGTGGGGAGCAGAGGCAGCCAACCTTTGTGGGGCAGGGTATATAGAACTTGCAAAAATCTGGACTCCCAAAGCTGAGTCCAACCTACCTCCAGCCCAGTGTGTCACTGGGGGTCGGAGGGAAAGGGTCCCAGGGGCTGGATAGAATGAAGCCAGTAGCCCAGGAAAACCTGTGTGTCTTCTTTCAGCATGATGATGGCAATAGTAATTCACATGTACTGAGCACTTTCTGTATGTGTGGAGACTGCAGAGTGCTTGGAACATTTGCCACCTCATTTAACGGTTCTCATGGTTAAGGGATGGGAGAACTGAGGCACTGAGAGGGTCAGTGAACCAAAAGCTATAGAGCTTGTAAATGGTATGGCAGGATTTGAACCCACTCCAAGTTGTGTCCCTGAAGACTAGCACCCTGCCCCCATAGTACTGGGGATTGAACTCAGGGCCTGTGCACTGAGCTATGTCTCCAGCTCTTTTTAAAATTTCTTTGAGACAGGATCTTGCTAAGTTGCTAAACTGCCCAGGCTAGACTAGAACTTACAGTCCTCCTGCCTCAGCCTCCCGTAGTGCTGGTATTATAGATGTGCACCATCATGCCTGGCCCCTCACCTCTCTTCTTGCTGAGTTTTTAAGCATCCTTGAGATGTGACGTGTCGTTGTAGATTCTCTACAGCAGTCTTGTCACATAAGTACTCACCACTGTTTTTAGAAGTTCAGAAATTAAAGAGCTTGTGCAGTGGTCACACAGTCAGACAGTGACCACACCAGAACTGGCACAGGCTTCGAGCTCCTGTGGTTGGACCTTTCCAGCTCAGGATGCCACAGTGTGGCTTGGTCCAGCCTGTGCTTGTTAATCACCTACTATGTGTGCCTTTGTGTTGGGGTTCAGACTTAAAATTCCCAAGGTTCCCCTTCAGCATCTTTTTCTCAAAGGGAGCAAGGAAACGTAGTCACTGGCCTCTGAGCATTAGCTGCTGGGAAAATACGGTGGTCTTGTGGATGTAAATTTGAGACAGTTCCCCAGCTAGGTGAGGTGAGAGTTTGATGCAGGCCCTGCTGCACCCCCTGACGATGGAGACAGTGGGCCTTTGTGAGCCACTCCGAGGCTGAGATGCTGCCCACGTGTATCAGGTTTTGGCCTTTTCAGCCTTCATGGAATTTAGCCCTTGCCAGCCCCTTACAGAGGAAGAGGTGATGTTGGGTCCTGCTGGCGGGTGGACACAGCTCGAGACTGGAGAGGGTCCCCACAGGCAGCCTGTGTACCTCCAGACTCCCACTCCAGTGGGGCCCAGCTCTGTCCAGCCCCAGCTGGAAACAGGATGGAGAAGTAGAGATGGGGACACAGCAGCGTAGCAGCACAGGGTGCTGTTGGCACAGACCTGCCCTTCCAGGGCAGCCAGCTAAATCCTGTTTCCCCAGCCTTGGACCTCAGAGCTCTCTGTATGAAACCCCTAGCCTGGCTTCCTGCCTGCCCAGAGCTTGCCAGCTGACCAGCTGGGGACCCTAGCTGCAGGGGTGGCTCAGCCACTGCCACACATAGCCGCTCCAGAGGCCAGACTAGGACTTAAGCTCCCACAGCTGTTGTCTGATGCTTGTGAAATTGTCATGTGTAGCCTTTGAGGTAGAGGCGAGAATCCCCACTCTGTAGGGGTGGTCTTGGGCACACAGCTTACAAGTTTTTCAGCCTAACAGACTCTAGTGCCAAACCCTGACACGGTCCCACCCACGGGGTCCCCAGGTTTGTAGAGGGACCCACTGCATCTGCTCTATCTCCTTCAATCCTGGGAACCCTTACCAAAGGGAGGAGCAGAGTGGACCCAAACCAACTAAGCCCATGTGGCCCAGGGGAGCTGGCCCCGGGCCCTGAGCCCTGTGCTCAGGACCCTCTAGGGCTCCATGCATAGTGTTTCCTATTGAGTATGCCATCCCTTCTCTAAAGCCCCCAAGGACCAGCTACAGTTTTCTGTGCAACTTGGAGTTCTTGTTAAGCTCGAGGCCTGGACCTGTCCCAGTGCTGGGGCTCCTGGGTAGTGATTAGAAGATCTTGCACAAATACCTGTTTCGTATGCTGGGGAAAGCATTCAGGAAAGGGGAGCTCTGAGGGGCAGTGTCAGAAGCTGCTATGGGTTCCGACCTTGCTCGCTGACATCTGGCTGCCTGGAAACCTGGGCTCCTGGGAAGCCTGTTCCCTGCCTGTGATCCTGCCAGTCTTCCAGAGCAGGGGTGGGAGCCACAGCACCACTGTGCAGTCAGGACCAGTCTTTTGGTCTCTGGCAAGAAGATGAGATAGGGCAATGCCATCCTCTCTGCTGCTACCCCCAACATGCTGGAGGCTGCCACAGCCTGGGATTCCTTCACCAAAGTCAGCCAGGAATGAGGCTGCCAGGAATGACGGTTTGCCAGGAATGAGGCTGGCATTTTGCATCCACCTGAATTTACCTGACCTTCCCCAGGTGGCTTCATCTTCTGATCCTCCACATCCCCAAAGATCTTGTAGGCGCACAGGTATGGCTCCCTCTTCTGGGAGCTGAACACAGGTGCTCAGTATGGCAGCAAATTATGCCCGAAACCTGCCTGGAGGGTCATTCACAGCCTCAGAAAGCCTGTGTGCCCAGCCACCTAGCACCTTGTGAGGGTGGCTTCACTATGGATCACTTCTCCCTCTTCTTCCTCTGCAACTTTTAAAAACATCACAGAGACACTGGCTCAGCAGGGTTTTGTTAGAACTTCAAATTCTTCTAGCTAGTAAGGAGTGGCCAGGGAAGGACAGGAGCTACCTTCCAGCTCTGCCCCCAGCGCCTCACTCCCTGAGGTATGGAGGAACAGGGCAAGCTGCCCCCATCCAGCAGTTCTCTACTAGGTCCAACCAGATCTTCCCCAGGGATCCAGGAATAGCAGCTGAGACCAGAGATTGTGGCTTGCTGGGAGGAGCAAGGGTGAACAGGTTTGGTTCAGGTCAGTTATCAGACTGAAAGGGTCTTAGCAAGGAACAAAGCAATAATGTCCTGAACTAGTCAAGGTATACAGTTACTTTCCCTATAGCTGTTGTTAATAGCTATCTTTTTATTTAGGGGGAAGTGTGAGAAATGGTTTTGAAGTTATAATTAAAATTTCCACTAACAATTGTGGGTTGAATGAAAAGATGTTAGTGAAGGAAGTAGCTTATTTTAAGAGGAAAAGCTGGGGTGATTGTGTGTAGCCAAAGGGTGGATAAAGGCCCGACCTTGCATGTCTGAGCCTGGCTTCACATCTCGGATGAGTCCTTGGAGCTGGGACATTCCAGGGCAGGAGCCCACCCTGGTGTCAAAGGGAAACTAATCTGGCAGCATGGACAGACAGAGATCAGTTTGTGAAAGGTGGAGACCAGGCAGGTGTGGACTCTAAACATCTGCCAAAGAGGAGCTGGTCTTACTGGAGGATGGTACATTTGTGCCCCTTCTGCCTGATCTGTGACTGAGTTGGGCCACTTGAGACCACTCTTGTCACCTGTCAGGAGCTTGGGCCAACCTCCAGGTGCATCACTGTGCTTGTGGGTTGTCAGGCCAATGGGCCCCACCTGTTGTGAACCATGAGTTGGTTTATCAGTGTTCAGATGGCACCACATAAATACTGGATCTGTGTCCAGGCAGCTCAACCTGAGGTGACACTACCTCCTTTCTGGGAGCCAGGTGGACTGCACCTTCCTCTGGATCCCAGCTGTAGGGGAGACTAAGTGATAGTGACACACAATCTTGTCCCAGTCTCCACCATCCCAGGCAGGACTCTGCCTACAAAAGGTGGGGAAGGAGTCCTACTCATAGGCCTATGGTGAAGATGGGAAGAAAGGCTCTTGGCCAAGTGGTCAAGCTTGTCTGTCAGCTCCTGCCTCTGTGGCCAGCAGGATGAGTTTTGCAGTTCTTCATGGCCAAGTGAGGACACAGACCATGTGCACTATGTGCCCATGAGCTCTGGCTCCCGACACTCTCTTGAGTGTCCCTGAGCTAACCAGAGTCTCCTGTGATGCTGACAGCAGACGGATATGGAAATTGCTGCATCACAGTGAGTAACGTGATTATAAAGTATGTCTCTTTCTTGTTACTTTGAGGTTTGAAAATGCATGAAGTATTGAGACAATGGTAATAAGTGGAAGCAAGATTAGGACAGCAGGAGCAGACAAGGTCCCCAGGCTACTGATCAAAGGACTGACAAGCTATTCTCTGAGTCTGTTTCCTTACCAGGAAAACGAGAATCACACTGTGTGCCTTGGAGGTTGTTAGGGAATGCAAATAGGATAAAATGTGAAGTCTCAAGCTCTGTCTGTAGAACAAGGTGGCTATGTGATAATGTTGGTTTCCTTTCAATTCGATTGGATACAGCTTCTTGCTTGCTGATGAAGTGCTTGGTTAGGGTGCAAGATCTGATAGGTTTGCAGCTATGTGGGGTCAGATTAGTGACATCTAGGTAGAAAGGACCCTGTAAACATTACAGGTGATTTTAACTACGCAGCACTTTGTTCTCCGCTGTCAGCTGCCTGATGGCAACTTTATTGGGCCATCTGGTGCCCAGCCTGTATTATGGAGCAAGTAGGAGCCCAGCTCAAAAATCACCATCTATGCTTAGCCTGGGGGTCTCCTGCTGGGGCTAGAGCCTCAAGGGACTGTGCATGTGTCTAGGGCAGGCACATTCAAGTCTGTCTCCTTTGGATGTTGTAGAACCTGTTCTTTTCTTTTTGAGTGGGAAAGGTTTATTGGGAAATAGGAAGACAGGAGAGGGGTCCCAGGTGGTTTGCCCTGGAACCTGTTGCTGTCTGAGACTAGCAGAGGCTTTTCAAAGCCTTCATTTCTGGAGCCCTTCTGCAATCTGGGATGAGGACAGCACTTTCAGAGTGCTGTGCTAGTGAAGGAGCACACCACAGAACCTCGGGGAGCATCTCCAGTGGGAGCAGATAGATACGGAGCCACCTGGGAAGTACCTACCTCCTCAGAAGCAAAGCAGGACCAAGGAATAGTTCATCAGGAGCTGCCCCTAAAATTAGGGTGAACTCGGGAGCAGAACCAGAGACCTTCTCCGAGCTGGCTTCAGGAAAAGGCACATGGGCTTCTTTGTTGTGTACCAATATTGTGCAGTGTTGTGCTGGGCACTGGACCCCAAATGGGCAAGTGTGGACCAGAGCTCAGAAGTGAAAACAGAACCCTTGCTGGAGCCAAGGCTGAACTCATCTCCCCAACTGGCATCACATCTTCTGGCCAGAATTTATTCATTGAGGTCCTGCTGTGTGCCTGGGGCTCATTCAGTTGTACCCAGTGGTACTATCAGACTCCTTGGCATTCTTGCTCTACCAAGGAGACGATGAGGTTCTGTGACTTGAGCAGAGTCATGGAGGATTGGTCCTGAGCTGGGCAGACTTCCCTCTGCCATGCCACATTAAATGCTGTGAGGTCAGGGTTGTTCTGAAGGCCCCTCAGTGTGCATGTGTCCTTAATGAAGATCGCCAAGACTCTTGTCCAAGTCGCTTGGCATCCCATGTACTCTGATGAGGGCCCTAGGGTGCTGGCCGGGGGTCCTGAAGGCTGTGGCTGGCATGCTGTGGCCTCATTGCATGGACACTGTTTGAGGTCCAGCTCCTTGCAGCGTGAGCCCCGCCCCCCCCCGCCCCACCACAAGTCAGCTTCCAGGCTTTCTCGTCCTTGAGGTGTCAGGTTCTAGGCCTTCGTGAGTTCCCATCTCCACTGTTCCAGGCCTGTTGATGCCCTTGCAGTCTGATGAGGAACACTTGAGTCTCATTGAGCTGACTCTTGCTCACTCTGTTCTGTTGTCTTTCCCAGGACAGCGAGGTTTCGGGCTCCACCTTCGCTGATGGCGAGCTCATCGCCAGGGAACCTGGCTTCTTTCCTGACGACGATGAGGAGGACAATGAGGAAGCTATGACGCTGGCCCTGCCTGAGGGCCCTCAGGAGTCAGACATGGACAGCCCGATGGAGGGCGCCCAGAGCCTGGAGGGATCTGTCGGGAGTCCCGGCGAAGAGAAGGAGCAGGGGATCGGAGGCCTGTTTCTGCCAGAGGACAAGTGAGTGAGACCAGAAGGGGATCGGGATGTGGCCTCTGGGCCAAAAATGCAGGTCTTAGAAGGTCTTTCCAGGAAGTGCACGTCACAGGCATGACTTTCTTGGGCATTCTTCATAGCAGAAAATTCTGAGCAGTCTAGGTGTTCAGCAGTAGGAATAGTTCTGAAATTACTAAGTCAAGTTTTAATCATGTTTTATGATATGGGATTCACAATCTTAATTCGTTTTTAAAAACAGGTTACAAAAATGCCAGTGAACTAGGATCTTAGCTTTGTTTTTAAAATATAACATGCCTATATATTAGGAGATAGCTGGGAAATATATTCTTTAAAAATTGAGCAGTTATTTCTGGGAGATAGGGTGATTGATTTTTTTTAATGATCTCCCATCTGCTTTGCGATGTAATCTGTATTTTCTGTATTGATCGTACCCATCTCATTAGATGTTTAAAAACAGTATTAAGACCTAATCATTAGGTTGACTGGGGTGTAGCTCATGCTGGAGTGTTTGGTTGTACATGTGGCTGTGTTTGATCCTTAGCACCATGGACAATCCATGGTGATTGGAAGTGGTGACCCAGGCGTCAGAAGGTGACAGGAGAGAGGGAAGAGGAAGAGGCATTATGATTGAACCACGTGGCATTGCCAATATTTAACCATTTTCCCCTTTTCCCTAGGGAAGCAACTTCATGTGATTTAACCTGACACATTTTCTTCAGGCTGGGTTTGTCAGACTGCTGTGATTCTGAGGGTTATGATTTCTAGATGATGCCCTTTGGGGCGCTTTATCTATCATGCTTTCTGGGAGCAGTTCAGCTGCTGTACCCAAGAAGAAGGGCTTGTGGACAGGAGACCTGTTGATCTCTTTTTGTTGTTGTTTTTATTTTGGAAACCAGGTGTCGCCATGTAGTTCATGCTGGCTTTGAACTCACTGTGTAGCCCAGGTCAGCCTTCAACTCACGGTGATCCTCCTGCCTCAGCCCCCTGAGTGCCAAGATGACAGGTGTCCACTACTACACCTGGCTGACCTGTTAATCTTGTAGTTAGTTAATCATCTGCTATTTGGTGGTCCAGTTGTTTCCTGTGACTGACCTCCAGGAAGCTAGCCAGTAGTGGAGTGGCCAAGAGTTTTAGTAAAATCTGTAAGTAAGATAGAGCAGTATGACTAATCCACCCTAAAGTGCTAGGGAACCCGAGGGTGGACTAATAAATAAATTAATTAATTAATATATAATACTGTCCCGGGAGGCTTATCTTTAGCATCCTGTCATTAACACTGGAGTACCTCAGGGACATGGTTTGAGAATTAATACCTTAACCCATGACATGCTTTTTGCGCTGGTCGGGTCTCCCATTTTTGAGTGTGACGGCTAGTGGGGCTGGGGAAGTCGCTATGGGTGAGCAGTAATAGAGAGACCGCTGCAGAGTGATAAGGGGGAGATCCACGTGGCAGGCGCGTGTTGCACTTCTCCTCATCCTTAGATTGTAGACAGGCTCAGCCGGGCCCCTGTAAGCCAGAGACCACACCACAGGTCACTTGTAAGAGGGCCCAGGGCCTGAGGTCTCTGACCCACGTTCTTTGGGCTTAGGATTCTTTGGACTAGAAATCCCCCCTAACCTGTGAGACGCTTCTCACCAAAGAGGGCATTGCCATTTGTCATTTCATTCTAAAAGGTGTGCACATTAATTAAAGAAAACTTGAAACAGGCAGGAAACGTGAGAAGGGAGGAACAACCTCCCATAAGCCCAAGTCCTGTTACCATTTTAATATTTTCCCTATGTCTTCTCTTCCCACGTAGACCTTATGCACAATCTTTAAAAAAGCATCAAAGTTATATCTAACTTAATTTATATTCATTTCACCACGTTATTGCCAATATTTTTATAAGCCTTTCAACAACTGTTTGATAATCCAATAACTTGGTTCACTAATAAGTGTTCTAATTTAATAACTATAATTTGATTGTAATTTTAAATCTAGTTTGTAGCTAAAAAATTAAGTGGTAACCAGAATTTCACTACTTTGGGAAAGCTCAGGTTTGCATCGCTCTCTTGCAGAGAGCTGCTGTGGGGAGGTCTTCCCCTGAAGAGGAGTCCAGCAGGTCAGACTTGATCAGGTCAGACTTGATCGGCAGTACTGAGGGGTGCCTCTAGCCCATCACTAACCCAGTGCTCACGCCCCCAGGTCCCTGGTCCACACTCCATCCATGACGACATCAGACCTCTCCACGCACTCCACTGCCTCACTCATCAGCAACGAGGAGCAGTTTGAAGACTATGGCGAGGGAGATGATGTGGACTGTGCCCCCAGCAGCCCCTGCCCTGATGACGAGACCAGGACCAACGTTTACTCAGACCTGGGCTCTTCAGTGTCTTCCAGGTTGTCCCTTGGTCTGAGATGGTATTTGGAGTCCCAGAGAATGGTAGAACCAATCCAGCCTCAACCCAGGGGATCAGGCAGACAGATTCCTGAGCTCACTGCCTTTCCCTCTGGCACATGCCACATGAGTCTGCTCCTGGGGGCTAAGGGTATTTATTGTCCTTGAACCCTGATTGGGAGTCTGGAGTTCTTCCTTCCCCTTCCATCTTGGAAAAGAAAATAATTACTGACCTGGGAGGCTGAAGAATGAACTTCCAGGGGTGTCCTGTGTCATCCTGCTTCCTAGAATCTCGGTGTTAGAAGCTTCTTCAGAGTGACTTTCTATGAACTTTCCACCCGCCTGTCATTACGTCTCACATTGACTCCGTTTTCCTTATCTATTAAATGGGGTTAATTACTAGATTTTTCTCTTTGAGAGTGCTAGGAAAGGGATGCTGTGTTGCTTTATTTCTACTCCCCGTGTCTCCCATGTAGTCCTCGGGGCAGGGAGGGACAGGGCATGGCCTAACAGCAGCTGAGAAAGTGATTTCTTCCCCTCCTCTGGATCAGTGCGGGACAGACCCCGAGGAAGATGCGGCATGCATACAACAGCGAGTTGCTCGATGTGTACTGCTCTCAGTGCTGCAAGAAGATCAACCTGCTGAATGATTTGGAAGCCAGGCTGAAAAACCTGAAGGCCAACAGGTAAGGCCTGCAGCCCAGTGGTGGCAGAGGCTACCAGGCTGGGGCTGGGTGGGGGAGAAGCAGCAGGCAGGCACCCACCTTGGCTAGGAGGTCAGGGTACTCTGAGCAGGACCAAGAAATCACATTGCCCCTTCCCCGGGACCAAGCAGGTGAGTAGAGGAAAAAGTCTGTCCTACAGCAGAGGAGAGTCAGGGTGGACCAGAACCTCATCTGTCTAGTGACTGCTTCTTCTCTCTGTCTCTCTCTCTAGCCCCAACCGGAAGATCTCCAGCACAGCCTTTGGACGGTAACCCACCCCAACCCTCCCGTTAGCTATTCCTGTTTTGTGCCCCTTCTGCCTAGGGCCAGGCTCCATGCCATCAGCCCAAACACAGCCTGTGCCATGTGTGGCTGAATGAGCAGAGAGGCGAGAGGCTGTCCCAAGGCCACGGCAGACAGCCAGGTCTGCTTCTGAGAAACAAGGCCAGCCTCCTCCTTGGCCTCCTCCCAAGCCTGCCCCCCACCAAACATCTTTCAGCTTTTAGTGACCTCAGCCTAGGTAATCTGTGGGGTGCCAGAGACACAGCACACCCCCAGCTGCCAGTGCCCTTCCCTCCATTCTGGACCAGGAGCTGGATTCCTGGTGGCAGAGACCCAGTGCAGTGCCCCCCATCAGAGCACCTTGCTCTGGGGAAATCTTGCAGCAGCTGACTTGGGATCCCACACTGGTTCCCCACAGATTGGCCCAGGTCCGTACCAAGGGAATTTGGAGCTGCCAGCAAGCACCCAGCTTGCAGCCCAGAGCTAAGATGGCCCAGATCCTGGCTGCTGTCTGTCAGGAAATAGAGAAAGGGGTGTCATTGGAGATTGCCAGCTGGAATTTTCCAGGGGTGACCTCTTCAAGTGTCCACCTATTTACATTATCATCCCTCAACTCAGTGTCCTGCAAGGAGCGGGTGGCTCTGCCTTCCCTCACCCTCCTTAGGTTTCCCAAGATGGAGCCAGCATAGTGGAGGAGAGCGTGTCTTACAAGGAGCCTGTGGAAGCCCAGACCCTGGGTCAGGCCTGTGATCCATGCCACCTCTGAGGCATTTTCCAGCTGGAAGAATGAGACCCCTTAAGCCAGCTGTGCTTGCTTGGTAGCTGCTGGCTAGTACTGGGGTGAAAAGGGTTCAGAGGGAGGAGGAAGGAGCTGTGATCAGTTGGCTGTGGCTGCCGGAGGCTCAGGAGAGATAGGCATAGCAGTCCCTCTTCCATCCTCTGAGCAGTCTTTAGGGTGTGGAGCTCAGGCCTTGGCTCCTCCTATGGCTGAGTGGGGGCCACCTGCTTCACTGGGGTTCCTGGCTTCAGATGCTTGCTCAGCCCATGGCCTGAGTCACACCCCCAGCTCTGAGGGGCCTCCGCAACCGCAGCCCTCCTCATACCTGCAGGCAGCTGATGCACAACAGCAACTTCAGCAGCAGTAACGGCAGCACAGAGGATCTGTTCCGGGACAGCATTGACTCCTGTGACAATGACATCACGGAAAAGGTAGGCCCTGAGTGGTGTAGAAGGAAGGGGCTCAATGTGTGCCTGCTCCTGGAGGCAGTGAGGAGCATTCTGGGCTGCTATCTGGAGACTTGGGAGACTGTACCTGCCCAGGTAGGGATAGGGGCACAGGTCACATGCTGCCCCCCCATGACTGTTGTGTTCATGCATGGTCATCTAGCGGTCTCAGTCACGAACATCAGTTTCCCAGTGCTATGGCCTCAGAGATCTTCTCCATTCCACCCCTACCCCACTGCTGCAGGTGAGCTTCCTGGAAAAGAAGGTGACGGAGCTGGAGAATGACAGCCTGACGAACGGGGACCTAAAGAGCAAGCTGAAGCAGGAGAATACACAGCTGGTACACAGGTCAGGCTGGGGTCAGGCTGTGGTCTTTGCTCTGAGAGACGCAGGGCTGACCCTTAGCCTCTGGAGCTGGACTTTGACTGTTGGCCCAAAGGAATTCCCAGGTATGCAGCCTACAGACTGGTCTAAGACAGGACCTGGGGTCTGTTGACTCATTGCATGTAGTAACAGCCTTCCTGGGAACGCGCACTGCACAGGGGAGCCCAGAAAAGGGTCCAAGCACTGCTGTGTGTGGAGGCCCATGGAGTGCAGTGGTGCTGGACTTAATTATCCTCTTCAGATGTGGGAAACTCGGTAGCTGGTTTGGGATCTGGTCCCCTACCTTGTGGGACCCCAAAGTAGGCTCTTGTACAGTCCAGGTCAGCCAGGTGTGTGGACTGTTGGCAATGAGGGGTGCCTGAGACTAATAGGCCAGAGAGGCCACAAGTAGTAGGCTTAGAACCAACCATGGGGCTGGTCCTTTCCCAGGTCTGAGATATTGGCTAGGATGTACCCATTTTTTGGAGTCACAGTGCCTAACAAGCTAAATTGTTGACCAGAGGGGCACTGGCCAGAAAAGCAGAGCAAAGAGATGACCTGAGACTCTGCATCCAGTGTGATGAGGCCTGCTCTCCTCCTGTGCTGCCCTGTTTCATGGTCAAATGTCCTCTGCACCTCTCTTGTACATATGGCAGACACACCTCTCTTTAGATGTCTTAGATGTCAGGGTCCCTCATTCATCTATCAACAAAGCTGCTGGCCCACAGGTCTGAAAAACACTCCGTCACCTCCCTTAGTAGACATGTTAGGACTCCCTGTGCCGCAGCCTGAGTTGGGACAAGACCACACAGGCCATGAGAACAGGCCGTGATTGTACCCGTCCCCAGAGTGCACGAGCTGGAGGAGATGGTGAAGGACCAGGAGACCACTGCTGAGCAGGCGCTGGAGGAGGAGGCCCGGCGACACCGCGAGGCCTACAGCAAGCTGGAGCGGGAAAAGAGCACAGAGCTGGAGCTGCTCAACACCAGGTAAACAGCGCCCAGAGCCTTGTCCTCCACATGCCCTGATTACAGCCTCGGCACTAGGAGGGCTGTGTGCCCACTACAGACAGGAGAACTGAGCCCATAGTCCAATAATTCCAATTTGATACTGTAAAAAAAAAAAATGTATGTTTTCATTGGGGAATCCATAAAGGAGTACTTAGGTAAAGGCAACAATACAGATGTCCACAAAATAATAGGTTACAGCTGGGTGTGGTGGCACACACCTATAATTCCAGCACTCTGGGGGCTGAGGCAGGAGGATTGCCACAAGTTTGAGGCCAGCCTGGGCTACACAGTGAGTTCAAATCCAGCCTGAACTGCAAAAAAAAAAAAAAATGGTTAGAAGCTTTGACCTGCTCTGATGTCTAGAGCTGGAGCTCCCCCTGGTGTCAGATCCTCAGGACCCTAAATACCTGGGTGGATGGAGCCCAGCCAGAGGCCAAGGGGAATAAAAAACCAGTCTGTGGTTTCTTGTGGGCACCTGTGCCTCAGGTGTATGCATGCCTTCACTGCTGAAACCCAATGCAAACAGAGTACAAGGCAGCACTGGATGGGCTCTGGGCTGATTCCTCATTAGCCCTGTGACCTCAGGTGTACTATGTCGTCCCCCTTTCTGCCTGCTGTCCCTCCCTATCTGCCCTGCCGAGCCTGGGGAGAGAGGGGAGATGACACACGCTTGTACACTGTCACCTTCGCTGGTGGCCTAAGCTACCTGGCCCCAGTCCTCTGTGTCCTAGTGCTCCTTGGCCCCTGGCCCCTGACTATTCTTGCACGCATCCTGGAGCCTAGCAGTGCTGAGCAGTAGCCGGCAGTTGGGTCGTGTGAGGCACCCTTCCCAGCTCCCCTGTGCCTGGCACCTGCTGTGTCACCGTCACCAGCCTGGCACATTTTAAATTTGGACTTGTGCTGTAAAAGCTACTGTTTACACTTTGTATGCGCGTTCGGGGGAGGGGGTATTGTCACCTTAGGGATGAGAGCTGTCACCCATCTGCTGCTGATGGCAGCCAGACAGGGCTGCCTGTAACCCCAGTTGAGCGAAGACTGTGGAGAGTGGGCCAGAAGATGAGACACATAAAGCAGCTCCCAGGAACTCCTAACCCTGCCCCTGCACAGCTCCCCAGGGCACTATTTGTGCACATTGTGCAGTGTGCCGGTCACTGATGGCCTGCTTCCTTCTGGTCGAGGCCACCTTCCCCAGAGGGTTTGCATTCCTCTCTGGTGCTGGCCTGAGGCTCTGCTAGGGACCCCTAAAGGCATCAATGGAGGCCAGGAACCCATCCTGATCTCAGGGTGCCCTGAAGGAATCTGCCAGAAATGATGCTGTGCACGCTAACTCTCCAGCTCCCCTGACTGCCAGGCCACCTGAATACGGCTGCGTCTTCTGCAGAATCACTGCAGACAACCCTGTGTGAACATGGGCCCAGGGGCGTTTCCACAGGAGCCAGGGCCTGTGTACCTCAGAGGCAGCACCTGAGCATGTAGACCACACCTGCAGGAACTGCTGGGGCGGAAGTATGGAGAACATGTGTGGCCGTTGCCTTCGAAGGGCAAATTCTGACCCATCACAGAGGAGAACCCATCACAGCCAGTGACAGGAAGACTTTCTCAGTCTACTGGAAAAACGTCCCTCCTGTGTTGTTTCAGGCTTCAAAGAATATGTGGAAAAAGACTTCACTTTGCAGCAGGGTAGAGTGGCACGCACCCATGATTCCCGCACCGTCTCACAGACAAATGCTTCCTCTTATAGGAGACATGGGAGCACTTACTGTTTTGCTTTGGCCGACAGGAAGTTCAAGGGTGCACAGATTGAGTGTACTTTATTCATGATGCTTTGGGTCCAGAAGTGTTTCAGATTTCAGGGTTTTGTTTTGTTTCAGATCTTTTAATATTCACATATGCATAAATGAGATATCTCCAGAAAAGGACCCAGGTCTAAACATGAAATTCATGTGTTTCATGTACAGCTACATATATCACCTGAGGGTAAAATTTTATACAAATTTTAAATTTGTGTATGAAGCAGTCTCATGGTATGTGGAATTTTCCATTTGTAAGATCATGTCAGTGCTCAAGATGTTCTCGATTTTGGAGCTTTTGGACTTCTGGATTAGCAGTGTTTAACATATATTTATCATTCAACATAACTATTCTTTTTTGTCTTTCTATGCAGTTCAAGGTGGTTTTGAACTCACTTTGTAGCCCTGGCTGGCCTCAGACACAGAGAGTGCCTCAGCCTCCCCAGTGCTGGGATTACAGGCGTGCACAACCATCCCTGGCCTCAACATAGCTATCTTGTCTTTCTTTTTTGCTTCCTTTTGAGGGCGTTGTTTTGTTGTTGTGTTGGTTTGGTTTTGTTGAGTCACAGTCTCTCCATGCAGTTCAGGCTGGTCTTGAACTCACTGTGCAGTCTGTCTTGGCCTCAAACTCCTAGTGATGCTCCTGCCTCAGCCTCCAGAGTGCTGGGATTACAGGGTTCACCGCCACACCTGGCTTATCTCATTTTTTCTTAGGTGCTGTTTTGTTTTGTTTTTGTTTTGCTTTGTTGTATTTTCCCTTTTCCAGCAAGCAGCAAACAGCGCGCAGGTTGTCATTCTCTTGTGAAATGATTTCCATTCTGCATTCCTAAGATTATGTCCTCCTTCTTTCCCCAGGGTGCAGCAATTAGAGGAAGAAAATACCGAGCTTAGAACAACCGTGTCACGACTCAAGTCCCAAACAGAGAAACTGGGCGAGGTGAGCAGCGGGTCTAGGAAGGGTCTGAATCCGCAGCGGCATTGTTGACCACGAGGGAGGGGCCTTTATAGTTTCTGCAATTCTAAAAAAAATTGCCCTACCATAAATATTGCCAAAAACTTGTGAATGATGTTGTATGTTTCTGTATTTCTGATTTTTCCGAGTTTTCTACAGTGAATATATAACACGTGCTATACGTTCCTTACGGTCCTGAAGGAGAATGCTTACCTTCTTGTTCAGGGTAACAGCTTCTGTGCAGCTGCCCTGCACCACTGAATGACCTCAGAGGCCTGAGCTCAGGTTCTTCACTGTTTCTAGAGTTGTAGAAGACCTGGCTGTTTTTGTAAGCCATGACTCAGAGAACTCTGTCATTGAGGTGTCCCATAGCTCCCTAAGGAAGTACCTGGGCGCTACGCCTGTCAGGAAACTCTCCTCCCCAACCGGGTCTCTTCTGGCTGCAGGAGCGGCAGCGCATGTCTGACCGGCTAGAGGACACCAGCCTTCGGCTCAAGGATGAGATGGACCTGTATAAGCGCATGATGGACAAGCTCCGGCAGAATCGCCTCGAGTTCCAGAAGGAGCGAGAGGCAACACAGGAGGTGGGTCCCAGGTCTGAGGCTCCCAGGGCTCCCCACAGTGTTCCTGCTCTCACCAACTGGCCTGTTGCCCCTGCAGCTCATTGAAGACCTGAGGAAGGAGCTAGAGCACCTGCAGATGTACAAGTTGGACTGTGAGCGGACGGGCAGGGGCCGGAGCTCCTCCTCTAGCTTGGGCGAGTTTAATGCCCGGGCCCGAGAGGTGGAGCTGGAGCATGAGATCAAGCGGCTGAAGCAGGTGGGCCTGGGAGCTGATCCCCAGCAGGTCTGGGCTTCCGGGCAGAGAACGCCTCCCCCAATACATACACTGTGGTCTACTCCTTGTGGCAAACTATCAGGCCAGCCAGCTGGTTTCACCTCAAGTGATCAAGCAACAGCTTTGGCTCTCTGATGGGTCCCAGGATCTTTCTCTTGTGTCACACACTACTGTTCTGTCGTTGGTGCTTGGAGTGAGAATGAGTTGACACCAGCTACAGATCAGTGCCTGACTGGGTTGGGTCTCCAGAAGCAGAGATCCCATTTCGCATAGTTCCTGGGAGTGCTGCCTTCACTGGAGACCAGTCCGCGGGTGAGAGTGAGGAAGTGGGTCAGGAAAAGGAGTAGTCCCCTGAGGGAGTGATGTCTGTTCAGGTCCCCCAGCTCAGCCAGACCCTGCAGCTGGAAGCCGTGGCCCAAGTCACACCTCTTGAGTTTGTATCACCACTTGTGGCAGAGGTGCTGGTGGCTGGGTGCCCTTAGGAGCCCTAAACCCAGCCCATCCAGGACGAGCTCCCAGGTCTCAGGTTTGAGCCTTAGGTGCCTTCAGGCAGGAGGTGGAGCTTGGGGTTGTGACCCTAGGGTCAGCTGTCCTCAGGAGCAGAGGTACCCAAAGCAGCTGCCAGTGAGAGGGAGTTCAGAGCCTGGCTTTGAGGAGCCATGAGGGTGAGCCATCTGCCTGCCCAGAGACCCCAGAGCAGTGCTGCCTCAGCAGGGGTCAAGGCTGCAAGGTGAGCCAGTCCTAGGGAGGAAGGCGTGGCCATCCATGCACCTGGCTCAAGGAGACAGCTTCTCTAAGCAGGACCAAAACTCCCCCTCCAAGCCCATGAACTCGCAGGACACCAGGCCCCTAGAGCAGGACCCAGCCCCTCCACCCTGACACCTAGCAAAGGACACATCATCTGTAGGCCACCAGAACTGGCTGTGACACACAAAGGGAGGATACTGGTGACCACTGGGAAAAAGTGGATGCAAAGAACTGGATTCCAGTGGGCTCTAGTTGCTTCTGGGAGCTGATGATATCTTTGTGTTTTTGGTTTGGTGGGTCTTTTGTTTTTTGAAACAGGGTCTCACTATGCAGTTCAGGCTGGCCTTGAGCTCACTTTGTAGCCCAGGCTGGTCTCAAATTTGCAACCATCATCCAGCCTCAGCCTCCCAAGTGCTGGGATTACAGGCGTGAGCCACCACACCCAGCTGCTAATGGTATCTTTATCCTGTCCCTGCAGGAGAATCACAAGCTACGGGATCAGAATGATGACCTGAATGGACAGATTCTGAGCCTCAGCCTCTATGAAGCAAAGAACCTCTTTGCTACCCAGACCAAAGCCCAGTCTCTGGCTGCAGAAATAGACACAGCCTCTCGAGACGAGGTAGCCATGTCCTCTTGTCCTTTGTATAGGTTCTTCCCACTCCCTCCCTTCTGAGACTGTGAGCCCCAGGCTTCCCACAGCCCAAATGCCAGGCCAGTGCCTTCCTCCATGGAGACCCACCAAGGGGTACTTGTGCTGCCAAGCAGGCAAGGGAACCGGTATTTCTTGTTTGCACATGTTTTCACTTAGCTAACTCTGGGGCAGTGTGACATCTCAGTGACACAGGCTGCTCCAGTTGCAGAGGGAGAGAAACCCAGGCTTCTGATCATGGACTACTCTTTCTGTCACAAATATCAAAATACCTAACGATCCTTTAAGGTGAACTGAAGATCCCATGTCACTTACTTCCTTTTTCTGCCTAAGCCTTAGAGCTCAGATGTGGCTTCTGGCCTCAAGGAGTCCCTGTGGGAGCTGGCACCCTGGAGGAGCTTGCACCCTGGGGGAGCTGGCACTCTTAAGGGATGTGCTGAGAGCTGCCCGAGGCAGGGCAGGGCTGGGGTGGGGAGGAGGCCCTTACAGGCAGAGGACACAGCTGGCAGCCCCAGGAGTCTTCGACCTTGAGACTGTGAATGTGACTTTCCATTAAAAATGCCTCTGGGCAGTGTTCTCAGCCTTTATGAAGGGACACTCTGGCCCCTCCACAGACCAGTTACATTGCCGCAAACTCTTGTCTTGGCCTCTTGAGTGCTGAGGTTGGCCAGAGGCCACCTCACCCAGGGCCCCTCTTGTCATCGGGCAGTGGCCCATTGTAAATCCAGAGTCTGGGCTGTAGTCAGCTCAGGCCCAGCCCCTGACCATCCTTCCTATTCCTGCAGCTCATGGAAGCCCTAAAGGAACAGGAGGAGATCAACTTCCGGCTGCGGCAGTACATGGACAAGATTATCCTGGCCATCCTGGACCATAACCCCTCCATCCTGGAGATCAAACACTGAGCCAGGCTAGCTGCAGAGCAGCCTCAGGACCCTGGGACCAAGGGGCAGGCCAGCTCCACACTCACATTCACACTATAAATGTACCTCTGGTCGCCATGCATACCGTGTGCTGGTGTACGCGTGCAGAGGCCCCGAGCACACGCATGGTGGGGTGAGTGTGGGGCCACGGTTGTGAGTGATCCCTGCACAGCGAGCTGTGCCTGCACTTTGTGGGCCTTTTGCAGTGGGCAGAGGGCACTGGAAGTGTGAGGGGGCAAGATGTGCTCTCAGGAGTTACTGTAATAACGAGAACTGGAAGTGCGTTTCAGATACTGGATAAAATGACTCTACCTCTGGGGATGAGGAGGAGGAAACACCCTAGTGAGAGGGCTCTTAGCCCCACCTGACCTGCTGGGAGTAGGAGCAAGATGGTGATCTCTCCAGGAGTTAGCTTGTCCTTGCCAGGCTCTCTGGTCACTTTTCACATCTTGGCGAGGAGGAAGAAGCATGCATGGAAGGAGCTTCTCCCCTGGGGGTGGCCCTGTGTGGCTGGGGTGCGTGGGGACCAAAGGACTCAGGTTCACTGGGCAGTTGGTGGGCCGTCTTCTTCTGGTGGGGTTCTTAGCATTTTTAGGTTCTCTGTGTCCTCGCCATCCCTGCTTACCTACCTCCCATTTCTGCTTTTGTTTTGTTTTTAAAATAGTGAAATATAGGGACCATTCACTTGGGTATAAAATGATCAAAAAGAAAAGAAGAGATTGGGACATGGAGGTGTGTGAGGCCGGTGCTTGAGAGAAGCAACCAAAGAAACGACTTCCAGGGAGGAGCCCATTCCCTATGGCTGCATCTTGACATCGGCCGAGGCCTGTCCCAGCCACCATGGCTCCACAGTGCTTGGGCTGGGTCTTGGAGTCCCAGCTCTGAGAGCCCCTAGGGAGTAGTGAAGCTCCTGTCCTCGCCCCCAGGAGTAGACCTGTGCCTGCTGCTCCACCAGGAGCTCTCCTGCCTCAGGGAGAGGGAGGGGGCAGGGCATAGTAGGCAGAGTTGCAGAGAAACCTTAGTCTTCCGACCTGTGGTGGGAATTCACACCATGGATTTTTTTAATGTGATCTTTTATTCTGGGGGCTGGGAGTAGATACGGTACTTTCCTTTGAGTTTTCCAGTTTATCTCAATTTTATATAACTTGTGATTTGTTTCCTTAAACCCAAATCGGTAGAAACAACATGTGGTTTTATTTCTTCCCCTGTAGTTCCTTGTTTTCTTAGGTACTTCTAGTATAAGAAGCTGCCAGGGAGGGGCAGGAGATGTGTGTGCAGAGAAAGGAGGGCATGGAAGGTAGAAGGAAGGCTTAGGGACTTGTCTGTGCTCCCCGCTTGACAGCGACAGGGCTGTGGCCAGGACCAAGCTTCATACCATTGCCATTGCCTTGTGCTTTTGTTAGATTTCATGATCTCTTTTTAATCATATGTATGGGGTTTGTTTCTTGCTTCAAATAAGGGGTTGCACTGACTAGAGCCATCCACACCCAGCAGACTGGGTAACAAACAGTTGGTCTCTGGGAGCCTCTGCTCTTGGCATCCAGGTCGCCTTGGGCTCCCCCAAGGGTCTGAGAAGACACAGGCAAAGACCCCCTGAGGGGTGGGTGTCTTGAGAACTTGCTAGTAGGCCATGACTTCAGGGTAAAAGACAAATGATGGTGTCGTCTGGGTTTGCTATTGGAAGGTGTCTCTCAGAAGCCAGTGAAGTCAGGGTCCTGGTCCGTGAAGGGCACATGTGTGCTCCTTAGCTGCATTGGTGCAGGTTTCCAGAGAAGGCAGCAGAGGCCAGGGTCAGAGTCAATAGAGGAAGGAATCTGCCAAGGGAAAGGGGGGCAGAAAGCTGTCAGCCTGCAGTGCCCTGCTGGCTCCTCCCTGTAGGAGGCGCCAGGGGAATGGCTCTGCCAGGAAATGCAGTCTCAAAGCCACCTAGCTGGAGACCAGTGCCAGAGGCCCCTGGCAGAGGGCCTTTCAGCTGAGGCACTGAATTCCACAAAGCACACGCCTCCAGTTAATTCCAGCCTTCTTACGTCCTTCAACCAGAATGTATGTCGTATAAAACCTCATCAGTCAGCTTGTTTTTTTAAGATCTTGGGTGTTTTTGAAATGCGCTGCTGGCCTCAAAAGTTAACCAGCCTGGGGCAGATAGCCAAGGTCTCAGTTCCCCAGCCCCTGGAGCAGGCTCCAAAACTGTGCTTGGTAAGCCAGATCTGAACAACAAATAATTTTTAACTTTTAGAATAAATATGATCCATGCCGTACTTGGGACGTGTTGAAAATAAGGGTTCAAAAACTTGAATCCCCGGATGTTCTGGTGTAATCAGTGTAGGTGTGGCTCGGGCCTTGAAATTCTTTACGAGCACTCCAGCTGACTCTTAACTCATCCCAGTGTCTTCGCTGGGAGCTTTGGTATTTCCTATTTTTTATTTGTTACCAAACCTGATAACCCTAACAAATAGGAATTACCAGAAATTTGCCTGAAGTTATAGGTGATTTTTCTGCAGTTGAGGGAAGTGGGGGTTTTGGTAGAAGGTCCTTTTGAGCTAGGTGAAATAGCACATTCCTGCAATTTCAGCTGCTCAGGAGGCTGAAGCAGGAGAATACAAGATTGAGGCCAGCTTGGGCAACACAACAAGACCCTATCTCAAAAAATAGACCTAGAGATATAGCTCAATGGATTTGCTCCCCAGAACCAAAAAGAAAAAGATGCACATTTTACCTGACACTGAGCTGCCATTCCATTTAGAGCCTCCTGAAGCACCATGTCCTGGAAGAGAAGTTTGCAGCCTTGGCTGTGCACAGGAGTCACCTGAAGAGATTTTCGAAAGTTCTGATGACTGGGCTACCCCCGCCACACACCCACACACAGACACACACACACACACACACACACACACACACTCCCCTGGTCAGAATTTAACTGATGTGGGAGGTCTGGATCTGTACAGACCTTCCCAGTGATGCTGAGGTACAGCTCAAGGTGAGGCCCCTTTATCCTGAAGGTCATTGCCCAAACAGAGAGGAAACGAGGCTTGTTGAGCCAGGGCTAGAAAAAAGCCGGACCTCTATGGGTATAGTCAATGGTGGCTTTTTCCTGCAGTGATGCCGTTGAATGGTCTTTGCCCCAGGATAGGAGGCCAGGTGCCTTCAGGACTGGTGGATCCTGCTGTTCTCAAAGCTGGAAGGTTAGCAAGCCTGAGTGGGTGGCAGGGTCCACCTGGTGTCCCCAGAGTCCCAAGTGCCACGTGTTTGGATATACTGACCAAGACTTACTCCCCAGTGGGATTAGAACAGTCAGCTGAGAGCTGTCCCCCTGAAAGCAGTCTTGGCCACAGTAGCCACCTACTTGTCCTGCAGAGCAGGAGGGGATACTGGCCTTGTGGACTCCGCCCATTTCCTAACAGCAGCTGAAGGAAGTCCCTGCTGTTTGCAGCCTGCTTGTGCCATGGAGACTCCTGGTACCAGTCCTCTGACCAGTCTGATCCTGGCCTAACAAGACTCTGACCCACTGAGGAGCTTTTAACAGCCAGCCAAGGCCTCTGGCAAGGCCTAGTGAAACAGGGCAAGATTTGATTTGCTTGTTGTGCTGTGTGTATGAGACACGGGCAGTTCCAAACCCAACTGTGAATGTGACTGGAAGGGTCACCATGCAAAGGTTCCCAGAGACCCTGCAGAGGGCTGAGGTGGAGTCTAAGTTGAGGGGGTGCCATTTGGGACTCTGGTGCTGGCCCCCTCCACAGTCTTGACTCCCATGCTCCCTCTTTGGGACCCATGGTCCCCTTCCTAACGTGCCACTTACGGTTAGTAAGACTGAAGTGTGCCCCACAAAGGGCCTCAAATTAGAAGGGCGTGAAGCACTGATGATAGGGACCTCCTGGCCCTGATGCCCTGCTTACCCCACGTGCATTGGGACGGGCAGCAGTGGAAGGCAGTAGGGACTGAAGCCGCGGGCTTCTCCTCGCTCCCTGGCAAGACAGCCCTGAGCGCCTTCTGCCATCCCCCAGCTGCCCACTGAGAGAGAACAGCTGTGTCCCAGAAGGGTTTCCTCCACGGTGTGGAACCTGGTGGGGTGTGCCGCTGTTCTTCCCGGAAACTGGGTTTCCCACGTGACCTCACTGCCCCAGCCCTGTAGGCTCTCCCCTCTCTTCATTGTGACTAGTCACATTGGGGTGTCAGCCCCAGCCAAGGACAGCATCCCAGGCCACCTCTCCTGCAGGCCTAAGTGCTGATGTCCTGGGGTGACCCCGAGGAGACCGTTGCTTTGCTGTGCTGCATAGGCTGTGATTTTTGTCTGCATGGTTTGGGGTCCTTGTCCGTGTGCCTTTCTCCCTGTCACCACTGTACAGGATTCTCTGCGTTACCTACTGCCCCATTTTCTACATTCTCTCTCCTCCCTTTCCCTCCCCAGCCCTGGAAGTGTAACACACGTCTGCTTTGTAGCCTGGTGCCTCCACCGTGTAAGGCCTTGCTCGTGGGCACATCTACCCGAGGGATCAGCCCCACTGCTCCTTGGCTCGCCCAGTGTTGTACAGAATTTTCCATCATTGTCTTAAGCGTGAGGGTGCTTAGTCCCTCAGCCTGCAGGTAGTTTAGAAGCCTTGCTTCCCAGAAAAGGGTAACTTTGTGTAAAGCAACGTCTCCCACAATCCTCTTCCTGTGTTGCTATGGATATTTATAAAGGGCAGAGTGCACTTTTAACCTGGGGCATTGGCCCTGGCAGGGATGTCAAGGTGCTACAGCGGCACCTACAGTATCCACTCTGCCTCCAGAGGAAGCCCTCTTCAGGGTTCTCAGTGGTGGGTGAAGGACCACAGCCTGTGGTGTATAGAACAGCTGTGGACCCCAGTGGGGCTGCCTACTCTTAATACCTGCCCAGCCCCCGTCGTCTGCTGAAGGTGCTCAGACCAGAGTGCTATTAATAATACCAGACCGTGTCAGGACCTCGATGGGACAGTGTGTGAGAGAGGACTCGGCCCACTGGCTCCCCTCCGTCCAGCTCTTCTCACCCTGGGCAGGGCCTCCTGAGGCCCAGGGCAAAAACACTGCCCACATGGCCTCACCGGCCAGAAGTTGATTAGATTGCTTTTGACCCTCCATGAGATTCAACTTGGATGTTTTTGCCCAGGAGCCTAGGTCTGGAAACAGTCCCAGGGCTAGAGTGGGACCTGCACTTTGAGGTCCTAGGGAGCAGAGTGCGGGGTGAGGCCCCAAGGCTGAGTCCCAGGTCCTGAGCTCTTCACCTGAAGCCTGCTTCCCTCCAGCAAGGAGCAGGCTCTCCACGGCAGGCACCTTCCAGGGAACTAATGTACAGACAAGGTGTAAATAAATCGTTGGCTTTTCTTGCCTGACTTGCTGTGAGTTTCTGTGGTTGGAGGAGAATGGGCAGAAGAGAAACCTGGGCCCTGGTTCCAGGCTCACTGTGACAGCTCCCTTACCAACGGCAGACCTGCTGGTCCAGTGCTTGAGGTGGGTGCTAGGGGTCACCCTCCAGTCCTTGATTCTAGCCTGCTGTTCCCAAGGGGAGGAGATAGGGATTCCACAAGCCCACGCAGGGTCCGCATTCCAGCCTTGGGGTCTTGATGTTTTAAAAAAGTGTCAACAATCATGTCGTTTCCCAGGGAGGGCCCCCCATGGTCTCTCACCTAGGCCTTTGGACCAAGCTTCCTCCCAGCAGCCTCCATGACGCTCCAGGTCACGGGCCTACATCCTCCTCTCAAGCCCTTGTTTCAGACCTGCGGGTTTTGGGCTCTGCCGTGCCTTCAGGTCCTAAAGTGGCCTTGGTTTGGGTCACTCAGATGTCTGCCCTCTCATAGGCCCCTTCCTCTTTTTATTATAGGGTCCCATGTATCACAAGGGCTTCACAAGCCCAGGGTCTTGGCTCAAAACCTCCTCCTCCCAACGTGGGCCCTGTGCCATGGTCATTCCTGCTCCCCCGTTGTCCAGTTTCTGTCACCTTCTGGGCCCAGGGGAGCCAGCACCAAACACTGGGAGGTGTAGGTTCTCAATCTATTCCCTCCTTTCTTCCCAGCTAGGGTCTTCACCTTTGTCCACTAAAAATTCAGGATATCCCAATTAATTTGAACTGAGTTTCAGATAAATTTTAGCTTCATCTTAATCTGATGACATCTGTAGAGACCTATTTCTAAATAAGGTCACATTCACAGGTCCCACGTTAGCACTTTGTGTCTTTTGGGGGGACACACCTATTGGAAGGGGGCATTGGACTTGCTTCCATTTACCATTCTGGAGAGGGGTGGGAGCAGGCTAATTCTACAGGTGATGCCCCCCTCAGGTGCCCTCCCAAATCCCCCTTAGAGAACATCCACCACTCCTTACCATCACAAAGGGTGTCATCCTGTGCCCAGCACCTGCAAAGGACTTTCATCAGATCCCGTCAGTCACAGGGCCCTGGGTTAGCCGCCTTGGGGCATCTGCTGGGCCCAGGCCAAAGCCTTCTGGGTGTAGAAATTACTCAGCTAACCATGGTAATCCACTGAGCACCACTCAAGTGCCAGACAAGTACTACTGTGCCTGGGGTTGGCACAGGCAAGGCCTCAAGGAGCCCCCAAAGGCCCGAGGGAGAAGAGAGAATTGATTCCCAGGCCAACAGATAGCACTGAGAGGAGAAGGTCTGGGGGTCTTAGGGAGCTGGGGCCATGGGGGTGCGGCCTGGTCAGGGATCAGGACAGCTTCCCCGAGGAAGGGGCTTTTCGGCAGAGCCCTGGGGGGATTGTAGAATCTAAGGGAGCCACCCCTGAGGGTAGAGCTCAGCCTCCCCAGGGTGCTGTGGGTGGGAGATGGCCACAGGCAGGGTGGGGATGGGGGAGCCTTGAGCAGATGTTTCACCAGTGCCTGACAAGATGCCTGATAAGTGGGTGCTGGGCTCATGAGTGAGCAAAACATCCACTGCCCACCTCACCACGCGGGAGCTCTCAGGATGTGTGCGTGAGGTTCTTAAGCTCCGGATGTACATTTGACTCACCTGCACATTTTAAAATCCACAAATACACCTCACCGGAGTGATACTGATGGGCTTAGTGAGCGGAGGGGTGGGCCACAGAACGGAACAGCAGGCAAGAGGGCCCGGACCTGGCAGGAACTAACAGCAACGTGGTGGAAACTAGCAGTGGCACGCACCGAAGGGTTTAACCAGGGAGCATCCTGGCCAGGCCTGGGGTTCAGAGCTGGGTACGAGAGGCGAAGCTGGGCCTTGGGTGATCTGTTGCTGGGACTGTCCCGGCAGAGCACCACACACCGAGAGGCATCTGTGATGCTGCGCTTCCTCACAGTTCCAGGGCTGCAGGTTTAAGACTGAGATGCCCACAGGACTCGGTCAGTGAAGCCTCTCCTCTCCCTACAGGCTGCCATCTGCCCTCTGTCCCCACAGACTGCGAGACCTCTGGTGCTGGTTGTCTTTCTTTGCTTAGTGTTACTGGACTGCAGCTCACTTTTCTGGCCTAACTTTAATTACCCTCCAATACATCTACTGTAGTTAGGGCTTCAGCTTAGTTGGGCAGGGTGACACATAGTTCAATCTGTAACAAGGAAGAAGGAAGATTCTTTTTTCCTGGCTGGGGGCACAGCTTAGTGGTAGAGCACTTGATAGCATGCAGGAAGCCCTAGGTCAAGTGCATGCTTCAGCAGCATATATAAAATTGGAATGATACAGAGCTTAGCATGGCCCCTGCACAAGGATGACATGCAAATTCATGAAGCTCTAGGTCAGATCCACTGCACTGCAAACAAACAAAACAACAAAAGATATTTCCCTTGCTTTGGTGTATGAGAGTGAATTTTCTCACTGGATATGGATGGTCACTTGGGCAAGGCCAGGAGTCCCAGCTTTGCTGGGACAGTCTACCTCCATGAACCCATTTCCCTAGAAAATGATTGTAAGACCCCTGCAGACCCTCTTTAGATGCCAGGATTCAGGCCCTGGACTCCAGGGAGCAGAACAGGGCAGCACCCTTAATCACTGGATCCAAAGGCCTGATTATTAGTGCATGGGGACTTATGTGAGGGCCAAGTTGGCAGGTCCTCTCTTTGCATCAGGCCAGCTGATTGCTGGTGCTCTCAGATGAGGTATTATTATTCCTTCCTCTACATACCTCCACTCTGCAGTCCCTGTGCCTAAGCCAGGGTTTGCCATGGAGGGGCCTCCAACCAGTGGATAATACCATCCTCCCTCTGTGTCCCTCTGGGAGTTCATCCCAGAGCCCCCAGCAGATAACCAAAACCCTTGGGTGCTCAATCCCTTATAGAAAATGGTGCAATACTTGCATATAACCTGCATATAACCTCTAAATTATTTCTATGGCCAGCCACAGTGGCACATGCCTGTAACACCAGCTACCCAGGAAGCTAAGGCAGGAGGATCACAAGTTTGAAGCCAGCCTAAATAATTTCACAAGGAGTGAGAAAGTTATGTACCCCAAAATAAAAAATTAAAAGGGCTGGGGTTGTAGCTCAGTGGCTCAGCACCCCTGGATTCAATCCCCAGTACTAGAGAGAAAACCCCTATAGACTACATGTAATAATCTAATACAATGTAAATGCTGTGTAAATGTTATACGGTACTGTGTTATTTAGGGACATGGAAAAATGTACATGTGCACTATAAATCCAAGATTTTTTTTTTTTTATTGTTGGGGGAGGTGGGGGATTATTTGTTTTGAGACAGGCTTTTGCCATATTACCCAGGCTGGACTTGCATTTGTATTCCTCCTGTCTCAGCCTCCCAGAGTGCTGGAATTACAGGCATGTGGCACCTATGGCAGCCTGTTGGATAACACCAAGCCCCAAGGAGCCTGTAGACCTCCATTCCCTGCTTTGTGACTCTCTCTGAACTTTTCTGCTTGTCTGTCCCTCAGCCATATTTTCAGGTTGGCCTTCCTAGCTTGTCCAGTTCAGCAGCTCACCCCATGGACAAAGTTAGATCTACCCAGTCTCCAACAGAGCCTGGGCCAGGTCCTCATGTCTTTTGTTCTGAAGTTGGGGGTTGTGAGCATGGACTCAGGAAGCTGTCTGTGTACAGGGAGTCTGCAAAGCACCTGTCCAACCTGTCCCAGCAGACAGTCCTCCAAGGGTCTGGCCACCATCTATCTCTGCATCTTCTGTAGGATGCAGCCCTAGGGCTGGGTCAGTGCCTGCACTCAAAGTCACAGAGCTGAGGAAAAGATGGCAGACTGAGAGGTAGCACAATAGAGAGCCTCTCTGAGAAAATAACTCAGATGCTAG
This sequence comes from Hydrochoerus hydrochaeris, assembly GCA_004027455.1. Taxonomy (NCBI): domain Eukaryota; kingdom Metazoa; phylum Chordata; class Mammalia; order Rodentia; family Hydrochaeridae; genus Hydrochoerus; species Hydrochoerus hydrochaeris. The sequence goes on along the minus strand of PVLA01000253.1, from coordinate 362,231 downwards.
AATTTAACACCATAGAGAAGACCAGATGAAAGGAAAGGAATTTTCAAGACCCAGGAAGAAACTGAGGAAAAAGAAAAAGAAAAAAAAAGAGAAGTGTGGATGGAGGGCTAGAGCTGGGTACGCTCCTGTCACTGTACTGGGCATGTCTTAGAGTTGGGCGACTCACGATCAAGCTGAGGTCACATCCCTGCCGAAAGCGGGGGTTGGTGAGCTTGAGACCCTTGGAGGGAGGAAGCGAGTGGAGGGAGTGGAACTGGTGAACCGAGCTGCACAGACTTTGGTGAATGTTGAGAACTGGGTTCCCCAGAATGGGGTGACCAGCTAGATGACATATTGGAGTTGGGCAGGACAGGCTTGAATAGACAACTGAAGTGGTATCAGTCGGTGGCTCCTGGCCCAAAGTGGATTGGGGGGATCTGCTTGGGCTGGGCCACCCCCTGGTTGGGACCCAATAGCCAGGGACGAGGCTGTCCCGAACCTGTGACATCTGAAGGGCACAGGCTAACGTGCTGAAGACACTCACTGATTGATTGGCTTAGAGGGGAGGGGCCAGCCCACATCACCCCTGCGTGCACCTCACAGATCAACAGCAAACTGGAGAGGGCAGCAATCCCCTAGCCAGTAAGCTTCAGAAAAAACTGTAAGCAATACAAAAAAATCCTGAGACCTCCACCATTCACCTGTCTGAAAGAAAACAGAAACATGACAAGACAGAGAAACAACAAAAAGCCTCCAACCACGGACCCAGGGAAAATAAGTCTAGGAGAGGTAAATACAGAGGAGATCAAGGGCAGCAAACATGCAATATCAAACATGGCCTCATTGGAAATAAAGAAATACTTCTGTGATGTCATCAACAAATTTAAATCTGAAATTCTAACTCAGGTGAAGCAAGATATAAGAAGATTAATAAAAGAAATGCTGGGCACTCCTCAAGAAGACACAAATGGAAGAATGGAGGAACCAAGAGAAAGGAAAGAAGTTTTTAATGAAGAATATATACAAAATGTAGAATACATGAAACAGATACAAAGAGAATATCAGGAAATTAAAAACTCCATTGAAAGCTGGCAAAACTTCTTGACAGAAACTAAAGACAGACTTTCAAAACTTGAAGACAGATTTGTAATGTATTATCACAAAAGGAAGAATCTCTTAAAAATAACAAGGAACCAGGAAGTAACAATACAAAGGCTAGAAGACGACAAGAGGATTTATAACTTAAGAATAAAAAACGTGAACAAAGAAGTAGGGATAAATACAAATGAAATAAAAAGGCTATTCACAGAAATAATTAAGGAAAACTTCCCAAGCATAGGAAATGGAAGTGATGTTCAGATATATGAGGCATACAGAACTCCAGTCTGCTACAATCAAAACAGATCTACACCCAGACATATAATAATCAGGATCCCAGAAATCCATCACAAGAACAGAATATTAAAAGCGGTCAGAGAAAAGAAACAGATCACCTATAAAGGAACACTCATCAAAATCACAGCAGACTTCTTGATGCAAACTATCAAATCAAGAAGAGCTTGGAGCAAAGTATTCCAAGCCCTGAAAGAAAATAACCTCCAACCCAGATTGATGTACCCTGCAAAACTGTCTCTCAAAATTAATGGAGAGACAAGATATTTCCACAACAAAGAGAAACTGGGGGAGTTGGTGACCACCAATCCAACCCTCCAAAGAATATTGAAGGACATTCTAAGAGAGAGAGAAGAAAATCATCAGGATTCCAGGAACAATGGCAGAAAGGCCTCAATGAAAGGGGCAGACAGTGGAATGAAGGAGAAAAGTAAACAACAGTGACAGAAAAATAGCATAACAGAGATGAGACAGAGAAGACTGGCTATATCACTGTTTTGTCTTGACTGATTTTATTCGAATCTGGTATGCTTGATAGTATCAAGTCTGAGAGTAGGGGCAACTACTCTGAAGATGACAAGTTTCAATAGGATACCCATTCTGGTTTGATTATTAACTGCCTTTGAAGTCCTATGATGCCTCCAATGTTTGGTTTTTATTAATAGTGCTATGTACTGCTATGTTTAATTATACTATGCCTGATGATATAGACAATTTTATTGAAAATAACAAGAGACATCATAGTAACTACTGTAGATCACCTAGTATTGTGGTTTTAAATGTCCTTTTCATTTCATGTTTTTCTAGGAATTTGTATTGTTGGCTTGTTTTCCCCTCTAATACAAAAAGACTAGGTATACATGTAGAGGCTTATACATGAGTAGAACTTCTAAACAGTTTACGAGAATTGATTATTGTTATTGTAAAAAAAAGAGGAAGATAAAGTATTCTAAAGGATATAACTGCATGTATGTTTAAGTGTATAAGATTGATAACCATATTACTAAGTTTTTGTTGGATAGATGCACAGAGCTGATTGCTGTCTCACTATTTAAATGTCCACTTTGTATGCTTTACGTTTGTAACTTGAACAACTACTTCTAAGAGGAAAATATGTAATTATCAACTAGTGATTTCTTACTGGTTTTTTTTGAAATTATGTATTATTTCTACCCTCTTTCTGTTTCATTTTTTTCTTTAAATAAAAAAAAAAGTCACAGAGCTAGGGAATGACAAGTGTGACAGCCTCTAAAGAGAGCCCTTCCTGGGGGCTGGGAATGTAGCTCAGTGGCTTAAGTACCTGCCTAACAAGCACAAGGTGGTAAGTTTAACCCCTGGTACCAAAAAAGGAAAAAAAAAAAAGAGAGAGAGAGAGAGCGCCCCTCCATTTATTCCCTTTTTGCATGTGGTTTGTTGTCACCTCTGCCCCCAGGTGTTTATTTCCTTCCCCTTGAATCTGGGCTGAGACTGCTTTGACAATAGAGGAAAAAGCACACTGCTGGCTGCAGAAGTGGCATTCTGGGACTTCTGAGCTCTGGCCTTCAGAGGATTCGCAGCTTCTTTTCCTTCCTCCTGAAGTGCATCTTCTGGAAGGGCTTGGCTGCCATGTGGAGGACAATGTGGCCCTGGCCTGCATGGAGGTTGCACCTTCACCTGTCTCAGCATCCCACACACCACCAGACACAGCACTGCCTGATCAGCCCACAGAACCAGGAAAAATAATGTTATTTTCTGCTGGAAACATTGGGGTAGCAGGTTACATAGCCATCGGTCACTAAAAGGGCAGGTTTTCTACAGTTTCCCCTCTACCAGACTTCACTGAAGATCCACTTTTTCCAGTAGAAATCCACCCAAGCAGGACTAAACAGGCACAACTGGTCTATCAGTCCCTGGATATCAACCAAGCTAAGCCGTTGCTGGCCAGGATCCTCATCAGAAATCCTGAGTGCCTACCACAGCGAGATCATCGTAAGGGAAAGACAGATCCCCAAGGGCTGTAGCTGGGGAGGATGCTTGCTGAGGAGTCTACCTTCTTTGGGGGCTTTGGAGAAGGTACCCCTGAGCCTTCTCTGCCCCTTGAAGCATCTAAGTAAGAGTACATGCCAACAAGTAGAAGAGCCAGGAAAAGGTATTAGAACTAAACACTGAGAAGGGGATGAAAGGAAGAAATATCTAAACTGTTAACCCTAAGTACGAAAAGCAATCTAATAAATGAGGCCACACTCTCTCCAAAGGTTTCCCTGACTTCTCCCCCGTCATTAGCAGTGTCAGTTTAGAGCCAGGCTGCTCCTGAGCTGAAGGAAGAGGGCTCCCTGGCCTCTCACTCCCCTGTTAACTTTAGCAGTGAATAATGAAGAAGACTCTTCAATTTTTAATGAAGGCTGGGCTGTGTCTAATGGCCCTCTCATTTTGTGGATGGACAGTACATGGTGGCTGAGGGGATACTGGGTGTGGCCCCTGCCACACCAATCCAGCATCATTAAAGTTTTATCTACTCCATGAAAGTAACCAGCCCACAAACCTGCAGTGGAAAGGTGTGTGACTTTTTTATGTGATCTCTTCTGCTAAAAGATTACTGCCACTGTGTCACAGACCACCCGCAGACCTTGGTGGCTTCCAGCAAGAATGATCTGTCTTTCCTCCATGGATTAGGTGAGGAGTTCCTCTGCTGGGTCAGGTTGAAGCTGTTTTCGGCTGAATCCTGGCTCAGCTGGAGGCCGGGATGGCCTCTGGCCATGTCTGGCAGGCAGTGCTGGCCTCAGCCTCTGTCACTGGGCTGCTGTCCTCAGGGTTCTCAGGACAGCAGTTGTAAGAAATGGTGGAGGCACAAGGTACCTTAAGGCCTAAGTTTCAATTTATACAACTTATGCATCACTTTTGCCACCTTCTTTTCATCAAAGCAAACCATACAGCCTCCCGTATATGGGTGGGTGGGGGTTTGACCCAACCTTCGATGAACACGGCTGCAAAGAATGCGTGATTACATTTATTCTGTCTCTTTTTGACAGTCTTGCTATGTAGCCCAGACTGGCCTCGAACTTGTGATCTTTCTGCCTCAGCCTCCCAAGTGCTGGGATTAGAGGCCTGTGCCACCATGCCTGACTCAATTTACAATCTTAGTCCTCCCTCCTCATTCCCAGAACTTCCTATTCCCTGCTTTATTTTTCTCCCTGGTACAATACTTCTTACCATGCCAGAGCCTGTGTTTGTTTATTTAAGAAGGAAAGCTCCCAGCCCAGCGATCTGAGCTGCTGTAATCCCAGGACCCCTAACACTGCCTGGCATGCCATATATATACTAGGTGCTCAGTGAGGCTTAGTTGAAGGCACAAAGGACTGGATACATCCAAAGCCACATAGAGGGGAACATGGCCTGATTTCTGCCTGCCCAGAGTGCTGGGTTTCCCAGCCAGCTCACAGCTCTTAGTCAAGTTTTAAAACATCTGTGACACGAAGTTGTACATTCAACACAGTATACAGTAAAGATACACAGTCAGCCAGAAAACAGAGTCAGACTCCATATGTTCCCGCCTGGGAGAAAGCCTCTTAGGCCTACAAAGCTGGCCCAGGGGACCTAGAGGGACCGGCCCATGGTAACTCCTCCAAGGAGCGACCACAGTGTAGACTAGGACTGAGGGTGACTCATAGAAAGGGCTCAGAGAGGAACGGATTCAAGAATTACTAGTATTTAGGTTTTAAAAATTATTTTAATAAACTTTATTTTTTAGGGCAATTTTATGTTCACGCAAAACTGAGTAGAAAAGAGAGTTCCCACATCCCCCTACCCCAATCCCTCCCAGCACCCCTCGCCCAGGGTATATTCATTCCTTCTGCTGAACCTATACTGGCACCTCGTTATCCTAAGGCCTCCCTGTTAGTGCCGCGTGTTCCATGGGTTTCCACGCATGGGTAACGACATGTATCTTGTACTACAGCAGCAGACAGAAGACCTTCACCTCCCTAACCATTGTCTCTGCTCTATCAGTTCATCCTGCCTTCTGCTTGGCTCTAGAAACCATTGATCTTTTTACTGTCTCCATAGTTTTGCCTTTTCCAAACATCACACAGTTGGAATGGACACAGTATATCGCCATTTTAGGTTGGCATCTGTCTTAATCTGCTTCATGCTGCCATAACAAAATACCACAAGATGAGGTAATTTTATTTTTTTGAGACAAGGTTTTGCTATGTCATTCTGGCTGGCCTTGAACTCACTATGTGGTCCAGGCTGGCCTCGAACTCTAGCCAATCTGCCTGCTTCAGTATCCCAAGTGCTGGGATATGGGTGTCAGGTGAGATAACTTATGATACACAGACGTTTAGTGTCTCATACTTCTAGTGGCTGGGAAGCCCAAGATTGAAGGGCTGGCATCTGGCAAGGGCCTTTTTGCTGCTTTATGGCATCTCACAGTAGAAGAACAAAGAGAGGGCAAGAGGGAGCCAAATGGATCGATCCTTCGGTATAGACCCTGCTGCCAGGACAACAGCAACCCACTGTGGCTGTAGCCCCTGGCCCTCTTCCAGAAACCTCCACACTGGGGTGAAACTCCCAGTCCTGGGAGCTCCTGGCATTTCATGGCATAGATGGAAGGTTCTTCTGTGTTCTCATGACTTGGTAATTCATCTCTCTTACTGGCTCACAGTTTTAGGGTCAGAGAAGAATTGAGTGCAAAGCACAGAGAGTTAGTTACTGTATGTCCTCTGCCTCCAAACCAAGCACAGCTTCCCCCCAGCCAGGATGGAGCAAATGGAAAGATCCACGTTTTAAGGATGTGGGAAACGCTTGTCAAACAACAGTTAGAGGAATCAGGACACTGCAAAACATACAAACTAAAAAATGAGTCCGATTCTCCCATCCAGCTCCATTTATGTTTTTGTTTGTTTTTATATTTGTTTTTGATTTGCAGTATGTTAGCCATATATATATATGAATATATACATATGAATATATAAATATATATGAATATAGATATATACATATGAATATAGATATATATTCATATATTTATATATATATAGATATAGTCTTTTTTAAAACAGGGTCTCACTATGAAGTTTAGGCTGGTCTCGAACTCACAACGATCCTCCTGCCTCAACCTCCCAAGTGCTGGGATTATAGGCGTGAGCCACCACACCCAGCTGTATGTCAGCTATTGAATTCAAGGCCTTCACACTGAGCTAACATCCCCATCCCTTTTTATTTCTGAGACATGATCTTGTTAAATCAGTAAGTTACCCAGGCTCAGCTTGAATTTGTGCACCTGCGGCCTCAACCTCCCAAAGTGCCAGGACTACAGGCATGTGCCACCATGCCTGGCTAACTAGTGCTTATATTCTCTACTTTATGAATTTCATCAGACTTTTTTTTTTTTTTTTGAGACAGGGTCTCACTATGCACTTCTGGCTGCCTTGGGCTCACTTTGTAGCTCAGGCTGGTCTTGAACTTGCAACAATCCTCCAGCCTCAGCCTCCCAAGTGCGAGGATTACAGGAGTGTACCACCATGCCCAGCACCATCAAATTGACTTTTAAATATATTTTATGTGCCACTAAAAAGAAAAACAAAAGCTAATTAATTGTAAGATGCCATCAGCTGGAATGATTGCCGTCCCAATTTCTGATTTATTAAAATGTGCAAAAGCCATCAGACCCCAGAAATATACTGCGTTGTTTTATACTCACACGAACATGTATACTGTGCTTTTTAGCGGTGGAATTTGAGGGCCTTTGAATTCTCCTCAATGTGCTTTTAAAACCTTTCCTATCTCTTCAGTAAATGGTGCTGGGAAAACTAGCTATCCACAGGAAAAAGAATGAAGTTAGATCCTCATTTTACATCATACACAAAAATTAACTCAAACAGATTAAAGATGTAAAAATAGGCCAATAACTACAAAAAAACCGAGAAGAAAACCTTAAGGGGAAGCTTCATAAAGTTGGATGTGGTAATGATTTCTGTATATGACACCAAAAGCAGAACTAGACAAACAGGACCACACTGAACTTCCGAACAGCACAACATAGAACAAAAGCAACCTATAGAATGGGAGAAAATACTTGGCAAACTTTTTATCTAATCAGAAACACTTAAAATAGATTTTTAAAGTATAATTAAGCTTAGGGCCGGGAATTTAGCTCAGTGGCATAAGCGTTTGCCTGGCAAGCACAAGGTCATGAGTCCATCCCCAGTACCAAAAAAAAAACAAAAAACAAAAAGCCCTTAAAAATGGAGTTGGTGCATGCCTGTAATCCCAGTACTGGGGAGACTGAGGCAGGAAGACTGCTGTGAGTTCAAGGTCAGCCCAGTATGGGCTACATAGTGAGTTCAAGGCCTCTTTATCTACATAGCAAGACCCCATCTCAAAAAACAAAAAAGGGCAAGGGACTTAAATAGACATCTCTCCAAAGACAATATGCAAATGGGCAGCAAATATGTTCGACATCATACATCATCAGAGAAATGCAAAGCAGACCCACAATGAGATAGAACCAACATCCTTGAGGATGACCACTATTCAAAAGAAAAATCAGACAACTACTGACCAGGATGTGAAGAGACCAGAACTCTTGTGGACTGTTAGTAGCAACGTAAGGGTGGTATAACAAATATAGTAAACAGTATGGGAATTTCAGGTCCTGCTTGATGGGGCATATCTATAATCCCAGCACTCTGGGAGGCTGAGACAGGAGGATTCCAAGTTTAAACCCAGTCAGGGTAAGTTAGTGACTCAGAGGGACCCTGTCTCAACAAAATAAAGCAACAAAAACAAAAAACAAAAAACTGGGATGAAGTTCAGTATGAAGGCCTTGGTTCCATTCCCAGTACTGCTCCCCCAAAAGGTTGAGATACACAAACACACCCTGACAAAGGAAAGAAATCCTGCCACATTTTACATGCATGAAAATTAAAAACATTAAAAAAAATTTTTTTTAAATTATGCTAAGTAAAATATCCCAGTCACAACAGACACCTGTGTTTTAGGTGAGATAAGTAGAATTGTTATTTCCATCCAGGGCCTGGTGGAAGAAAATGAGAAAGGTCATTGGATGGGTAAGGTTTCTGTAGTGACAGGTGCTCACTTGTCACTGCCAAAAACACTGTGCACTCTACTGCATGTACACCTAAAAAGGCTAAGATGATAAACTATGTGATTTTTTTGAACATGCACAAAGCTTTCCTTAATTTCTTTTAGATTTCCACAACGTAAATTTTTTTTTCTTTTTTTTTTTTGGTACCAGGGATTGAACTCACAATCTTGCACTTTCCAGGCAGGCGCTTAAACCACTGAGCTAAACTTCCAACCCTACTTACATTTTTAAAAAGTTCCACGCGTCGATCAGGATGAACTTGATGAGCTGGGACACAGGTCGGTGCCTCTCCCGCAGGCTGGCAGGCGGGCGAGGAAGATCAGAGGGCCCTACTTTCTGTTTTGAAAACCGTTTTATTACACTGAAAGATCTGCAAAATAAAAGAGCCTCAAAAAAGAGCACACTGTACTGGCCTAAGGTCACACTCGCGTTCCCAACCTCTCACCTCTGCGTCTTTTACAGGACTGAAACTAGACCTGAGACTGCAGAGCACGCTTCGTGCGGCCCCTCGCCCACGTCTCCCCCGCAGAGGGGGGCGGAGCGCGCCCCACCTTTGTGCTTCATCCGCGCTCTGGAGCTCCCCCTGCTCACCGGTCCTTCGCATCTCGATCGTGCCCCCGAATCACCCCCACGGTGCCGACGCCTGGCGCCGAATCCCCGCCCCGCCCACGCTCACGAGCCTCCCGGGTGCCCGCAGCGGTCCTCCCGTCTCAGCAGACGTGGACTCACGGCTCACTCTGCCCGAGGCCGCACGCGGTGCAGGAAGGTTTTGCTCCCCAGGCCCACACCCTCGCGGCTCCCCGCGACCCCGAGCGCCGGCCTGCGGCACGTGGGGAGCGGGTCTCCCCCTCTGTCTGAGTCCTGGGTACCCGCCCTGGAGGGGGCGTGTCGGGGGGGCGTGTCCACTCGCCGCCCCGCGCCTGCGCCGCGTCCCCTCCACTGAGAGCTTCCAGCGCTCGCTCGGCTGTCAGGCGCGGTGGCCAAGTGGTAAGGCGTCGGTCTCGTAAACCGAAGATCGCGGGTTCGAACCCCGTCCGTGCCTGTGACCGTAGGTGGGGCTTTGGTCTGGAGGAAACGTGTGTATATACGCGCTCCCTTCCCTCCTCTACGTGGTGCTTTTTCCTTTTCGGGTTCTGTTCAGGCGTCCTTCAATCCCTCCCTCCTCCTCGGCAGGCTCCACTTCTCTGCTCCGTCCACCCCCACGCAGCCCCGTTTCTCTGCGCTAGCCAAGGGATCCGCGTTAGGCGTGGCGTCGCCGGCGGGCTCTGCGTCCCCGTCGGTGGGCTCTGATATCTCCGGAATCCCTTCACTCTACCGGCCCGCTCACCCAGCCGCCTCGTTCCTTCCCCTGCACCGTGGAGCTGACCCTTGAAATCTGGCCCCAGCCAGTTATGACACTGCCCACATCATCGTTCGGGTAAACAGCCCGATTTAACACGACGCGACATGCGTGCTTTTGATTCCTGGCCCCTCTTTTGTATGCTCTGCTTCACCTGTCACGTTTTCAATTGAACTCAGCGTTTAATGTGCTGCTCCCAGATAGTCTCATAAATAGAACTTCACCTCCCCCATTCTACATTCCGTACATCTGCTAATGTGACCAAGAAATAAAAAGCACATTACTTTTCCCAAGGCCTATGGCACAGTTGACCAGGGGGAACTTCAGGTGAACTGAATGTCAGCAGTCAGGCTATCAAGAAACAGATACGCAACTCCCAGCCTGAAGATACTGATCATATTTCCCAGTAAATGAAAGACATGCCCTTGCCTTGGAAGAGAATGCTGAGCTGTGGTGCCTGCCATCAAGAAGTTTTTACTCAGTGCAGATGAAGGTACTCTTTGTAAAGGCCCTAGGTATTCAGGGATGGGGGAGAGAGAGGTTCTGCACTGCTGGCTGTGACGGTCTTGAATCCCGACCCTCATCTTGATTCCTGATGGGGGGGTGCCTAGGCAAGGCAGTGAGTCCAGAGGCTGGAACAGAGGATTCCACTGCTTCCCTGAGGGATGAGCCACGCCAAAATCAATTTGAAAGGTACAAGGTACAGAAGGGTCAATGTACAGATTTGGGGAAGCAGACCCCAAAGGTGAAGAGTCAGAGGCAAGGGTCAAGTGTGGACCTCAAGTGTAGGTCGGTGAGAAGACATGCCAGTAGATAGCAGGTTAGGGAGAGAAGCCAGCAACCGAGGAGACCTGCAGTTACCCTGCAAGCCAGCAGGTGTCCACACACTCGTGGGGCTGGAGGCTGGTCAGGGTCTCAAGGGTGGGCACAGGGGCAAAAAGAGGACAGCTATGTAGAATTTACAGCACAATTGCATGGGTTTTGGATGCTCTCTTGGCTAAATTCTAAAGTTGAAAAAGTGCTTTACATGCTTTATATGCTCCACATTCTGAGTTTCTACCTCAGGGACTCAACCTTAGGTAAATAGAAGAACCTCCAGCTGCCCACACATCTCTCCCATGAGCCCAAAGGTGATGAATCATAGTGGCCCCTTTCACAGGAGGCTGGCCATTGTGACCTCATCCTGGTGAGGATGGTGTGACCCTGGACCCACTTCCAGAAAGTCTGCCCTTCCTGATGGACAGGACCAGAGCTGCAGAGACCACCCCTCCCCCACTCCAGGCTCCCTGTGGCAGTCCTCCCCAGAGTTCTCCCTCAGAGTCCAGAACAGATCCCAGGGCCTCTGCACTGCAGTGTGAGAGCCACACTGGCAAGCGTACTCTTTTGTGAGCAGGTAAAACTCCAGGATATTTTAAAATATATAATCTACTTTACATCAGGCTTCTTCCTTCCTGTGAACAATTATTATTTAACTTAAAAGCAGAATTTGGCAACTATATCTATGATGCCTCACACTGTGAGTTTTAGTCCAATATTCCAGCCTAGAGAGGTATATTTTTAAATCTCTTATTATACAATGGAACAGATTCAGAAGTCACACAAATGAGATGAATGTGTTAATGAGTTCTAAGGGAAACACCACCCAGGCCAGAGGCGTTTGTCAGCTGCTCCGGAAACTTCAAACTTCGTTTACATTTCCCTCCAAGTCACCGCCCCCATAACCATGAGGACCACACCTCTGACTTCTGTAGCAACCACTTCCTTGCATTTTATTAGCTAGGTAAACTACTTTGCATTTTTATACCTTATAGTTTAATCTTGCTTATTTTTAAATTGATATATCTTTTAAACTTTTTTTTTTAAATCAGGGAACAGTCTTCTTCCTTCTCATTTCCTTGCAGTGTATGTGTTAAGGAACCTGGGCCACCTGACCTGTACAGTCTCCCGTAGTCTGTAGATCAGGCTGACTGCAAACATTGGCGTCATCTCATGGGTTCCTCTGTCCTTTGCATTTCTTGCAAATTATCAGCTAGGAGCCACACTGGAGGTCAGAGTTGGGTTTGATGCCTTTGGCAAAAAGCTGGTATCACCTCCTCTGAGAAGCCTCTGGGTCCCCCAGATATGGAGGCATTCAGTTTCCTGTCTGGGACTCTTGGCCTATCTCCTGTGCTAGATGACAAGCCCCTTGGGCTGGGACAGTGTCTCAACAGGTCTGTTTGTAGGGCCTGGAATGGAAGAGCCCTGGCCCAAGGCAGGTCTCTGCTTCAAGGGTTCGGGAAGTGTGAGGAAATGACCTGGTTGGGCTCTGCAGGATGAATAAGAATTCACCAGAATACCACAAGATTGTGGTACTTCTATCCTTGTCCTTTTTGATGCTCAAATGCCATGACTGGATTACGCAGGTAGATCCTCATGGTGCCTCTAATGTACAGGAGAAATCAGGTTTTGAATTTAAAAAAAAAATACTCATTCTCTGTAGGGTAGGTTTGGTTAACAAAGTCTAAAGCCCAACCTCATCCTTGAGGACAAAAGCTAACCCCAGGAAATCACGGATGATGGCAGAGAAAGCTACCAGCCAACCCTCTCAGGTTATAGCCACAGAAACAGGCAAAGAGAAGGGACACAGCTTGTTCCAGGTCACCCCGGAAGCTCCATCATTATCACATAGACTATGCTCTTTCCAGGATGAGCACAAATCTGCTTGGAAAAGTCATCTCCATTGTCACCCTGTGTTGTAGTCAGGGGTTGCAAGGAGAACAATTACATACAGAACACATAATATATAACATTATTTTTTTGATGATAGTCAGCTGTTAAATACAAAAAAGTGCAGGAAATCTGTCCACAACACTAAAAACCTAGAAAATCCAGCAGAGGGCCTGGATTCCACAGCATGAGTCCAGCTGAGGACCTAGAGCCCATGACAATGCTTCCCATGAGTCCAACTGGAGGCCTAGAGCCCACGACAATGACTCATGCAAGCTGCTTCTACAGATTTGCACTGGGAAAGTCCAAAGGTCAGCGGTGGAAGCTAGAGAGTCTATGCCAAAGAGGTGAAGGATCTGTGCCAGTAGGTTGAGGGTTCTGTAATGAAGCCAAGAAGCAATGCTCAAAATAAGGACCATGGCTCCTCTGAAAAATACCACAGCCATCCTCAATGACAATGAGGTCCTGAGCTCTTCTGACAATAACAGCTAAGTACATATCAGGAAGCCAGAGTGACAAACTTCTGGAGATTAAACCGCACACATCTTTCCCTCCGGAGCCAGGAAGTGATGGTCACTATAAAGACCAGAGCTCCCCCAAAGTGAACCACAGCCACTCTCAGTGACAAGGTCCCAAGCTCCACCGATGATAATGGCTGAATTCATATCAGGGAAGCCAACATGACAAGCTCCTCCGGGAGAACCAACAACTCCAAATAACAACACTTGGAAGAACCCACAATGCTGCTCTTTTTCTCCAGGTCTCCTTTTTATGCTGGCAACGGTCCTTCGAGGGGCCATCTACACTCAGTACCAGGCTGACTCAGTTCAGCTGGTGTTAGTTGACCACCAGTTACCAATGCACTACACTCTGAGATGGTGGTCTCTGTACTGGCCTGTGGGCCACCAGGCATGTCACTTGTGGAACATTCACCCCTGCTCAATGAGAAATACAGATAGTGCCCCAAGCCAGTATTCAGGCTTTGGGGGCAAGGAAGGGTCACAGACACACTGCCAATGGTTGGACTCCCCAGGTGGTCTAGCCCCAGGCAGAGACTGGTGTGAGAGAGAACTTTGCTCCTCTTGGGGTAAGTGGGAGCAGGTAAGAGCAGAGGCTGGACTCCTCTGGATCACTCTTTAGAGGTAGGTCATCCCAAGGGTCTTAGATCAGGTAACTCTAAGAGGACAGTGTGTTGATGCACCCCTCACAGATGGGACAAACCCTTCTTTGAAGGGGCAGCATCTCACAGTCACACACACACACACACACACACACACACACACACACACACACATACACCTGCACACAGAGGTAATGTGAAGAATCAGTTTTGCCACAGAAGTGTAATGTTTTATGGTATATATTTAGATGTCCCCCCAAAGCTTCATATGCTCATAGGTGAGCCTCTGGGCGGTGACTGGGTCATGAGAGTGTGACATCTATTCCACTAATGAGTTTATAGCTAAATGTGATATTGGCAGGTGGGTCACTGGGGGCATGGGCTGGGTTCTGCAGGATGGCTCTGTCTCCCCCCATTCTCCCTTGATCTCTCCTTGCTTCCCACTGCCAAGCCATGAGCTCTTTCTTCTCTGCCGTGCCGTGAATTATTGCCCTTCTGCCATGCTGCCCTGCCTTGGAACCAGCTGACCTATGGACTGAAACCTCTCCAAACTGTGAGCCAAAATAAACCTCTCCTCCTCTTAGCTGTGGATGTCAGGTATTGTCTCTCAGTGGTGGGAAATTAAGACAGCAGTCAAGGGCAAAGCTAAGAATCACAGGGCTCTGGCCAACCCTCTCAGGGACCCTTGAGTGAGATGGTCACACCTGGGTCAGCAGTGATCCTGTGTCACGCACTTGCCAGGACTTTCCACCCTCTCCCTCAGCACAGCACACTCTCTGGCCCATTGTCCAGAAGAATCAAAGCCAGTTTGAAGCACAGCCATGACATTGCTGAGCTGTGATGCCACACAACTGCAGAGAACTGACTCCTCGGTGGAGAAATGGCCCCTCTGCTGTTTCCTGAGGACAAAGATCATGTCTTCAAGGGACCTGGCAGACAAAGGGGTTCTTTTCACAAGTTGGCTGAGTGATTGAAGGGAGCAAAAATCAATCGATCAATCACCGCTTCTCTTCCTGCAGTTATGGAACAATCAAACTGGGAAAAGTCATAGAGGCAAGCGATTGTACAGGAAGTGACTAAAGCATGAATGCTGACAAAACTGGTAATCCCAGTCTGGCCCTTCTGCAGTAAAGTGTTCAATCTTGTTTTGCCCCCAGGCTTTGAGACTTTCTCTGTCCAGACCTACATGCGTGGAGAGAATAAAAATATATGTAAATTGCCACATGAGCAAAATATGTAGAGAAATTGAGCCCCATGAATTCCACAGGCACATATAAAAACCTTCAGCTCTGAAGAAAGTGATGCCTATATCTTCTGCCAAAGCTTTCTGGTGGATGACAAAAAGCTGAAAAGAACCCAGCACAATTTTATTGATGGCACCACAGAAGTGGCATCTGATGGACTGGAGAGTCCAGAAAAGGGAGCTGAGTGGAGGGACATCGGTACACTGTGACCTGGGGTGAATCATTTCACCTCCTCAAGCCCAGGATCTTCATCTGGAACATGGGGGTTCTTATTCCCGCACTGCCACTTTATATATGGCATTTTAGACACTACTAGAGACATGGCAGGCATCCATCATCAACAAGACAATGGCAACACAGTGGACCTATTGAATACCTTGCTGGGTTCAGGCACTGGAGGCCACAGTAAAGGTCCGCCCTCTGGCCTGTGGGGAATGTGCTTATCCTCTGAGAGGAAACTGGTACAATCAACACACGTCAGAACGACGTTCTCAGGGGAGGATAGGCAGGCCTGAAACGCACTCAGCAGACATTTACTGATTGTGCTGTATGTGTCAGGCGCAGGGCTGTAGGTAGGAGTGTGTGAGAGACAAACACCCCATGTGCGTGTGGACTTACGTTCTGGAGGGGGTGGTGGCCAACATCAGCAGCAGAGAGGCAGATTATCCGCAAAATAAATGAGTGAATGATGTGGCATATGAGAAGGGGCAAGGGCCATGGAAGAGGTAAAGAAAAGAAAAACATGGACTAGCAGATAAGAAGTGATGCGCCTGGGGCTGCAGTTTAAAATAGGAAGGCCAGGGGAGGCCTAGGAAAACTCAGAATGAGGGCAACCAGGAGACAGATGTTTCCAGCTCTGTGGGATTTTGTCCCAGCTTGCCAGCTCCCCCAACCACTGAGATGGGTGCACGCGCAGCATGGCAGCAGGGACACTAAGATCTCCTTTCATGTGATACCACACACACCCTCACCCCACTTGTGTCTGCTGGGACAGCTTGTCAGGGAGCCTGGGTCCTGCGTGTGTGTGATGGGGGTTATGTGTGGAGGCAAAAAAGAGCAGAAGCTGGGGGCGGACTTGGAGAGTAGACTGCTATGGAAAGGGCAAGCGTGGCATAAATGCCCTGGAGACTAAGATTTTTGCTCTGAGATTTCACTCAGGACAACACTGGGTAGTGGGTAGCAGGCTGGATCAGGGGGGAGCAGGGTGCAGCAGGGCTGGTCTCAGGTCTGGACTTAGTGACGCTGGCAAGTTGTTTGGCTGGTAAAATGTGCACAGTAATAAGAGCTACACACTAGAGTCCTTTCCAAGGCCTTGGCACCTAGGAGTTTTTCATTGAGAGCTGTCAACATCATCACCGTCACCATCAGGCACTGCCCTTGGGCAACATCCCTCCAACTGTGCAAGGTAACCTTGTTGAAGGAAATCAATTAAACAGTTTGCAAAAAGCGTTTTAAAATGGAACTGAATAGGATGACATAGAATATATGAGTGCAAAAGATACGTATGTGTGTGTGTGTATTGTACACATATCTACATAATGCACACACACCCCTATTGTGGGCTCCCATGTGGAGTCTGTGAGCCACTGTGTTGGCAAAGGCAATGTTTCTAAAGAGGGACATAGAGTTTTGTAAGTTTAGTAAAGTGCATACCACTGTCACCATTTTTGCCATGTCAGAATACCACTGGTATTGTTATTTACCAAACACTTGTCTTTATTTTTGCAAGGCTGTGTGACATTGGGCACGTCTCAATCCTCTCTGGGTTTCTTTCCACCCCTGGAGGCAGAACCAGCCCCACTGTTTCTGTGCTTGACCTTCCCACAGCGGTTATCTCAGGAAGCAAAGGACAGGTCCTGGCTGCTCATGGACTATCTGGGGTATTTTTCAGGGAAGTAAGAGAAACAGGAACCCAGGGCCTTAGGATCTGCCTTTCTCTTGTACACTGAGTCCTGTGGCTGCCCCAAGTTTGCAGAATTTCCTTTCTTGTCCTGCTTTGATTCCACTGATAGGATTAGGTGCCCCCCATGGCCGTGCCCTTTGATGTGGTCAGGGGGTAGGGAGGAGGTTTCAGGCCCAGGGAGCAAATCTTAATCTTTCCGGGCTTCTCTGAGATCAGGGTCTGGGTAAACCCATTACATCCCTGCCCTTTCATCCCCCCAGGACACCAGCCCTTCCAAACGCCTTGAATCTCATAGATTCTAAGGGCCTGTCAGATTTGGAGACAGCAATAAAAGGGGAAGAGAAAACAGCAGGAGCGCTACTCCCCCCCCCCACTCCAGCACCTGCAGCATCCCCAGCCATCTCAGGGCATCTTTCTCTTTCTTCCCTTCTAATCCTAGGATCCCACAAAATAGGGATTATGGAGGCCTGGGGCCAAACCCCTTCCCTACACCGGGTGCTTCTGCCTTCCATCCCTCCTGGAGCCATGTTCTCTTCTGAGCACCTGCTCACGCGCAATCTGTCTATCCAACCAGGAATCGCCTGGCCGGCAGTTAGAGGAGCGAAACCATTCGGGCTGCCACCGCAATGAGCATGTAAGACATGAATGGGATTTGTGAGGGCAGGGAAGAGACGATAGGAACCTAACTAATATCTATGCCAGGCCACTAACAGATATATATATATATGTATATATATATATATTAGTGTTTTTTAGACGTCAAGGCTCCACCTGAAAGTGGGGAGACTCGGTCTCAGCAGTTATTTAGGCTTCCCCATCACCCTCTCTTCTATAATCCCTGGTGTCCTGGCCGGCTGGAGGCCGGGCTTTTTGGAAGAGGCCTATATATGGTCCAGAGGGTCCTGGACACACACAATTCCGGATGTGTGTGTTGGCTTCTCCAGACAATAGGAGGGCAGGTCCCCACCAGAGGGAATTCCACTGCCTCTCACCCCTCTGAGTCTTGAGAAAGCCTCCCCTCAGCTTCAAACTCCTCCTCCACTGCCCCCACCCCCCAGAACTGGCATTTCAAAAAGTACTGTGCAGGCAACCAGCCCCGGGAGCTGCAAACACACATCTCAAGAATGCCTGCTGCCAGGTACCATGAGCTGCTCTTTGCGCTTAGTTTCTCCTCGGTTTGCCACCAACGCTCTGCAAGAAGTGCCCAGGCAGCCCCAGGTTCCCAGAGCGCGAGGTCGAGGCCGGCCGCAGGCGCGCTGGCCGGGCAGGGGGCGCGGCCTGGGAGCCGAGCGGCCGGCAGGGGGCTCCCCGCGCCGGTCTCCGCGGAAGGAGGCGCCGGCAGCGGCTCGGACGGGTCAAAGGAGGAAAAAGGAAAATTACTGAAGCTCGGAGGGCGGGAAGGGCTGCGTGACCAGCAGAAAGGCACCCGAGGCTGTCGAGTCAGGCCGCCGGGGTCCAGACCCAGTCCCCAAGGGGACCCTGGCAATGGGGAAAGGGGACGCCGGGGACGCCCCCGCCGGTGTCCTCCGCCGGTGCCGCAGGCTGCGGCTGGCATCGCGGCCGGGGGCGGCGCCGCGGAGGGGCGGGCGGAGGGCGGGCCGGGGCGGGGCGCCGTCCGCTCGGCTGTGGAGGCGGTGCCGGCGGGCGCTGGCCGCGTCCGCCCGCCGAGAGCCGCGGGGCGCAAAGCCTTCCTGATGTGTCACCAGCACGTGGAGACAGGTCGGGCCGTGCGAGCGAGCTGAACCCCCCAACTTTAGAGGGGGCCTCCCTACCCTGCTGGGGTCCCCGTCGCGCCGGGCGCGCCCCCTTCGGCGATGGAGGCCCCGGGTCTGGGGCAGGGGAAGCGAGGCCGGGGTTCCGGGCCAGGCGCGCGCGGGCCGGCACAAACGTCGGGGCGCGGAGCCCGGGCTTCAGGCTCAGCCACCAGAACCCTGGCGGCTGCGCGGACTCGGCGTGCGGAGGGCGTGGCCCGCGGCGGGGTGGGGGTGCCTGCGCCCCAGCCTCGCGTCCTGGCCCGCGCCCCTCGGAGCCGAGCTCAGGTAACGCGGCGGCGCGGCGCGGGAGCGAGTGAAGTTTCTCGACGCGTAACTCGTGCGCCCGGCGGGGACGCGGGTGGGGAGGCTCGGGCCCCGCACCTCCCCCATCGCGTACTGTCCTTCGGCCTGCGCTGGGGCGCCCGGGCGGCCTGGAAGCTTCAGAGCCCGCTGCCGGTCGAGGTGTGGCGGGACAGGTGACCTCCCTGGGGGACGGTGCTTGGGGGAGCAGAGTGCGGTGCAGAGAGCAGGCGACCTGAGAAGTCCGTCGGGGACTCAGCGCACCCCGAACTCCGAGGCGGACGGGAGCTGAGGGCTGGGTCTTTGCGGGCGAGATGAGGGTGTCGGTTCAACTGGCCTACAAAGTCCCAGTCCTCGGCCCCCAGGACCGGCGTCTCCTCCGCTGTCCTCGCCCCAGCCTGGCTTCCTCCCAGGCTCAGCCCTCGGGGAGTGCGCTCCAGCTCCTGCCCGGAATGGAGCAAAAGGTTGCAAGTCGCGTGCAACGCAGAGTGCGCAGATTCGAGGACCCCCGCGCTGCGTAGGAGAAATGGCAGTGTGCTCTGACGTGTGCGGCGAACATTACCTAGAGGCTGTGCTCTCCTGGTGGAGGTGGACCTCGCTGGGGCGATCTAGGGTGAGAGGAGAGACAGACAGCCGTTCTGTCCCGGATGGCCAAGCCCAGCCCGCCCACCATGGCCTGGCTTTTGGGCTTTCGAGGGCGGCAACCTTGAGTTTGAGAGTGGGGAGGACCAGCTTAATTTCTAGACCTGCTTCTGAGGAGGTGGGATTGGATGTGGCGCTTTAGCCCCTGTGGAGTGGGAAGCCTCTGTCCCTCCCCCAAAACCATGTCTTTAAAGATGCATCTTTGCGGATGTGTCTCCCACTGGCTGGTCTTTTATTCCCTGACACATGCCAGCCCTCTTCAAGTTTTATGATGAAATTCTTTAAACTGAATTCCTCAAATAAGTTTGATTCTACCTCCCTCCCCCCAAGAAAAACCCCCATCAACCCCTGAAACCTGAAGTTGACTTTTTGTCATTTTGCATTGTGTTTTGGCCGTTTTCTTAGGGGAAGCCTTGCAAAAACATGCAGTGAAGTGACTTGAATTGTGTGAAGAGCAAATTGACAAAATAGGGCACCTCTGGCCCCCTTCTTGACATTGGGAAATAGGAGAGGTTTCTAGAAGCATGGAGGAGGAAAAAGGAGAAACTAGCCTGGCCAGGCTGGCTCACCTCTTGGGAAGTTGTGCAAAGATCCATAAAATGGCATTTTCTGCCAAGTGGTACACACCTGTAATCTCAGCATCTGGGAGGCTGAGGCAGGAGGATCACTGAGTTTGAGGCCAGACAGCCTGCACTAGGTAGTGAGACCCTGCCTCAAAATAAATAATAAATAAATAAATAAAAAGTGGCATTTTCCCCCCCAGACTCAGTGGTGACGTCTGCTTGCTGCCTGCAAAGGCGTCCTTATGGTAATCATGCTGATGTCACCATGCCTGTGTTGGTAGAACATAGGTCTGGGGACAGGTATAGAGGAGTTGAGGAGAGCTTTGGGGTCACTGAAGGCAGAATTGGGCCTAGGAGCTCAGCTGTTGGCTAATTTTGGCCATGCAAGCGCTGACCTACAGACTTCAGTTAGTGGAATATGTAGATGCCAGAATTAGGAGAAAAACAAGTTTCTTTTGCTATGGGGTAGATTTCAGAGATTCTTGACAAATTCTAAATTTTGAGACTATTGTCTGAGAGTAGAATTGGTGGGAATTAAAACTGGAGGCCTTGCCCCTAATTAAAAATGCTGTCTTTTGGGCACCGAATCAGATTGGGAAAACAAAGTTCTCCCTTTGAACCATCTCTTCTCCCAGCCCAGGGATCAATATCGAAAGTAAATGAGATAGAAATATCCAGAATAGTTTGTGGTCTGGAGTGGGCTTCAGAAGAAGAGCATGCCAAGCTGGATACTTTATACCAACACTGGAGGGGACAGGCTTGGGGATGGCAGGAAAAAAGATGCGGAAATAAGGCAGACAGGAGAGAGTAGCCCTTTTAGCCTGGTTTTAGTGACCGATAGTTCTGGCCAGGGCTTTAGGGATTTTTAGGAAATGACTTTGGTACTGCATCTGTTTGAGGGAAGTAAGTGATTAGGGTTTTTTTTTTTCCCCTTGAATTGTTTGTTTGTTTGTTTGTTTGTTTGTTTGAGACCAGGTCTTACTATGTAGTCCATGCTGGCTTTGAACTCATTATATAGCCTAGGCTGGCCTGGGACTCAGCAATCCTTTTACCTCAACCTTCCTGGGTGCTGAGATTATAGGTGTGTGCCACCACGCCCAACTTTCTTAGATTTTTTTTTTTTTTTCCTTCTCAAAATGTGTGAATCAGCTAGACAGTGGTCTGCCGAAGCCAGTTGTTGCTGTGATGGAAGTAGATTCATTTAGGATTTGCATTTTAGTTGAGTGCTTTGTGACTTTGCTGTCCCTTTTGAATTCTTTGTCCTGCAACCAACGTCTCCTTCCTGCCCCAACCCCACCTCTAATCCTTCCGAAAATGGATAGGAAAGTAGCTGGACAGTCAGGTTTGTTTGCCCCAGAGCCTTCTTCAGGAAGCAGCTAAATGCAAGGTGGAAAGCTGGTGGGAGGGGAAGGATTTTAGCCAGACCCCCAGGGAGACCCACACTGGACTCCAGGTTCTGCCTACTGGGAGGAAATTCACATTCCCTCAACTCTTAAGTAAATTGCAACCTGGTGAATAATTAACTTCCCCTTCTGGCTTTTCTTTTAAATAAAACACCCACCTATTAAAGATTAGAGATCAATTTTTGCCCAGCGGCATTGGAATGACAAAGGATATATTGGGATAAGTGGTCTCCTCCTCCCTACCCCTAACCCTAGCCACCTAGGCAGCCCTGAAGCAAGCTTACTTAGAAATGCCTCCAGGGTCTCAATGTGGCCACCCCTGCAGGGCCTCAGAGCTGCTTCACTGGGTCTCCTTCCTGCCTGAAGCTGAGCTGTCTGAACTGTCCTGGATAGTGAGGATTTGCTCCTCCAGTTTGTCTAGCAAAAGCTTGGCTGTCACTACTTTGTGGAATTGATTCCCCTGACAGGCTGGTTTGCGCTTTCTGTGCGGGCTGGTAAATATTTGGGCAGTCTTGAGTTCTACACAAAAGCACAGTGCTTTAATCTCTGATAAGTCCCTGAAAAAGAGTTGTCTGTGAAGGGAAGGATCATTTTGGTTTCCAAAAAGAGTTTTTCTTTGGAAGCAGCCCAATAAAGGCCATGAAGGTGTATAGTGGCTCCAGTCCTAACTCCCCTGCCAGCTGGGTGGCCTTTCCCAGTGACTTGTCTGTGTCCCAGTTTCTTCCCTTGTGAAATAAGGCTTTTGATACCTACCTTGTAAAGGTGTGGCAAAGCTTGTATGAGAAAATGTATGTATAGTTCCCTAACAACCCAGTGGATCTTCAATGGTTAGTGCTCCTCCTCTGGGCTCTTTTCTTTTGGAACTGCTTGAGTAGGCCTGTTGCTTGGTGTAGAGTGATGGAGGGCTCAGGCTTGTGGGCCTGACACATTCTCAGGTTGACTCTGTAGTTCACCAGCATATGGCTTTGGATAAATTATTTAATCCGCTCTTTGCAACAGCTTCATGATCAGAAGGCAGGGTGATATCCCAGAGGTGTTCCCTGGTCTAAGTCTCAGTTCTTTTGGTTTTTATTATCTACCACCTCTGTGCCAGGGACTGGGACAGCAAGAGGCTGGGGTGATATTTGTGGATAAAGATAGGCCTGGTTCCTCACTGTCCACTGTAGCTTTTACCCCAGTCCTCAAAGTGTGTGAAGGGGTATCAGGAGGCCTCATTTTGTAGCTGAGATTGAAATTCGGAGGAGATGAATGGGCTTCTCCTAGGATCTCACAGCTGGCCTTTGGGGCAGCAGGAACAGGGCCCCAAACTTTGGGGTACAGCCTTCCAGATCTGGAACCAGCAAGCCTCAGCTGTAGCCCAGGAGGTGGATAGATCTGGATTAGCCAGCAGTCCTTAAAAGAACCCTGCCTTGCAGATGTGGCCGCCTTGCACATCTGCTCTGCAGTGCAACCAACCTGGAAAGCCCAGAGACTCCTCCGCTTGACACTGAACACATTTCATGAGAGATCCCAGGAAAGGCATTTGAGCTGCCACAGCTGCTGCAGGCTTGCTTGCTTCCTGGCACCCTGTGGGCAGGCTCAGCACACTCTGTTGGGACAAAGAAATGGGAAGGGAGAAAAAAAATCACGTTCCAAAAAACAGGCTGATTATAATTATCAGATGGGACAAATCAGAATTTTAGGGGACTTGTCCTTTTTTTATGTCACAGTGATATTTTTATTTGGAATTTTACATGGAAGTGGGGATCCACCATCATATTTTCAATGCTTGAGTCTTAAGTAACCCTGACTGTGTTACAGGGGACAGAGCTTATAGGACAGGTGACTTCTCACCCATTGAACATGCTGCCACCACCCTTTGGTACACTCTGGGGAATTTTGAAATTACCCTGTAGCCAGACCCCTTATGTTTGCTGCCCTGGAGAACTAGAGAAAAAGGTGCTGGGTGGAAAGAATTGTTTTTAATCTCAGCTCTGCTACACTGGGCCTGAGCACCCCTCTCTCCAGTGAATGAGTGATTGGACTGAATGAACTGTCCCCCTTTGGAGCCTTAACAGGCCTCTGAGCCTCAGAGCCCGGAAGGAGGTGGTGCTGATACGGAGAAGGGGGCGGCTAGAACCTGGGGCAGTGGTGGGGAGGGTGGGAGGAGGGAAGCAGTGGGCGGGACTCACTGCAGCTGTGAAATTTGGATCTTCCTAGGAAGACTTTGTGGTTCATTCTCAGGAAGCCAGCTCGTGTCCTGTCATTGGCTTTTTGGCCTGGGAGCTGTGGGATTCAAGGACAAACACTGGCTTCTGCTTTTTGGCGATGAAGGTTTAAATTCTCGTGTCCTAAGCAAACATGTTGGAAATAATCCTCAATCTACCCCATTTGTGAGGTAGACCTCCTCTCCAAGGCTTCTGAAAAGACTGTGCATTGGGCTTATTTGATGCTACCACCTGGCTACCTAGGAGACTCTCAGAGACAGAAAGCGCTGTTTTGTTTTGTTTTTTTCAATGGGGGTCTCACAATATAGTCCAGGCAGGCCTTGAACTCAAAACTGTGTAGCCCAGGCTGGCTTTGAATTTGCCATGATCCTCCTGCCTCAGCCTCTCAAGTGTTGTGAATACAGGTATGCGCCACCATACCTGGCTGCTTTCCTGTTTAAGACAGGATTGGGGAAAGGGCATTGATGTTGGAATTGGGAGTCTGGTTGTCCTGGAGATTAGCTGGGTTGAGCCCGGAGTCTCAGTTTCCCTATTTGACAACATGAGCCTGCTTTCCCAGGCATCACAAAGACTGAAAAAATGAAATATGAGGGGCCAGCCTTGGGGAGGGGAGGCTGGTACATCATGGCTGTTCCCAAGTGACACCAAAGTTTATCCTAGAGCTAATAGGACCAATGAAGAAACCTTAGGGAGGTTCTGGGACTGGCATTCTGCTTGCCAGCTGGATATCTGGGAAGAAAACACCAGTCAGACTGGACTAGAGAAAGGCCAGTCCTTGCCGAGGGAGAGGTGGTCCCCGTTTCTTTAGGGAGCTTTGCCCGGTCCAGCTTGGGAGGGGATGAAGGGAAGCGGGCTGGAAGTCACCTGCTTTCCCAGTGGTGGTTCCTGCAGCCACTGTGGAGTACAGGTCCCTGTGAGGATCCTCCCAAATCCTGGTCTGTGGAGCTTGCTGGGATCTTAACGACATGGGGCTGGGACCCATTTTTAAAAAGGAAATGTGTTTGTTCTTGGAAGTTTGAGGCGATTAGACCAATACTTGGATTTAGAACTTGAATGTGAGTTAAATGTTAAGTCTCCAACATGCTTGGCTAGGAAAGTCAAGCAGACCCTTTGTTCCCAGTGTGTGGTGTGGAGGGCAAACCCACCCCAGTCCCAAGACATCCACACACATACACCCACAATCCTGCCGGGTCTGGTGACAGCAAGCAGTCATCTTTGCTCACGTCTGAGTGCACGGTGTACGTGAATATTGGCCAAATTGCTGAATGTTCAAACATCTGGCAAAAGATCACATTTTGACAATGAGTTTTTTCTGGAGAGAAGGCCTTAGAGGAAGCAGTGCTCGGATGCTGGGAAACCGCTTTTTCTTTGACCTGGAAAGGGACAGAGTCCAGGGCGGTGACTTTAGCTGTAAGGGGTGTGGGCATGGAGCTGTGGGCAGCTGTGAAAATGAGAGTAGGTCGAGTGGGGCGGGGGCTGCTGCCAACCTGTCTTGGCAGTCTCCCTTTCGTCTCTTGGTGGATTTTGTTGTAATTAGACAAGTTGTGACAAATATATCCCATTGCTCTTTGGGCTGGAGAATTGTGAGGAGTCCTGCCTGGAAACCCAGCCTCGCTCACTTGGGAGCCATAATTAGGCAAAAGAACAGTTCATGGGCCCTTGATTCAATAAAGACCCTTTTATGATGTTGGTTTTTCCCAGAAAAATAATACCACTTTGCTCCGTTTATTGCATTTCGATGTGTAATCATATTAGAGCCAAGCAGCCCAGGGGACTGAAGTTACGTACTTGGGGTTTTCACCAAAGCCTGTTACCCGCTCTTCAGAGAAAAGCTTGTCTTCAGGAAAAAAAAAAAAAAAGAAGAAGAAAAAAGGAAGAAAGAAAATGACAAGGAACATTGTTGAGGATTTTTCTGTCCTGCCATTTAAAGGATACTTTCTCCCTTCAGGGTGAGAAGTGATCCAGGCAAAAAGTCCCAGAAAGTGAAATGTGACTGGTCCATGGCACCAGTTTCAGCTGTGTCTTCCACCTAGGCAGTGTGTACTTATTGCAGTTCCTCCCATGTCTGGGCCCTGCCGTATTTCTCAGATTGTAGTATGTGTCCTGCAGAAGACCAGAGAAAATGCCAGAGAGGGCACCTGTGTCCACTCTGTCAGGAGTCCAAGCACCATAGGGGTCTCTACCTGGATAGCCAGGCTGCAGCTGGTGGTGTTTGCAGGTGGCACTCCTCTGCCTCCTTGTCCCACCCTTGCAAGGGCTCGTCCTACAGTGCAGTTATTCGTTTTGCTCTGAGGGTTTATTTGGAGGATGTGCCCGGTCCCTGTGGACAAGTGACAGGACTTTTTTTTCTGGCATTTGGTGTTTGGAACAGTGCCTGCCGAGACTGGGGCACTGTCCTGTGCAGACCTGTGCATGCTGCCATCTCCTCTTGTCATCTTGCCCCCAAGACTTGCCTTCAAGCAGGCAGCAAGCATTTCCTAATCATGGAGTAAAATTGCTCCCAGAAATCTGCCCAGTGCTGGGCCATGGTGGAAATCAGCAGTGGAGTCGAGAACCTCTTTCCCAATTCAGGGTTTAGCAATCTCAGCCGATGAGGAAATTTCTGGTAGTCATTTGTAGGAGTGTTTGATTAAGAAACAGGGTATGACCTTTCAGGATGCCTGAGACTGTGTCACATTAAAAAGGGAAAAGTGTACCTCATTCCAGAACATCTGTAAAGATACCCTTTAATGCAGTAGAACTGTGGTTTATAGAGAATGGGCCCTCTGTGTGTGGATAATGTGTGGGAGCATTCTTGCAGTATCGCTGCTGTAAGATTTTTTTAACCTTGTATTTGGCTTTCTGGATATTTTACACTTTCTGGAAGAAGTGCAATTACATTCTATGTATATGTATATTTTTACTTCCCCCCACCAAAGGAGTATAATTAGAACATCTGAAACCAGATTATCCAATTAGTACATTTTTTTTTTCTAATTAGCTGTTAGGAATTTGTGATGAGATAAATTATTTTAGATTTCCAAATGGAACTCTGGCCACGGGGAGACTCTGAGGAAGTACACAAGGGAGAAAAATAATAGATTTGTAAAGTTTCGGCTCTCACCCACTCACCTGCTCTCTGAGGCACCTCACATGCCTGCCCATCAGGCAGCCACAGTGACCAGAAGATAGTTATTGTCCTCGTCCCAAGTAAACAGCGTTGGAAAAAACTATTCATTTAAGTGGGCATCTCTTGCTCCTGATAATGAAGCAGGCAGACAACAGTTGGCATTAAAAGCCGCTTTCTCCATTTTTCACCAGTAATGTCAGTGGCTGTTCTTCAGAGGCACAGAAAAATTCTGGCAGTGTGAATTCGCTCGGTGTGTGTTTACTGTGTGCCTATGAGTGTTTTCTTTGTGTCCAGTGGCAGTGAGGGCTGTCTGCCTGGGACCAGGGTGATGTCCAACCACAGCCAGGAGCGTGAAGTTGAGACCCGAGGTCTCAACTTTATAATTATAATTATTTATAATTATTGCTGATGGAGGTCCACTGCCCTTTATCCCAAATTCTGATCCTCAGAAAACTCTGCAAAGCAAGAGTTGTTTTTGTAACTAAATTTTTGGAAACCTGACCCAAACTGACCTGAGGCTATTAGAGACTATATTTATCCTGGGGAGTGTGAATATTCATGGATTTCATTGCAGAGATATTAAAAGTGTTTGATTATGGCTGCTGCCCTGCTGGGGTACTGCATTCCCTTCCTAAACCCAGGAGAACTCTAAAGCACATCTGGCCTGAAGGTCCAGAGTAAGAGAGCCTGTAGTAGCATTCATTTAATTAAGGTGACCACAGCTGTGTGCCCAGAGATACAGAGTCCAGCTTCTCAGGGCCAGTTTTCCCTTCAGCCACAGGAGGAGCCTATGGGCTGGAGGAGACTCCAAACAGCAGGTGGGTGAGTCACCCTGACGGTTTCACCTGAACCGGGGCAGGTGGCTGGGCTGCCCCCAAGACCTTTGGGGTCCCTCCCTCACCAGTCCTTAAGTGCAACAAGTTTTGTTTCCTCCCCTATCCTGGATTTAGCTGGTGCAGTATCAGCCAGAAATAAATATCAACCAGAAACAAAGGGCAACTCAGTGCTTGGTACAAATACCAACTAGAAACAAGGGCAGCATACCTTTTCTATCTAGGTCCAAATAATAAATATTTTACATTGTGAGGGCCATGGTGTCTCTCTTGCAACCAGAGATAGTCCCTGACTTACGATGGTTTAACTTACACTTTTTTAACTTTACAAAATATGCAAAAACAATAACGTTTCTCTTTCTTTCCTTTTTTTTTTTTTTTTTTGGTCTTTTTGAGATAAGGTCTCGCTATGCAGTTCAGACTGGCCTTGAGCTCACTTTATAGCCCAGGCTGGTCTTGAACTCACAGTGATCCTCCTGCTTCAGCCTCCCGAGTGCTGGGATTACAGGTGTGTGATAACAACACATTTCAAAGAAGCCGTGTTTAGAATGCTGCTCTTTTCCTGGGCCAACAGCACATGGTCTAATTCTCACAACACTGGCCACAACAGTGAGGCGCAGCTATCTCGTCAGCCCTGCGACCAGGTGGGGAAGCGGCTGCTGTACTGCACTGCTGAGCAGGGGCTTTCTAGAGGTGGCTATAGTAAACAAACATTTTTAACTTAACGGTGGGCTTTTCAGGACATAACCCCAGTGTCAGTTAAGGAACATCTGTGTTTTGTTATTGTAATCTGAAAGCAGCCATAGACAATACATCAGTGAGTGAGTGCACCTATGTTCTAATAAAACTTTATAGAAACAGGTTGCAGACTGAATTTGGCCCATGGGCTAGCTCACCTGCGCCTTGTCTAAGGCCCATGGGCTAGCTCACCTGCGCCTTGTCTAAGGCATAAATGCACCCTTGAATGCAGACTTTTCTTTCCTGTACTGCAACGCAGTGTCTGCCTGCCTGTTCTCCTTGTTTCCTTCCCCAGTGGTGTCACATCTAAAGAGGTAAAGGTGGTACCGCTCCTGTCAGGAATCACTTTCCTGGGCTGCTCTAGATGAAAGGAAGGGGCTGCCCCCTACAGCAGGAGTATGTAATGGTGTGTGGACAGATGCCCTGGGCCCTGAGGTGCACACAGGCCTCCATCTGCTGAGGAGCTTGGGAGCTGAGTCAAGCCCCATGTCCTGGCCACCAGCTTTGAGCCAGGCGAGGCTGCCGACAGGGAAGCCCAGTCCTCAGAGAGCTTGGTGGGGCGGGAGCAGGGGGCAGGGAGGCTGGGAGCAAGTGTTCTTACCAAAAGAATTTCTGGCAGAGGGAGATTGGTTATCATAAATGTAGCAGCTCTGATGAATGAGTTTCAGGTCTACCGGTTTGGTTCATTCCAGTCCAGAATGTCCAGCAAGGGTGGGCCAGGCCAGCGAGGCCAGCAAGTTTTTACTGCAGCCGAGCCTCTGACCCCCACCTCCATAATGGGCTGACCTGTGAGCCTGGCCAGACCCTCTCTTGTCCAGCTCCCACCTTGGTGGCTTCTTTCTGTAGGAGGGGTTTCCCCTCAGACATTTTGGGACTGGTGCTTTTTGCCAGGACCACTTTCCTCGCCAGCCAGGGTGGGGCTGATGCATAGTTTTCTTTCTGGAACAAATTCCAAACAAGGGCTGATGCCTCACTGGCTTTTCTTTTTCCTTCTGTGTAGTTCTATGGGTTGCTGACTATTTTAGGGATTCCCAAGTTCAAGTGGAGCCTCCTCTGCCCTCCCTGGTAAGCCCTGCTGGCTCCTCAGCACACCCAAAGGAGGGGTACACCTCAGTCGCTGTGTGTCCAGTACAGGCTAGGTAGATGTGGACTTGGGGCAGACTGGTGTTTGGTGATGGGTTGGTTCTACCAAGGCCAAACTGAGAAGGACCACCTTCACATACCTTGTGTATCAGGGGACCCTCTGACATTGGCCAAAGACAGTCCTCCTGACCCTGCCTCTTTGTTTTGGAACACCTGGACCAAATACTTCCTGAACCATGATGATAAGACAGCCCAAAGCAGGAATGCTGGCACATGGTGTCCTGAGGGCCACAAGAGGAGCACCAGGGTCGTGAGAGGGCTGAATCACCATTGTTAGTAAGAACATTTGTTGGTCACACAGGTGGTGCCAGGACTGTGCTCTGGTGGATGGACCTGTAGGTGAAGGAGAATGTGATACACGGTGTGATGTGTGTTGGGACAGTGGAGCAGGGAAAAAAGGGTTGTGGCTCAGATCAGGACTGGAGTCAAGGAAGGTCACCCAGAAAAGGTGGGTAGAGTTGTGAAGCCCAAATTAGGGAATGGCAATGGTGGCTAGTATTGAGTGGCCATTTAGGACCAGGACAGGCACCGTTCTAAGCCCGTTACACAGATGAACTTAGTTCTCCCAACTGCCCAGTGAAAACAGCCAGACCTGAATTTCACCAGGCACAATCGTGAAACCTCCTGCCCAGGCTTACGGGCTCTTGGCCAGTAAGTGGTGAGCCGGAATTTACCCTCTTTCCGTGTGGCACTGCGTGGGGCAAGAAAACTCCAAGTAGCAGAGTGGCTTCGGGTGGCTGTCAGAGCTTGGGGACAGGGCTTCTCAGCAGGCAGAGCATCCAGTTGACTCAGATCCTAGTGTGTGGGGACTTTGTGGGCTCTGTTTTGCTGGTGGAGTCGATGGCTGTGATCCTGGTTAAGCAGAAGGCTCCAGGTGAGGTGACAGGTACCATAGGGCGGTGGGGGTACCAGGCACTTCCCCAGCACGAGAAGGAAGAGCCAGCAAGGCCCACTCCTAGCCCAGCACTGTCCTCAGAGGTGCACGGTTTCTCCTCCATGGTCTAGCCTGGCCCTTGGCACTGAGAAAAACGTACTTTTGTTGGGAACCACCAAGCACTCTGGACTCTTGTTCCTTCCTTCCTTCCTTCCGTGTTCACATTGCCCTATAGGGTACAGCGCGTCACTCCTTTTTACAGCTGTGAAAGCCTGTAGCCTGGAAGCAGAGCAGTTTCCCATAGTGGCACCAGGCCTGACTGTCAGCCATGAGGCCATGCTTTTCACCACCACAGAACCCCATGGAATGGGTGCATTGTCGGTCTGCGCAGGACAGGTTCCTGACAGCCGAGGGTGCGCAGATTCCAGCCTTGCTGGGGTCCCGAGTCGTGTCACCTGGCTTTAGTGGACAGCTTCCCTGTCCTGGGTAGCATCTGTGAAAGGCTGGAGTATGTGAAGAGAGGCCTGTTGAGCCTTCTGTGTCCTGGTGCTGCTGGGAGCTGACCCTTTGCTGTTCTGGAGGCTCTCCCAGGCCTGTGGCAGGAGGTTATGCCAAGAAAGATCCTCAACAAGGCCCTGATGCTAGAAGCTTTGAAAAAAAAATTTTTTTTAATCATTCCTTTACAAAAATTGGTGACTGGCTTCTTCCCTTTCATCTTCTTGGTGGCTTTTTAGCCGTTGCCATTTTCATTTCTTTGAGCCTACACTTCCAGCAGAGCCTATCAGCTTGTTCATTTGAACCTGAATACTATCTGGTACATTCCAGAAATCTTCAAACTTGTCTTGTTGCAGGCTGTGGATTGTCATGGTGGAAAGGCTTGGGGTGGAGCTGCTTTTCTACTTAGGCCACTCAAAGAAGCTCCTGCCTGTCTGTGCAAGGTGGGGTGGGGTACGGTAGAGAACAAGAGGGCCGGGCTGGGGTCCAAGTACAGATAGTATCCCCTCTCCCAGGCTGCGTCTCATGAGTTGGAGCCACCTGCCTTCCCCCAGGAATGGCCCAGTGACCATCAGTCTTTGAGGAACAATCTCTCTGGGTTCTGTGACACGGCTGAAGTGCTGTCTTTTCCTCTTTGTTTGTCCTTGGAAGTGGGAGAGAGTGGTGGGAATTTTGCTTCTTCCAAAACCTGCTTATGGATAACCCAAGCTGTGGCTGCTGGTAAAAAATAGGATCGGAGCCAGGTGCCTGTGCTCTGGGAACCTCACCCCTGTATGTTGTTCAGCGCTGAGGACAGTGG
Organism: Hydrochoerus hydrochaeris; assembly: GCA_004027455.1. Lineage (NCBI taxonomy): Eukaryota > Metazoa > Chordata > Mammalia > Rodentia > Hydrochaeridae > Hydrochoerus > Hydrochoerus hydrochaeris. The sequence continues at coordinate 330,601 of PVLA01000253.1, read as the reverse complement.
AGGCAGTACCTGCCTGGACTGCTCTTCTTTCTCCTTCTCAAGCAGGCCTGGCCTGTTTTGTCCTCCATCCATGTCAGGCCTGAGACTATCACTTGGCCTCTGGGGCCCACCTGTGAAGGCAAGGGCCATGTCATGGCCTTTCTCCCAGTTCTCAGCACATCTTCTTTCTAGTCCTTGGCATGCTCTGAGTTGGCCCTGGGTGGAATGGAGACTGATTATTCTTGGGTATGCTAAGAATTGTGCCTCTAGGGCACCCTGCAGCCACACCACGTCACAGAGCTTGGGGGGTGTGGGCAGGGTGAGATAAGGGACACCATCTCCACCTGTGCGCACCTGGGCCAGTAGGTGACTGCCGACTCACCTGGAGACCATTCAAGGACAGCAAGAAAAATGAGGGACTTTCAGGGGCAGCTGTGTTTGCTGACTCAGTCATAATGCCCCTAAAAATCCTTATTGTTCTTGCAGTGTGCATCGAACGGTTGCAACCCGTCCCTAGCCCCTCTGGGCCAAAAGGGGCTTTTTGGGGTCAGGTTGGAAAACACCCTCCAATATGAGACTGAAAGGAGACTTGCTGATCACCGAAAGAGCTGGTTTGCCAGGATGTTGAATTGTGCACCTCTTTGCAGCTTCTCTTGATGGAGGACTTGGGGACTGTAGGCTGGGGGGCTGGGTTTCGGGGTGTTCCTGTGAGAGGTGGCGCTCAGGTGAGCGGTGGAGGGCCCCATTTCTTGTACAGTGAAGGTTGGTAAGAGCCCTGCTGCCCAGGCTGTGTCCAGGAAGGTCACACTTTCATTAAAGCAACTGTGGTGGGCTGGACGGGATGCTCTCTCCACCTTTCCTGAGAAGTCAGGGGAGGAGGGGAGAAGGCACCTGGCAGGAACTTGCATTGTTTTTTAAAATAGAAGGGGCCTCCCAGTCTGCTCTTTGAGATCTAGTGACCTGGCTGGCGGTCTTAAAAAACAGGGCAGCAATGATTCAGGGTGTTTCTCCTCTCTGCAGTGACCCTGGAGCTTGCTTTTTCTTAGCAGGATGTTCTCTGTCCCTTTGCGACTTCATGGGTTCCTTCTATTCTCAGCAGGTGTCACCACCTTTTCCAGTCCTGCCCCCGCAGATACTTTGATTGATCCAGTGCCTTATCTTGGGAGGGCTCCACTGTCAAGAAGCAGAAATAATCTTTTAAAATAGGAACTCCTTTGTGATACACCCCTCTTAACACCACCGATCCAAAAGGATGTCACCAAATCTCAAAGCAGCAGAATCAAGTGGCTTGCCCACAGGTGGACAGACAAGTACACTTGGTAACAAGCAACACTGGGCCTGCTGTGCTGGGCCCACCCTGTGGCTGCAGGGGAAATTCATCCTGGGAACAACTCTGAGCCCCCTCCCCACCAGCAGCCCCCTGGAAATCTCCCATCACCTATGAAGATGGTCTGGGGCCAGGGACCAGGGGCCAGGGGCTGGGCAGGCATTTGCAGGACTTTGAACTTCAAGACCTGCTTTCCTGCTAGCACAGCCCTAGCTCCAGGGCCTGTCCTGCTGTTATGTGCTGAACACCAGCTCTGCTAGGGACTGGGTGCACGTAGGACTCTCAGTTACATCCTGCCCAGGAGAAAGTCCACCTCCAGTGTGAAATTAAACGTGGATGAGATTTAGCTCCCCTTGTAAAATAGGGGTGAGGCTCCCAGACAACAAGAATCTCACACCTCCAGTAAGCAAGGGTGATACAGCCATTCTTTCCGCCCTGAGCACCTTTGCTAGCATTGCCAGCTTCAAATCACCCACCCACTCCTCCTAGGTCCCTTGCCCTGTCCTTCCATCCCCCATACCTTCTCATTCCTATCCATGTTCCTTATTCTGTACCCCCAAAACATTTGCAAAAGACAATACCTCAGTTTTGTCTTAAAAAGACAATACATTAAAAGTAAATTGATTGCTGTTTTTCCCAATTACAAAATTATTTTCAATTGAAAAATTGAAAATCGAATTGCTTTCAAACACTGTTCACCAAAAGGGTGAAAAAGGCCTATGAATGTCCTTACCTAGGGATAATGTCTGCTAATGGAATTTGTCCTTTCTACACACATCCCCCACTCAGGTAGGAAATTGGCACTTCTACAAGAGACAGCCCCCCAATGCACATGAACCATAGCTCTGTGCCCATAGGAGACTAGTTTCTTTTTACTAATTTGGGGATTCTGCAGCTCCTGTCAGCCTCTAGCTTGGAAGGTCTTGGAAAGAGTTTGAGCAGCACTGGATCTTTCTGAACCATGATGGGGGGAATTGCCAGTGAGGACTTGAGAAGTGCAGGTCATATCCGACAGATGGTCAGGTAGGCTTCTGAAGTGCTGGTTGACCCCCCACATTGTACCCCAGAACCACTTGAGGAGTATTTAAAAAAAGCCAATTCCTGGGCTCTACCCAAGCTCAACTGGGTCTGAACTACCGGGGAAGGGATGTCATGAAGACCCCCATGGTAAGTATCTTGATTTTGGATTTTGTTTTTTATTGTCCTTCTCAGGTGATTTTGTTAAGCAGCTAGGGGAGAACCTTTGGGCCACCTGCCCGTAGGTAGTGATGGAAGATTCCCTGCAGCTCTGCCTGCAAAGCCCCACCGAAGATGTGACCATTTGCATTTGGCGCGTTTCACTCCCATTATTTTGTGTGCTGCCCAGTCATCCTTGATCCTACTTTCAGAAGGGGAACAGGCCAAGGAGATGGGGGTGGGGGGCGTTTATTCACAGACGTAGAGCTGGGATATGGCAGAGCTAGCATGCAAATCTGTAGCTCTCGACTCCGAAGATCAGTGATGTTTCAGTAGCAGTAACAGTAGTATTCATAATTAGCACATGTAAGAAACCTATTACAAGGCTTAATAATAAGCAACATTTGGTCAGCCCAGCCCTGAGGGGTGTGGGTGGGGGCTGCTGTCTCTGGAGGAGACAGTAGTAACCTGTTCCCCAGCATCTTCCTTTAGTCTCCTCATGCTATGCATCCCCCACCAGCCTGGATCCACAGCTGCCCACTCAGTCTGAACCACTGCTACAAAGACTTACACTATTTTACACCCCAAGAGGCACGGCCTGGATTTTCTGGCTGCTGGATGCCAGTGGCAAGATGTCTTGTTTGCCACTTTCCTGCTCAGAGGTGCCCAGGAAGGATCACAGCTCTGTGTGGGGCTTGCTCATCAATGTCCTAGGGGTCAGAAGCCCTGCTGGGGCTGCACAGATCTCCCCCTCTCTTCTCCTTCCAAGCAGCCTGGCCTGAGGACTGGCTAGGTCAGTCCAGGAAGTGATTGGCTATGCTCCAGAAGGTATGCAGAGCTGGAGGGCCTGCCTTGGAGATGGGAGCCAGGGGCTGAGGCACCCTTTTCCTGCAGCCCTGGGGCTCTGGGCCAGGTTTCCTTTTGAAGAAAGGGCCTCAGGACCTTGGCCACTCCTTCCTTGCTTGGCGAGGGCCAGCTCCCTCATCAGGCCAGCGGTCACTCCTTTCCACCCAGCTTGTTGCCGAAGAGTGCACACACTTGGAAATGGCATCTGTGAAACCTGCTTTCCAGAAGCAGGGTGGTGTTCTAGGCCAGCATTTCAGTGGGAAACGGTGCATGGATGTGTGCTCAAGCCTTTCTTACCCACACTCCCTTGGTACTGAGTTTGGGAGCTCACTGTCAGTTGCTGTGGATAACCTGGGTCAGGAGACCCCAGCTTTCTGGGTATAATGGCACACACCTGTAACCCCAGTACTCTAGAAAGCTGAGGCAGGAGGATCACAAGTTGGGGTCCAGTCTGAGTGACTTAGCCAGACTCTGTCTCAATAAATAAATACATAAATAAAAAGATGACGGTGGGAACACGGTGGATGCTACTCAGTGTGAAGGCCCTGGGTTCAATTCTTAGTATGGGGTGGGAGGGCAAAGGGAGGGAATGAATGAATGAATGAATGAATGAATGAAAAGAAAGAAAACAAGCTCCAGCTCAGAGCAACCCAGCTGTTAGACATGGCTTAGACAAGAGCCTTGAGCACAGGGGTTGGGTGGTAAAAGCCTTGGGTATGGAGTCAAATGCAGTCACTTAGCTGAGGACCCTAGAGCAGGCCTGTGTGTTTGGTGGGCTGCAGTGTTCCCTGTAGACAAGTGTGTGTTTTCCAACTCTTTTCTGCATACACATATGAAGCTGTTGCTCCCTTTCTCTTCCCTTCCAGGAGTGCACTTGTGCACAGAGGCGGCTGCTGGGCCCAGGAAGATAGTGGACGGCAGTTGTGACACACTATCCAGCAGGTCAAGTTTGGCTCTCAACATTGCAAATATGCCTTCTCTTTTTGGTTCTACAAGAATGACTTTTCCTGACAGTCTTCTCTGGCCTTGCATCTGGCTGACTCCTGTTGGGATGGAGATTCTGGATAGAAAAGCCTGCTGTCCCTGCCTCTTTACCCTGGATTTCCCTGTGGTCCGGGCCTCTAAAGCCCAGGACCCATGCAGTCACCTTTCCCTTCCCACGCCAGGGATAGGGCTTCTGCTGTAAGTCTAGGCCCAGTAGCTCCAAGGTTCCTGCTGGTCCTGGGCCACTGTAACTCTTCCAGAATGCATCCCCCACCCCCTCCCCAGCCCATTGCCTTGGAGTAGATGCCCAGCACGGAAGGAAGGGCTTTGAATTTGGCTTGACTAATGGGAAAGCAATTGGTTCATTCTTTGTTTTGACTCATGTCTAATAGCAGAGCCTGTGATATCATCGAGAAGCAGCCTTGGGCTTCAGTGAGGTAGGATTCATCCATTCATGGTGATGTGGCTGGCTCTTACAAAGTTGTCTGGATATGGGAAAGGTGATGTCCCATTTTTCTGATGATACCTCTTTCCCCTGTCCTGGATCTCGGGTTCAGCCAGCTCCACCCGCTGGCTTTGGAAGCAGACATCAGATCCAGGCCTGTGCACAGGCTCCCCCAGGGACTTGTGCAACAGCCATGGGGAAAGAGCTTTCTCTTTCTGTGGGAGTTGCTAAGTCCACAGGATATAACCTTGAAGCTGCAATAGCCAATCTGTTACCCATTTGAGGATGAAGCCAACAGAAAAAAGAGAACTAAGATGGACAGAGTGCTGTCCAGATTTGCCACTTGCTGCCCAGGAAGCTCCTGAATCCAGCCATGCTGGAAGCCAGCTGTACCCCTGGACTACCCTGATTATGTATGCCAGCACTTTTTAAATTTTTTCCCTTGAAAACCAGATTTAGTTGGGTTTCTTATCATAGAAAGCCTTCTAATGTAGGAAGTGCTTTTCTGTGGTCTCGGTTTTTTTTTTAAAGTCAGCTTTATTGAGATGTACTTCGCATGCAATGGAATCCACCCCCTTTAAGCATACACGTTGTAAGTTTTGTCGCATGCATGATGCACTTTTATAAGTACTACCACAATCAGCTGTGGAGCAGTTTTTTTTCTTCCCCAAAAGTGCCCTTATCTCCCTTGATGATCAGTCTCTCCTCTCTCAGAGAACCACTGACCTGCTTTTCTAGAGATTACTTTGGCCTTTTCTAGAATTTCCAGTGAGCACTCCGTGTTTGCTTTCTTTTTCTCAGCATGTTTTGCACACTCACCCTTGGTACATGCATGTGTGGACCGTCCCTTTTATTGCTGATGAGGATTGCGTCCCGTGGGTGTGCATTGGTGTGCTCAGCCGCTCAGGTGATGCGCATTTGAGCTGCTTCTAGATTTTAGCTGTTATAAATAAAGTCATTTTGAACAGTCACGTATCAATCTTTGGGCATATGTTTTGACTTTTATACATCAGGCTCATTTTTCGGTTGAGGCCATGAGTTCGGATAGGTAGATCGATTTGTTCAGAGCCCTATGGCTGATACTCCCAGTGCTGGCACAGTGACCTAGAGTGGGGGGCAGGAGGGTGGAGCACCGTGTTCCTTAACAAAGGGAACACAGAGCTCTTGGGAAAGAGGCCGTTGGGCTCCTGGTGCCCAGTACCATGCCTGGCTGCTGGGAAGAACCCTCAAGATGATCTGTAACCTTGGTTCTCTCCGCCCAGACCAGCGTTACAGTGTATTTGTTTTCTCCCATAGATTCCTAGGTTTGAAAGATAAAGTCTAAATAGGCCACATTCATGAAGCCAGCATCTATTTCCCCCAGTATATTTAAGATGTATCCAGAACTGCGCACTCACTGTGAGCCGGGAGCCAGGAGAAATAGGGGGCTGAATCATTCCAGCCGGAAACAAAGAAACCATTTTTTGGCAGGGGGAGTGGTTCCAGCTCATCACAGATGCTTTGCAGAAATCTAGTTTGTCAGGTTGGCTGTGCCACCAAGTCCCTTTCACAGATGCTCCAGCTGGCTCTCCTGTGTGGACTCTGCCCGGTCAGCTCTTGGAAATCATGAAGTGTATTTCCTGACACCCATTCTGTGAACTCCTTGAGTCATCTCCCTTGGGACTCTGAGCCACCTTTGGTCCAAGTATGATAAAGCCAGAGGTATCTGTGGACCTCCTGGTTTTGGGATCTGATACTTTATTTGAGCCAGCTTGCAACTGAGAGACCTAGTACTGCAGCTTTGTTGTGACATCACCCTTCACACTCCTGAGACCTCCAGGCAAAATAGCTGCGGGCCACCCACTTTCCCCGCTTGGGACCTGATAGTGTACTATGTGCTTTATGTGTAATTTTCAGGTCCTCTCAGCAACCCTAGAGGTAATGCATTCCCGGTTTAGTTTAAGGGAAACTGAGGCACAGAAGTCCGCTGGGATGCAGGTGTGTCACATACTTACTGTGCTGTGGACAAGGATTCTGGGTGTCCCATGTGTCACACCCCAAGCTGACCTTTTTTGTCTTGAGTTCCTAGTAGACATCAGTACAGAGTATGGGACTGGCTCTCAAATGACTGCCAAAGGGGCTGGCAAAGGCAACCAGCAGTGCAGGGCACTTCATTCTCTGGGATGAAATTTGAGTAATAGGAGCTGGGAAGGTACCCTCCTGTCCCTTTTTCCTTGGTGTGGCATTGTGACACCTTGCATAGCTTGCCATCCTTCACCTCCTCACTTTTCTGTTCCCTTGCTCTTCCTGCCTGGGATTCTTCCTGCACCTTGAAGCACAGCTCTTAATCCCTTGCTGAAGGCTGTTTTCTAGGGGACCCAGACAGTCTGCCCGGTCCACTTTAGCAAACCCTGGACCAGAAGATAGATATGTGGAGTGCAAATAAATGAGTGACTGAATCACATGCTGGTGAAATGGGGATGCGGAAGTAAAGGGGAGACACGGTGGTGCTAAATTCATCAGCCATTATTTCCTTTCACCTCTCCCCCTCCGTTCATGAGGTCTAGTCAGTCAAGTATTCTCTGAACCCCCCACTAACTTGTCAGTCTGGTAGAATGGAATCAGTACTCTCTAATTCTCCTAATTCACTAAGTATGTGACACTGGCAAGATGGCCTCTCTGAGCTGGTTTTCCCATCTGTAAAATGGGGATTAAAATTATCTCACGACAGGACTACTGAGAGGCTTAGCTTAGTTCTGAGCATGGTACATGGATGTGGGGGCCAGTGTGAAGGCTGGCTGTTCATCATCACCTTTTTGAAAGCCAGCTTGTTCTCTGAAACTATACCTCTTCTGTTCTGAGTCACCTCTGGGGAAGTGGTACTGTTCCCTTGTCCCATCCTCAGCATCAGATCCAGGCTAATACCACATCCTGTGTTCTGACCGTAAGAATTGCCAAGAACCTGAGCATGGGACCTAAGTCCAGCCAGCCATTGAAACAGTACCCCAAGGTTTTGCTGAAATAGTGAGAATGGAGGTACCTGCTCTTTGCTGTGATCATGAACTTGGAGCTACCAGGTACCATTTTTACTCTTTGATCTTTTGAGAGTAAAGTCAGAAAAGCGAAGCCAAAAGATGGAGCAGGAGTCCTGATGATGTCTTTGTGCTAGAGTGCTGGATCGAGCTATACCAGAACTCAGCCCATGTTTTATTTAGGGATGAATACATCCTTCAGAATATTTTTTTTTTAATTGGCTTATGCCAGTTCAAGTTGAGTTTTTGTTACTTAAATCTTACTGTCCTAAGACAGTAGATTTCTATAAATGATTGCTGCTATTCTTGTGATTAATTGTAAACACATTTTGGGTAGAAGTTTCTGTGGAAATGCATAGGCCAGGTTCCCAGAGGCTGCTCTGCTCCTCGTACGTGAGACCTTGGATGGAGGCAGGAGGATGGAGGCCTTGGATGGAGGCTGATCCATTGCAGGTGTCTGTGGCGGGCATATGGCAGGTGAGTAATAACCATATGTTGAATGAACAAATGAGCTGGACTTGTTGTCCATTGTGTCCTCCAGTGTGTCCTGCCTTCCAGACCCTGTGGAAGGGGACAAACTTTGTGCCCTGTTAGTCTTGTGCTACTTCTAAGCCTACTAAAGTGGCTACAAGGAGTCCGTCTTGGTAAACTGATAACCTGTTTTCATAATTTCACAATTTTCCTAGAAAGTTTTCTTTCTGGAGCCTCATTTATCCCTATTCCCATTCATTTATCCAACTGTAGGGTTTTTTTTTTTAGTGTGTCCGTTGTGTGAGGTACAGGGAGAGATGGAAAATGAAACAGTGCTTTGCCTGCTTTCAGGGAGCTTCTGTTTCAGTTGTATGTATGTTCTGTTGTATGCCGGCACTTTTGGTTCAGTGAGGTTGTTCTAGGTTTTGGATAACTTTCTGGCATACTTTCATAACCAAAACAACAAACTCTAAGGAGTGTGTTTTGGTCTTAAGCTAAGTTGCAACGAATGCGGTGGATGGGTGGCTCTGGGGTGCAGAGCCAAGTGCTCACTGTCTGTAGAGCTTTATATTCAACTTTGTGAGACAAGCTCATGCCAACCTGGAATCATGGACTTAGCTCACTGCTGGAGGCTCAGAGAAGTAGTTTTCCTGAGCAAAAAGGGGATCTGAAGCCATCTTTGTACTGTAGCAGGGAGTCCTGGGAGGGGGGTCCCCCCAAAATTTATAAAGGGCCTAAACTGACAGTGGGTGATTATATGTAGTGTCTCATAGAACTGTGTGAATATCCTTGAGGCTCTTTTCACATTCTCCCTTGGATAACTGACTCATTACGTTTTCCACATCTCTCATCTTGACTGTAAATCAGAGCTTCCTGTTGTAGTCTTCTTCCATTTCTATACCTTGCACTTTGTACCAGGTACTGACCCCTGAAAACCTCAGTGCCATAAGCATGTGTTGGTTTTGTTCCTCAGCATCCATTCTCTTCCAACAGTAGCTACCCACTTCCTTGAAGGACTGCTTTATCACTCTGTTTGGTCTTGGAGGTTTTTGTAGGGTTTTTTTGTTTTTGTTTTTTGTGTTTTTTTGGAGGGGTGTGTTCAGTAGTGTGGCACTGGTTGTTTTGTTTTATTTTACAGTGCTGAGAGTTAAGTCCAGGGTGTATTGCATGCTAAGCAAATACTCTACAATAGAACTACATCCCTGAGCCTTTTTATTTTGAGATACTGTCTTGCTAAGTTGCCCATGCTGGCCTCAAATGTCTGATCCTTCTACTAAGCCTCCCTTGTAGCTGGAATTACAGGTGTGCACCACCAGGCTCTGCTTGACAACCCAGTGGTCACGTGATCCTAGTGAAGTCAATCATAGTTTGGCTCACCCTGGATTGGTCCAAGAGTTGGACATGTGATCCAATCAGAGCTATTCCCTGGAACATTCTGAATTCTTCCCCCATGGATCATGTGCTAGCTGAGTATCTAATTCTGGAGCTGCCAAAGGCTTTGGCCAGGAACCTGAGAGGGTGAAGTCCTGAATTGTCTGCTCAGATCAGACCCTCTGTCTTTTTGTCTACCTTACACAGGACAGTAGATTTCTATCCCCCTTTTAACCTTTTAATTAGTGTCAGAATAAAACAGGAATGAGTTAAATCAAATAGAACAAAAGAATTTATATACTTGTTTTGGTTTTTTTCTTTGGTACTGGGGATCCAACTCACAACCTTGTGCTTGTCTGCCAAGCAGGTGCTTGTGCCGCTGAGCTAAATCCCCAGCCTGAACAAAAGAATTTATAAAGGAAATCACCAGACTCTTGCCTTATTCTTCCTTCTTTACCCCAGCTTCACTCTGAAGGCAGATTATTTTACTTTTTTTTGTTGTTGTTGCCGAGGGTCAAACTCATAACCTCACACTTGCCAGGCAGGCACTTATGCCTCTGAGCTAAATCCCAGGCCCTCACATATTTCTTTTGTGTTTTAGCTGATGAGTTACTCTGTAAATCTGGGTAATATGCTACTCATCTGGTTTTTGGGGGTTTCTTGTTTGTTTTTAATTTTAATTCAGTGTTGAGGATTGAACCCAGGGAGCCTCATTCATACTAAACAAGAACTCTACCACTGAGCTGCATCCCCTATATTTTTCTTTCGGAGACAGGGTTTCACTAAATCGTACAGACTGCCCTCAAACTTGTGCTCCTCCTGCCTCTACTTCCCAAATAGCTGGGCTCACAGGCATGTACCACCATGCCCATTTTACATGTGTTTCTCAATTTTTAACTTTAGACCAACACTCATTGTCTGTAAGATGCAAGACAACTTAGCTTATTCATACCCCTGACTTCCATTTTTTTAAAAAAAAATTATAATCTAGCTACTGACTTCCCTTATCTCTTTTAAACATCTATTCCATTCCACCCTATTTAGGATAAGAAGCATCAAGGATGTCCCTACCATCTCCTCTTCTTAGTTACATCCAACATTTGTTGACTATAAATGTTTATAAGGCCCATGTCATTGATAGTCACATTTTTTCTACTTCATAATTAAGTTTTTGCATCTTTGGCCACAAGTTAATTCAAAATATGAAAATCCAAGAAATAGCTTTCACTTGATAAGATTTTAAGTATCACTTTTTTACCCCTTTCAACCACTGCTAGTTTGATTTGGGTCTGTTGGGTATGGCCAGCATGTCCCAAACCACCCATTCGGGTTTTATTGAATTAGACAAGATGTGTCCATGTGGCTTCACTGTACACAGGGAAGGTTCCCCAAGCTGGTTTGAGCTTGATATCTGCACAGTCACATGGAGTTTTGAGTTCAGGATACTATGCATGGGCTAATTCTCTGTGGTCACTGTCTTGAAACTGTTAATGATTTTTAACCAACGGAGCCACATGCGATATAGTGATCCTGAGTTCACATCTTACTGAGAGAGGCCTGAACTTTCCAAGAAACATTTCCTCCATTCAACATCTGTCAGGCACTTGAGAGGGAAAATGGGATCCTTAGGCAGGTCCTGAAACAGCCATGGAGAATCAAGTGAAGGGCCACAGGCTCCGAGTTCCTTTCTAGAAACAGACAACTGACCCGGGAAAACCTTGGTTATTCTGGTGTGAGGGAGGTAGGATTATCCCCATTTAGAGACAAGGCTATGCCCTCAGCACTTACTAATGACAGGTTCTAGATTCAAGTTGGAGCCTCTGTCTCCAGACTCACGCCTTATTTCTTCTACCACGCTACCTCTAGAACCAAGCTGCCTATGGCGATGCAGCTCTGGGTCCTACCACTGGTAAGGGACTTCTCTGACCCACTTATGCAGGGGCCCATTGAGGTAGGTGATAAATTTTAAAGTTCCTTTCAGACAGAATCACTGTGTAGAGGAGGAGAATCTTTATAGATGAATCCAAAGAATCAATGCAAAAAATGAAATGGAATGTATTGATTTTTAATGAATTGCTTGAAACATCAGTGGTTTACAACCAGGCCCGTCATCAAGCGAGAACTGGACACTATGCCTCCTGATTGAAGAACTCTGTGAGACAGCTAATGACATAGTCTTACCAAACCAAAGCCAAAGCTTGAATCTGATCAAGCCTCTGCTTCTTACTATCAATATACAGGAAAAACAGAGGATAGAGGAACCTGTTAAAACACACTACAAGGCAACAATCTTCAAAACTCCAGACAGCACAGATGCCACAAGACAAATAACTAGTGTCTTCCAATAAAGAAATTACAACCAATGACAAAAACCTCTAGACTAAAAGACACTCAAAGACATACTGAGCAATCATAATGTGTAGACCGTACTTGGATTTAAATTTCAACAAATGATCAAAACTTCATTATGTAATCATATAAGATCTAAAGATTGACCAATTTTTTTTTTTTTTTCTTTTGGGTACTAGGGATCAAACTCATGGCCTCATGCTAGCCAGGCAGGTCCTTATGCCTCTGAGCTATATCCTCAGCCCTAGGTTGTTGCTGTTGTGTTCTGGTTTGTTTGTTTTTTTAATAATAGGAGTTACTACTTTTTTGGTGTGATATGGTACAGATTATGGTTCTTTGAGTTTTAGTAAGAAACAGACCTTTCAGAAACACACAAAAATATTTATGGATGAAATAATGTCATGCCTGGTTTGTTTCAAAATAAGGCTTGGGAGATGAGGATGGGGGAGTGTGGTTCTGGATAAAACAGGGTGGTTAATGCGGCAACTATGTGATGGAGATGTGGGGGTTGTTACCATATTATCTCTTTTCCTGTATAAGTTTCCATTTGTAGCAGATGCCTTGCAGCCTGTGGTAAGGATCAGGGTGGGATATCTGGGAAAAGATAGCCCGGCCTTCGCAGAGCAGGGGGAGGGCACTGATCGAAAGGACACTGGTCTTGTCTCTCCTTCACCACCTCCCCTGGCCGAACTGGGCTCTGTAGTGTTTTGGTCACTTCTGTCCAGGTATAGATTAAGATGGTGGCTTTCTTTGTGTTTGGACAGGTTCACAGGACACTGTAATTGTGGAATTCTGTTTCCACCCTCCAAACCCAGTTTTCCACTCTCTGGTCTCATCCTCAGCCATCTGGCTGCCAACAAGGGAGGGAGAAGTTACAGCAGGTGGTTGGATTTGCAGGCATTCCCAGTGCCCAGTCCCACAGCCTCCCTGGTGCTGGCACTGTGGCCCTGATCAAGCCAGGGTGGAAGGTTATGGAAGATAGGAGGCCACTCCCAAGCTCATCTCCTGGGAGCGTTCCCCAGGGGAATGAGCTCCGACCTCCTTGGTATCCAAGTTATTGTGTGACCATGTCAAGACCTGGGCCTGGGCCTCCCTATCCCACTGGAGGCAGCTTGGTGTTTTTTGATGGGGTGCTGTCACTCTTTGGGAGGGACAGTGCATCCTGTTAGCATTGTTGGACCCCTGCCTGATAAATGCTGGCCACAGCTCCCATCACTGTGCTAATCAAGAAAAGGCCTACATGTTTCCAACTGTCTCTGACTTAGGGACCACTGCAGGTCATCAAGATCCTAGCCAGTTCCTTAGTCTTGTACATCTGTGTGTTTTGAGAATTCAGAACAAATTGGAGAAGAATAGAAACTGTTGATGTCACTCACAGTCTTGCAAGGAGATAAAGCATGCTGAGTCTTGAAGTGAACCTAGGAGTTTGCAAGGTAAGTAAGAGATGTGACAGAGCAAGAGGAGCTCAGCACCCTCTGGGAGAAGAATGAGCTCACTGGGCCAGAGGCATAAAAGAGAAGGGAGTATTTGGGAAAGTGTGGAACTTCCCAGCAGCCCCAAGGCTTGACCAAGGCTATAAAACCATGCTCCAACTTAGACAACAGGAAACTTTCGGGGCTTTGCAAATGGGGCAGAAATCTACCTCCCCTCCTGAGCAGAAGCAGGTTTTCTCACCCTAGTCCCTCTGGACTGAGAAAGCACTGATGCCTACCTGTGGATCAGGAGAATGTCTCACTTTTCCTGGGGCAGCTGCTAAAAATGTAACTGCACAGCTGGGATTCCTGTCCCAGTGGGAGAGCAATTTGGAGGTGACAGGGAGCTGCTGAAACTTATTAAGCTGTACAAGAAACCTGTGTGTGTGTGCGTGTGCCTAAGAATGTGTGCTTATGCACAGACTATTCCTTTCCTCATTTAATAAACTCTGAAACATGCCTCACACTCATGGAGCATGTGGTCCAATGGCTGAGAAAGAAATGAATGAGAAAACAAAATGAAGTGCGCTCCAGGAGCTGGAGGGTGAGGTTACTAGGGTGGGGATGGCGGATGTTCTGAGCCAGAGAGGAGAACCTACTGGATGGGGTGGTGGTACAGATGGCTCAGAGCAGGCTGCATTCAAACAGCATCGCTAGTGGGCATGTGCTGGCCTGGACCCCACATAGCCCCTTACCAGGCCTCTTTTTGATGGATAGAGGCTACTAAGTTCCTTCTGCTCTACCCTGCCACAGGGGGTCAGTGACTCCAGCCAGCTAGTAAGAATGTCCATTCCTCCAGTTCTTGGATAGAGTGACATTGATGGCTGAAGTTCCCCGGCTGCATCCTGCCACACATTCCTGTCCCAGACCTGTGTCTGCCCTTCTTGTCACTTGGCCCCATGGAGTCTGGTTTTCCAGCATTCCCATCAGTTTTCCTGTGGGCAGATCTATTTCTGAGAGGGTCTGCTTTTTGACTTTTTAATGGGCAAAGCGGGAACAAGGGTTCTAGAAGAGCAGGGAGGGCTTATTGAAAATCCACTCTTCATAATAAGACTCAGCAGGAGCTGTTGAGCTTCCCGGAGCCGGGCCCTTTTCCACGGTGTGCGTGCGCACACACACACACACACACACACACACACACACACCCAGGCACACACTGGACCCTCCAAACACTCCCTTCTGAGCAAGAGCAAGGCAGAGTGCGGCCCTGGCAGGCCTCCCAGGGAGGAAATGCCAGCCGCGTTTCTTTAAGCCTCACTCAGCCTCCCTGGGGACCCTCCAGCCGCCCTAACGTTTCCTCTGAGGCCTTGTCAGTGCTGCGCCGCCTGGTCCGCCCCGGGTGGGCCTCCAGCAGGGGCCTGTGACTCAGGGCTCAGTCAGGCAAAGACAGGATGTCAGCGCCATTCACTGGGCCACGAGGAATCTCGCTCTTCTATTTATAGGCAGTGCAATGACTGGGCCAGCCTGGCTGGAGGAAGTGGCTGCTCCTGCCATCGAGTCAGGGGAGTGGGGCAGTAAGTCAGGAACCAGGACGTGCCGCTCCTTCTGCCTGCCTGGGGTGACTTCCAGGTTAGGGCTAGCTTTCCCACTTCAGGATAGCAACGGCCAGGACAGGCCAGGTCAATGAGACGGTGTGGCCATGTGAGTCATCGCTGAGCGGTAACGTGGTAGGCACAGGGTGCCTTGACCACAAGCCTAGGTTACTTGTTCTTAGGAAGGTAAGATATCTGTGAAGGGCTGTGGTGTAAGTTCTTCAGTCTTCCAAGAAGTTTATAACATAGGCCCATTCAACAGGAACAAAACTGGCACCCGGAGCGCTTACGGTACAGTGGTACCTCAGTTCACCAGCACTTTTGTTTGCAAACAGTTTGATTTGCAAACAGAAACATTTGGCAAAATTCTGTTTTCATTTGCAAGCCTGCATCTGGTGACAAACAACCGCAGCCATGTTTCCCACATAAACAGACATGGCCGTCTTTTTCCAAACTTGTAGAACAAATTAAGTTTGTGACCCAAGGTACCACTGTATTTGCCTGCCTTTGAGCAGGTCAACAGATATGAATGATCAAAAAACAGTTAATAGTTACATTAAGAGTATTTATTACAGTAAAAGACATATTGCCTATTAATATCATCCCCTTGCTTTGGACACATTTATCCCACCATTCCTGCCACTCTCCGAAGCCATTCTGTAAGTTCTCTATTGTGTCTTTACAAGGTATAGTCAACAATACAACACATGCTACTGCCGAGTGCCATCCGACAGAAGGGCGGGCTCATTATGAAATGTCCTCATCCACCTTATTCACTGGACCTGTCACTGTGTGACTCCTGGTTCTCCCTCAAAGTCAAAATTACCTTGAATGGTAAATGTTTTGAATCAATTCAGGACACTGAAGCAGCCACAGTGCAAGTCATGATACTCATGAAAGAGGGCTTCCAGAGCTGCTTCACAGAGCGGCCAGAGCAATGTGATAAATATGTTTGAAAGGAGGAGGAAGAGTGAAGATTAATGGAGATATGACTTTTACTGTAATGATGTTTTAAAAATTAAGCATTCACCCTATGTTTTAACCATACCTCTTCTGTCCTCTGTGTAAAGTGTGTAAAGTGGGGCTGGCCACTTGTCAGGGCTGTGGTGAGGGGTAGGTGGGACTACTTTGGCCATTGTTAATTTGGTGCCCTCTCTCACTAGGCGTGACAGTCTATGTGGCTGACCTGAGTTCTCAGCTCAGCCTGCATCTCTGGTTGAGTTGAAGGATGCTTATGTGTTTCCTGAACTGGACAGGGACCCCTTAAGTTCTGGAAGGGAGTCTCTCTCCTCCTGTAAACTCCCCCACACCCAACATGCACACACACTTAGGGCTTAGGACCTGGCAAGTGCTTGATAGAAAGAACCTCTTCTGCCTACCCTGGGGACCCTCACACTCTGCCTCTGCTGGTCATAGCTCTTCTCTGCCGCATGGGGTCAGCGCACAGGGCAGATACTCAGAAAACAAAGAGGACCTGGTTTCTAGGGAGGCCATAGGCTGGGAGTTCCAGGTCTTCTGTCCTCACGTCCTTTGAGTGGATCCAAGTTCCTGACCAGCAGACCCTTCCAACATAGCCCACTTGGGACCAGTTCAGAGGATACCAGCCAGGGGCTACAGTAGATAATGCAAATCTGCCCTGGCCGTTGAGAAAACCCTTATTCTTTCCTTTGTTTTCCTTGGAGCAGCCTCCCCAGTGCTGAGCACCTTCTTGAACCCAGATCTGACCACTCTCCCAGTGTCGTGTGACCACCTGCTTGCTGGTCCACCTGCATGTCTGCTGGGCCAAGGGTGTAGTTACCTCTCCCTGCCTCTCTGACTCTGGAGAAGCTGAGCTCAGGGAACTGCTCCACAGCCAGAGGGAGGTGAGGAGCACATGGCAGAGCTTGGGTTGCTGGGAGGTGGTGCTAACTGCCTGCAGCCCCGGAGAATCCCCTCCTGGCCTCTCCCAGCCTCTGTCTCCATGCCTCACCCCCTTCTTCTGCGGCACTGACTGGCCTTGAGACCCTCCCCAAGGCCCACCCATAATGGGGAGGTTCAGTGTGACCAGAGTGAGGACAGGCACCACTCCTGACAGGACTGGATACAGCCCCTGGACCCTGTCCACTGAGCTTGCTGGACAGTGCCAAAATGACATCATTTTCGTGTGCTTAACACAAGGTAAACGGGGGAAAGTCCAAGTACTCATTATCTAACTTGGCAGCAGCCAGCTGCTGCCTCCTTAATGACCAGTTTCCTGGGGTTCTGGTATCGTCATGAGGGCCTGTCTTCTAATGCACAGGCGGTGCTCTGGCTCCTATGCCAGAGCTGGGGGGCTTTGCAGTTTTCCCCTATGAGTTGAGAGAACTTGTCCTGCTGAGGCCCAGGCATCAGGGCAGGCAGTGGGATACAGCAGAAACTAACAATGTATGATCAGGTTCTGGGATTCTAGTAACCAAGTGGGAGGCCATAGAGAGAAACCTCTTTCTCCCAAGTGGTTTCCAAGTGCTCATCCTTCACCTGCAGGCCTGGAGGCAAGAGGAGGGGCTTCCTCCTGTGGATGTGGGCCAAGGGCAGCCACCAGCAGCCAAGCAACCTTGGAAAAATGCATGGGGAACACGTGACTCCTGTCCTCCAACCCCTGACTCCACATTCCGTTCCCTGGGGTAGAAGGAAGAACCTCTCAAAGAGCCCAGAACAGAAAGTTCCTGGTGCTACTCTTGGGAGCTTTCTCTTGCAAAGCAAACCCCCACAAATGATCTGGTAGATTTTGTTCTCTGCTTTAAAAAAACAGACACCAGAAAAGATGACAGCAATCCTCTTTTTTTAACATCAATTGAGTAAAACACACAGCAGCATGGAGAAAAGTGAGAGAGCCCTGTAGCCTTGGTCACACCCCAAGTTTCTCTGGGCATTAGTTTCCCCATTGATATTGAACCCTAAGTATCCCCAAGCCTCACTGACCTGTGAGTTCTGGTAACTTCCCATGAAAGTACAAAGCTGCTCCCTCTATGGCCCCTTCTGCTCCCAGGGGGAAAAAATGCCCGGCCTCTTGTGTTATGTGGTCACCAAAGGCCTCAAAGATGTCCACATCCCACTCCCAGAACCTGTGATTGTGTCACCTTACTTGGAAAGGGATTTAAAAAGAGCTTTGAAGTGGGAGGTTTGCCTGGGTCACAGCAGTGGCCCAGTGTTGTCATAGCATCTTCACGTTTACAGAGTGGGGCTTTAGCCAACTGAGCTAAAGCAGGGAGCACTGTCATAGCATCTTTAAAAAGGGGGGAGCAAGAGGAGGAGACGGGACAGAGCAGAGGGAGAGGAGCAAGCATGCCAGGAGCAAGGGCCCAAGGTGCCACGGTGGTCCCTCGAAGCTGCAAACAGTAAGACAACAGATTCTCCCCTGCATCCTTTAGAAGGGCCACAGTACCTCTACCACCCTACACTTAGACTTCTGGCTTCCAGAACTGTAAGACAGGAAGTTTGTTGTATTAAGCCAATAAGTTTATGGTAGTTTGTTTGGGCAGCAAATGTAGATGAATGCAGGTTAGGACAGGTGGAGCCCACAGCCATCCCAGATGGCTGCCCAGGCCACCCTGCCTGGTCTCCGTGTCCCTCCTGCTGGGCACCACCTCTCGGGAACTTGAAGACACAGCTGCCTCTGTTGGTCTGGGGCTCCCCATGGACTTCCTTAAGAGCCACCAGTGCCTTGGGGTATCAGCCTAATCACCCAGCGCAAACATGGGCTGTCTTTGAGGACCAGTAGTCCTCTCCTGGCTCCTAAGTGTCTGTTCCCCAGTTCCTAGCACAGACCCCACCCCAGGCTTAGGACCACCCAGACCAATGCCAAGGCTGTATTCTAAGGGGCACCCTGTGCTGGATGCTTCTTAGCTCATCACCAGTTCTTCCCACTCACTCCAAGATGGAACCAACCTCAGCTGTGGCTCAACATTCATATACTGCTGCCTAGAATCTTGTTAGCTCCTTGTAAATCACTGGTGCACCATGGAGGGAAAAGGCAGGGCACTGGGGTATAGGCAGGTGCCAAACTCCGTGTGCCAGGGGCTGGCTGTGGGCCAGCACAGAGGGCAGAATGCCACCTGCTCACGAGTCTTGTAAATTAGTATAGTTTTGAGGTGGGTTTAAGGCTTATTCACACGCCTGCCCTCCCAGGCCTCGCTGGTCATGTGTTAGCCTGGTCTCCTGATGTTGATGGCCGTGTCCCATCCCACCATCAGCGACAGTGGCCAACCCCCTCCTGTGGCTCACTAAGGAGTATCTTCCTGGAGAAACTTTGCCAACAGTCAGTTACGCAGGAAAACTTGGGCGTTTTTCTTTGAAAGACATTATAAACTTTCACTGAATCACACAAGTAACATAAGTTTCCTGAATGAACAAAATCAGAAAACAATTAGGCAAAACAAAACAGAACAAAAAACTAAATAGAAATGATCTCTAATCCTTCCTGTCTGGAAATAATAATCCAGTAATCCACTGCCAACATTTTGGAGTAAGTATATCTAACATAGTAATCTGACAATTTATTATTTCCAAAATATCATTTATTTAACACTACCACAATCCTATCACTCAGACTATTCCAACACAGCTTTTCTCCCTCAGCAAATGTCTGAGGAAATGCATTCCGTGTCAACATACGTGTGTCCACGACGCTCTTTTTCATAATTGTATGGTGTTTTGCTCCCATGACTGTACTATAATTTATATAGTGGATTACTGAATAATTTTGTTATTTCCCAAACTGTAAACAGGCTGGTTATGGCAGTGCACAGCTATAATTCCAGCTTTTCAGGAGGGCAGGGGATCGCAAGTTTGAGTCCCACGTAGCAAGACCCTGTCTCAAAATAAAAAGGACAGGGGGTGTAGCTCAGTGGCAGAGCACTTGCCTAGCGTGGGTTCCATCCTCAGGACCACACACACACACACACACACACACCTTGTGAACAATGTTGTCTTTTGCACAACCTTCTTTGCCTTGTACAATGTTCCCAGCTAGTTAGGGAGGACGCATTCCTAGAGGCAAAATGGCTGCTGGACTGTGCACATTTTTTAAAGGCTTTTCTTACATATTCCTGGCCTGCCTTTAAATCCAGACCCATTTCTTAAATGCTCTGGATTTGATTCCCACTTTCGCATTAGCTCAAGAACCAATAAATTTAGCTAAATCTGCTATTTGTAATTCTCTGGGCCACTTCTCTCCATTAATATGTATGAATGAAAAAAATGACTCTAGTGGTCATTTTCAAAATGCCAACTATGTCTTCATCCCAATGTTCTGCCACGACTGGCTTTTCCTGGTAGATTTAGGAATTGGATTAAATGCTAATTTCTTCTTAGAGTGAGAAGTTCCTGGATGAAGCCAAAGACATCAGGATGTCTGTGGGCCTCAGTTTATTCACCTGTAAAATGGAGACATGACCAGTATTTTGTGGAATTTTCGTGTGGCATCTGACATGGGGCACTCTCAGTGCTTCAGTTTCTTCCTTCTCTCCTGGGACCAGACGGTGTACAGTGGGGCCTTGACACTGGACACCTGGTCCCTCCTGGCCATTTCCAGCTGTCTCTACCCATATTTTCAGCTCCCCAAAGCTGATCAGCTCCCTCCAGCACAACCCCCAGCTTTGCTCCACCTTAAAAGGTCCTTGAGCTCTCAGAAAGACAACCAAACAACAAAGGAGAACATTAGAGAAAATTACTGGTCTCAAGTAGACAAATAATTTTCATTTCATTCCTCCCTCTGTGTTCTACTTTCTCTGTCTCCTCTCTGTCCCTTTTCCTTGATAAACCAGGCATGAGGCTGAGGTTATTCTTATAAATTCTTGAGACAGATTATGTAATAATCTAGACTGTGACCGAAACAGCAAAGGCAACTGCGTGGTGAAGGCACTGAAATCTCTGCAACTATTGTGGAAGATCAAACATGGGCCCCTTCTGGTCTCTCCACGCTCAGTAGCTCCCCTGGGCTGCAGAGCTACTCTGAGCACCTCCCCGAGGCTCCAAGCCAGAAGCAGGTGCCGGGGCCCCAGCCTAGACCTTCCAAACCTGATTTTTCTGGGCAGTGTTCAGACCCTTACAAATGTACATTGTACATTTAACAAATGACCCTGGGTAATTTGTGCATGTGTGCATATTTGTAATACAGAACAGTGATGTCTGCTTTGGGGAACTGTCACATTCCTATCACATATCTTGCTTATTTTCAATCCTTTTTCCTGCCTTACCCATTACTCCCCCTCTCCCTAATCCCCTTGCATATCCCCAAGGGTCAACTTTGTTTTATTCATTTATTTATTTATTTTGTCCTTTGTTTTATTCATTTATTTATTTTTTAGGTTTCTCATATAAGAGAACATATGTCATGTTGAACTTTGATTCTGGCTTATTTCCCTTAGTATGATGGTCTTGAGTTCCATCTATTTTCCTACAAATGACATGGCTTCCCTTTTTATGGGTGAATACTATTCCAGTGTATATAGATACCACATTTTCTTTATCTGTTCACTGTGGATGGGCTTCTAGGCTGTTTCCAGAGCTTAGCTACTGCAAATTGCATAACTATAAACACGGGTATGCAGGCGTCACTATGGTATGATGTCTTTAATTGTTTCAAAAATATACCCAGGAGAAGAACAGCTAGGTCAGATGGTATTGCTGGTTTTCATTTTTTGAGGAATTTCCATGGCAGATGTACCAGTTTACATTCCCACCAGCCATGTAGATAGATGCATCGGTCCCCTCACTACCCACCCCCATCCTCATCGGTCTTCATTGGGTTTTTTCCTTATTAAATTAATTAATTAACTAATTAATTTTGAGACAGAGACTCACTTTTAGTGCAGGCTGCCCTTGAACTTGCTGTGTAGACCAGACTGGCCTTGAATTTGTGGTGATCCTCCTGCCTCAGCCTCCCAAAGTCTGGGATTACAGGTGTGTGCCACACCTACCTGCCTTCATGGTTTTTGTGTCCTTGCTGACAGCCACTCTAGAGTAAGATGGAATCTCAGAGTCCTTTTGATTCATATTTTCCTAATGGCTGAAGATGACAAATGTTTTTTTATATACAGTACTTACAGGCCATTTGTCTGTCTTCTTTTGAAAAGTGTCTTTTTACTTCATTTGCCCATTTTTTGATTGAGTCATTTGTTTTTCAGGGTCATTTAGTTTTTTATTTCCTTTACATAGTCTAGATATTAGCCCTCTATTAGAAAAGTGACTAGCAACAATTTGCTCCCATTCTGTTGGTTACCTCTTCTCTCTGGTTGTTTCTTTGGCCACGCAGAAGCTTTTTAATGTGAGGATCCCATTTGTTGATT
Organism: Hydrochoerus hydrochaeris; assembly: GCA_004027455.1. NCBI lineage: Eukaryota > Metazoa > Chordata > Mammalia > Rodentia > Hydrochaeridae > Hydrochoerus > Hydrochoerus hydrochaeris. Next base: position 308,331 of record PVLA01000253.1, on the reverse strand, counting down.
CTTACGCTACTCCCTGTGCCGGTGGAGCTCTATTCAGGAAGTCTCTGCTTGTGCCTATTGCTCCAAGTGTTTCCCCTGTGTATCTTCCCGCAGCTTCAAAGTGTTTGTTTACATTTAAGTTCTTTCTTTTTTTTTATGTGATTTTAGTACAGGGCGAGACACATAGGTCTAGTTTTGATCTTTTGCAAGTAGCTATTCAATTTTCCCAGCAACATTTGTGAAAGAGGCCACCTATTCTCCAGTGCACATTTTTGACCCCTACAAGGCATGGCACCCTTGCTGTTTTCTGCTCCATTTTGGTGGTCTCTGTGTTTGTTTTGTGCCATTAGAATGTTGGTTTACCTCTTATAGCTCTGCAGTATAACTTGAAATCAGTTATTGTGTGATGCATGTAACACTGCTTTTTTTTTTTCTTTTGAGACAGGGTCTCCCTATGTAGTTCAGACTGGCCTTGAGCTCACTTCATAGTCTAGGCAGGTCTCAAACTCACAACAGTCCTCCTGCCTCAGCCTCCTGAGTGCTGGGATTACAAGCATGTGCCACCACGCCCAGTTTTAGTGCTAGCGCTGTTCCTTTTGTCCAAAATTTGCTTTGGGTCTTTTCTGATTCCATGTGAATTTTAGGATTTAAAAAAAAAAATTCTGTGGCGGATGTTGTAATTATTTTAATAGGGATCACATTACATCTATAGCTCACTTTTGGTACCATTTCTGTTTTCATGATATTATTTCTTTGAATCCAAGAACAAGGGGTGACTCTCTATTTTTTAATGTCTTTTTATTTTCTTTCTTCAGAGTTCTGCAATTTTCATTATAGATGTCTTTTATCTCCTTGGTTAGGTTGATTCCTAGATATTTTAATTTTTTGAAACTACTGTAAATGGATTGTTTTCCTTACTTCTTTGGCAATGTCCCAGATTGAGATAGATAGATAATAAGATAATATAGTTTATGTTGCTCTAGAGGGAGATAAGCTAAGTAGTCCTTAGCCTTGCCTACAATGGAGACTACTAGGGACCTTTAAAACCCCTTTGCTCAGTTAGATCAGAACCCTAATCTTGAACTGTGTTCAAGAGTCTGACTACATATGTATCCAGAGTCCAGAGTTCTCACTTAGCTTTGTCACTAACGCAGGGAATGATGTCTCTGAGTCCCAGTTTGTATGCATACAAAATGCAGGACATGGAAGATGGTTGAAGGGAAGTGTTTTCTATCCCATGCGTTAGTCTGACTGATTGGGTAGTGGTTGCCTGAGCCACAATATTGAGGAGTTCTGAGGCTGGGACGGGGCTAAAAGGAAGATGCCGTGATTGTTTAATGATGTCTGCCACGGGTGCAGATCAGAGGGCGGTGGCTTGTGTGTCAACACAAATCACAATCTGACTGAACAGCCATGGAGCTGAGTGCCCCAGCCTAGAGCATGGGTACATGAACCAGGAGGTGAAGGGCCCTGGAAGAGTCTTCTGAAAGTTTCCCTAAGAGAAGGCAGTTATTTGGCAGGGTGTGGTGCTGCATGCCTGTAATTCCAGGCATTGTAATTCCAGGCTAAATTAGGAGGATCTGAAGTTTGAAGCCAGCCTGAGCAATTCAGCAAGACCCTGTCTCAAAATAAAACTAAAATAGAGCTGGGGGTATAGCTCAATGGTAGAGTGCTTGCCTAATGTGCAGGAAGTTCTGGGTTCAATCCCTCAGTGCTACCAAAAAAAAAAAAAACATATATGTATATATAAATTTTTTTTTTCAGTACTGGGGATCAAACTCATGACCTTGTGCTTGTCAGGCAAGCACTTATACCACTGAACTAAATCCCCAGCCTCCCCCTGCCCCCAAATTGTGGATATCTGTTAAGACTTGTGTCTAGATTCCCATCCCATCCCAAAGCTTCAGGCAGTCCTAGAGAGGGCTTTTCAGGGGTGGCTGGATCTAGAGTGTGTATGTAGTACAGGGACTATGCGTGTGTGATTACCAAATCAGTCGACTGATTAGCTTGGCATAGTTCTGGCTATGATTAAGAGGGTGAGTGAGTGCTACACCCACCCTAGGGCAGACAGAGAGAGAGAGCTAATGTGTTCTCACCTGCCTGCCTGCTGGCTTGCTGCAGGTTTCTCCTCTGTCATGTTCCTCTGCCATCTGCTTGCATGGAGTCAGCCGACCATGGACTGAAACCTCCACAAACTGTAAGCCAAATAAACCATTTCTCCTTTAACTTTGGGTGCCTGGTATTTTGCCTCAGCAACAAGAAGAGTAACTAAGACACCTGTGTTCAGCCATCCCAGAGGGTTCTCCTTTGTGTTATGCAAGTCTCTTCTGTTGTGAGCTGGAATTCAGGTCTTTGCCTTTCTGTCACTGTGAGAGCTTTACCTCCCTGTCCGATGAGAAGGAGGTGGTGACACACACATCACAGGACTGGGTGAAAGTGACATGTGTGAATGATGTGCCCGGGCCAGCAAGTGCCATCCTTGGCTTCTCCCCTTGGTCTTCTCCATGGGGATGGAGTGCCGCTCTCTCTCAAAGCATTCTGAAGGATGCTGAGTCATTTTATTATAAAGTACAAAATGACAAGTGCTCCCTCGGATGACTGTCTCCAGAGAAGCAGCTAATAGCAGGGCACATTTATCCTGACTCAGTCACATTTTAGCTTGAAAATGGAAAAATAGATGCTCTGATGCAGGAGGAGGGAACATCAGCTCCCTTCTGCTGATGCTGGGATGACTTGCGTGGTGGGGGAGGGAGGCTTTGGGGAGGTGGACATCCCATTCCAGGGGGTCCCTGAGATGGCAGACAGAGCTCTGCTCGGATGGAAACCTAGTTACCAAGTGAACTAAGGCAGCGCTGGGTGGTGGCACAGGATGCTGCATAGGAAGGGAATAAACCTCCTCAGTTCCTCTCCCAAAGGGTGGACAGTGAGTGAGTCTTGCTAGGCCACTGTGTGAGTCTCCTGGTTATCTATGAGGGAAGCATTTCTTGCCTGGCTCCAAGTTCCAGCTCTGCTAACCGACCAGCTGCTTGAGCTGGGCAAGGTTTTTAATGCCCCTGAACTTTCATCCTCCATCTGTAAAACATGACACTGGAAGAGGAATGCTTGTGCCTGGCACCATCCTGTGTTGTTGGGAGGGGAACTAGGTGATGACTAGTAAAATCACATACAGTTATCGTTTGACCTAGCAATCCTATTTTAGAAACCTGTCCCCAAACCACAATGGCAAAGCTATATCCAGCAAGCCACTTGTTACAGCAAAATTTGTCCTGGAAAAAGGCTGGAAACCACTCGCATATCCATCAGTCAGGGACTGATTAGTCAGACTGTGATCCACCCACACAGAGGAGTACTATGCAGCTGATAAAGGGAATGAGGATTATTTCTGTGTGTTGATTTGGGGTGGTCACCAGGATAGAAGGTTATGTGAAAAAGGTAAACGTGGGCTGGGGTATGGCTCAGGGGTAGAGTGTGCCTAACAAGAATGATAAGGCCCTAGGTTTGATCCATAGCACCACAAAAATGAAAAAACAAAACAAAAAAGAAAGGAGGGGAGGGAGGAGGAAGAGACAGGAGGGAATGAACACACACACACACACGTTTTTTCGTTTTTGTTTTTGTTTTTTGGTACCGGGGATCGAACTCATGACCTTGCGCTTGTCAGGCAGGCGCTTATGCCACTGCGCTAAATCCCCAGTCCACACACACGTTTTTTCAACTGGGAGGATTTTTTTTTAAATGATTGCCTATGAAGAGAGTAGAAAACAGTGTAGATAGGCACAGGGAAAGTCTGTATTTCTCTGAAAGTGGTTCATAACGCCCTGTCCTATGCTTGTGCATGTGTTTTAAATCTTTCATACCACAACTTTTTAAAAATGCTGGTTCTTTTCAGGAGTAGTGGCACACATTCATAATCCCAGCATTTGGAAAGGCTGAGACGGGAGGATCACAAGTTCAAGCCCAGGCTAGGTAACTTAGCAGGACCCTGTCTTAAAATTGGGGAGCGGGGAGGGGGGCCCTGGGAACACAGCTCAGTCAAAGGCCCTTGATTCAACCCCTAGTACCACAAAAAAATGAGAAGAAAGAGAAAGGAAGGAAGGAAAGAAGGAAGAAAAAAGAAAGAAAGCTAGGCAAAGAAGGAAGAGTGGAGGAAAAAAAGAAAAAAAAAACAAAACCTCGTTCTTTTAATTTCACACTGGCCGGCAGACCCTACAGTATAGAGCAGAGCTAATACCAGCCTAAAAGCTGACCCTGGACTCATGTGGGACTGCATCAGTGACAAGATGCTTGGCACCTGTGTGTTCCGTGCCCACCCTGACTGATACACAGGCCTGCCCTTCACCTGCTAGCTCTGACCTTGGGCTTTCCCTCCTGGCTGGAGAGGTCTGGACTCTCCTCACAGAGAACTTGTCTCTAGCTTTATCGCCAGTGTTACTTTTATATTCTCATGGTTCATATGCCTGTAAGCCCAGCACTCAGGAGGCTGAGGCAGGAAGATCAGAGGATTGCTGTGAGTTCAGGAATAGCTTGGGCTACATAGTGAGTTCAAGGCCAGCCTGAACTATGAGACTGTCTCAAAAACAAACAAACCCCAATATATTCTCAAGGAAATAGAAATCAAGAGCCTAGACTCCAGTCCTGCCTCCTCCTGGGGTCTGACTCCAGGCCCACAAAGGATGTGGACATACAATGGAGGTCTTGTTTATTGTTGTCCACTTGTTCTATAACTAAGGGTCACTAACTTTGGTCCAGTGGTTTTGATTATTCTCTATCTCCTTTTTTGCCTCTTCCTTCTTCTCTTTTTCTTCTATATCTACCTCTTCCTCTCACCCTACTACCATATGTGACTTCTGTTAAGTCTCCTTAAGGGGCAAGGAGTACTTTCTTTTTCTCACCTATATTCCACTTCTTGAAATACAGATACAATGGTTGGAGCTCTAGTAGCCATCTTGGGCCATGAGGATAAGAGTCACATATCCTACAAATGACAGATCAGAGAACTGGTGAGAACTCAAGAATGATAATGTTATGACATTGGACTACAGGCTGCCTGCTTATGAGCCCCCTAAAAGAGAAGTAAACTGCTTAAGTCATTATTGTTTTGTGATTTATAAAGACAAAGTTCGATCCCAACCAGTAAATCTTCACCCCCTCTCACCCACCCAAGAAGCTCAGAAGCAGCTTTGCAGGGCTCAGACTACCTTGGAAAAGTTCCATGGCCAAGAGAGGACAGAGGGCTCATATGTACAGTCTCTTAAAGCTTTTGCCCAGAATGGACACATGTCATTTCTGCTCACATTTCACTGACTCACACAAATTACAACGACCACACCTTAAGGCAATGGGGTGGGCATGTATAATCCTCCAGGGGAGGGGAGAAAAGATATAGAAATAATAATACAATCCATTGTAACAGTAAAAACAAAACAGAACAACAGTAACAGCAACAGAAACAAGCATGGAGAGGCCACGGGCTTGCCTGAGTCTTGCAGGCCAGTAGGAGGCAGAGTTAGAGCCAGGGGGAGGCGGGTTCCAATGCAAACACTCTTCCTGCTATAACTACTCCCTTGCAAAAGGAACACAGGACTTGACAATTTATAAAGCCCCCAGGGAGGCAGTGCCTACTAAAGTCAGGCTCACTGTCTAAGGCAGTACAGACATCTCTCCTTCCTGTTCTCCTCTTGGGGATGGCAGTCATAGCGGTCCCGTCTCTCTCCTGTTCCTCCTCATGTTTGCCTCCACATGCATGGGTATTTCTGAAAGCAAAGAGAATAGGGTCATTTATAGCATCCAAAACAGCCATCTCTGAAACTTTTTTTTTTTTTTTTTGAGACAGGGTCTTGCTATGTAGTTCAAGCCTGTCTTGAATTCACTATGTAGCCCAGGCTGGTCTTGAACTCATGGCGATCCTCCTAAATGCTAGCATTACAGGCATGTACCGCCATGCCTGGATCATCTTGGGAACTTTTAATCAAGTCCTATGTGTTTAAAATGTAGGCAAAAATCAGGAGGACAGGCTCACTTCCAAGTGAGAAGCAGGTGAAGTGAGAGTAGATTCTGTCTTTACATGTTTCTCCCATACCCTAAACTGTCTCTGCATTTTGATCTTCTACACCATTAATTCAATTTCCGGTAGCTAGTCCACCTTTCAACAGCCTACATGTATTTAATACTTACATTTATAGTTTCTTTAATTCCAGAAAATTTCTTATGCTCAATTGCCTCAAAATTTTTCTCTGTTTCCATTAATTTTCTTACAGAATTCTTTCATTAGTTCACTAGGAGCCACTTATTTGACTAAGGAAAAAAAAACCCAGAAAAGTAGCCCTTGAGCACATTAAAGGTTAATCAATGTGACTGTGAACAAGGTAAATGCAGTGAAAATGGGAATCTCATCATTTTCTCTAGTTCCGCCATAAAGGAAAAAAAAGTTGTGAAATTAATGCTAATACATTTGAAAATTAGGTGAAATGGACAAGTTCATTGGAGAACACTAGTGTTTAAATGTGACACAAGAAGAAACAAATCCCAAAATAGTTCGGTAACTATAAGACACATTTAATCCACAATTTAAAATCTCTGGCAACCCCCCCCCCCCCTCAGGCCTAGACAGCTTTATCAGCAACTTCCGCCAAGTACCTCACAAGACTGACCCCAGCCTGGGCAATTTGGTGACTGAGTGAGACCCTGCCTCAAAATATAAATAACATGTAAAGGACTGAAGACACAGCCTGATCAGTGGAAAGGCCTTGGATTCAATCCCCGATACCAAAAAGTGAGGTAAGGGAGGGGGAAACTGGGGATCCAGCTCAGCGGTAGAGCACCCCTGGATTTGACCCCAGTACCACACACACATGCTCTTACACACACAGAAAGGAAAAGAAAGAGGGAAGGAAGGCAGAAGGAAGAAGGAAAGAAAGAAAGAAAAAGACAAAGAAAAATAAAGAAAGAGAACAAGATACATTTTGAGAATTAACAGGATTAGTAAGGCATTAAAAACAAGCCAACATGCAAAAATTAAATGTCTTTATGTCAAGAAAAACATACAAAATGAAACAAAAGGTAACATTTGCAGAAGCATAAAAATCTAATAAATTGTTACAAAGTAAGCCTCCAAACAGTGTGGGATGAAAATAAATGGAGGCATTTACCATGTTCATGGATTGGAAGGCGCAACACTGTAAAGATACCTATTACACCCAAATTCTTCTGACCATTAAATGTAATCTCAATCAAAATCTCCCTTTTGGGTAGAGTTTAAGAGGCTGATTCTGATTGCTACATTATTTTCAGGAATGGAGATTAAATCCAGAACCTCTCACATGCTAGGTAAGTGCTCTACCACTGAACCTCTTCACCCCAACTACACCATTCTTGAATGAGGAGAAAAAGATGGAACTGTTAAAAAAACAGAGAATCAAAAATTATAATAAAGCTATAGCGCTTTAGACAGTGTAGTGTAAGGACGAACCAATTAATCAATGGAGTAGAACTGTAAAAAGCTCAGAAACAAACCCAGGTGTATATATACATGTGATTTACAATAAAGGTAGAAGACTAGATAATTGACAGTCTTTCGATGTTTGCTGCTGGTGGGATTTTAATGTTTAGATGCAAGTGCTCTGGAAAACTGGTGTTGTATACTACAGCAGAGAATCTACACAGCCTGTGACCCAAGTTCACGCCTAGGCGTATAGCTGGCGAAATGCAGGCATCCTATTCTATGGCACCAAGAGACACATCATGCTCATGGCAGCATCATTTACAAAAGGCAGAAACTAAAAATAAACCAAGTGGTCATCAGAAATGGAATGAATGAATACATTGTGGTACGTTTAGAGAATGATGCACTAGTCATGTGCATGAGTATCATAAACATAGTGTGGGTCAAAATAAGCAAGCACAAAGGTGTACACACTTTAAATTACATTTATATGAAGTTTAAAAACAGGTAAAAAGATACTGGAGTTTAGGAACCCATGGGTAGTGGATAAAGTAAAAAACAAAAGTAAGAAAGACAAGTAGGCATGTAGCTCAGTGGGAGAGGGCTTGCCTAGCACCTGTGAGGCTCTGGGATCCATCCCCAGTACCACGTACACACACATGCACACACACATGCACACACATGCACGCACATGCAGAGAGAGAGTAACATCAAGATTGTCATTACCCAGAAGAGGGAGTAGTAGGGGAAAGGATAAGGGAAGCTTCTGGAATGCCAAATGGGAACTGTTTCTTTTTTGACCTTGAAGGGCAGTGGTACACAGCTGTTTGGTTTATGCTAACCCACTAAAATGTAGGTTGTGATTTTTTTCCCTTTGCATATCTATGTTTTACATATATATATATATATATATATATATATATATATATTTTAATTAAGTATTTGTTATAAATAGTATTATGGCCAATATTTAGAAATAAAATATACATAAGATAAGAATTAGAAAACATCGGGAAGGGAATTTTGGGTTTGATTAATTTACATAGTCCTGAGCAATTTTTATCTTGGGTATCTGTCACTTTTGCATTTTTTCCCAATAATGTAACTTTTAAATAAATATTAGAGAACAGTATTAAGGAAGATTAATCCAGAGTGAGCAGAGGCCTGTAAAATGTGCTAAACAAAACACAAAGGCATTTTTAAAGGACTACTCAGAGAAAGTGGGGGGAAAAGTCAAGTGCTTGGAGATTTTGATGTGGTAACATAAACGAGGTAAGGGGGAGAAAGAACCACAGAGCATTGATTTGGCTTCTATCTTCTAAACAATCTTCCTGCTAAAGAAGACACATCACAAACATGGAACAAAACCTGTGAGAATGAACCAACTGTGCAAAGGGGCCATTGTGAAAGTAGGACCGTCAAGGCGGTTCGTGAGGAATCAGGCAGCTCCGAACCCAGAGGGTCCAGCCAAGAGTCCTCAGCAGAGTGGAAACACATCGTGGACATGTCTGCAGAGAGGGGTGCTCCCTTGGGGCCTCCAGGGACACCCCCCCCCGAAGGAAGTCTCACCAATTTGGGTTCATTTCCTATATTCAGAGCATCAGAGGACTGAACACAGCAGACAGAGTTCAGGTAATATTTTTTTCTTTTCCAATCAGATTTTATGGGTACATTTTAGGTATATATGATGATCACATTCATCATAAAGAACTGTAGCTGTGCATGATATAACTTGTTCCTTTTTTCCCTCCCACTCCCCTACCCTCCTCTCAATCCCTCCTCCCTACTTACAGAAGCTTTGTTTCCATGTTTTCCTTCTGTTCTCATTTTTTTTTAACTTTTCCCTTCTTTTCTTCCTCCTTCTCCCCTCCATTGTTCCCATCCCCATTTGAACATTTTCTTCCTGTTATACATTTTGGTCCTTTTTTACACTTTTGGTTTCCCACACCAGAGAAACCATGTGGTACTGACACGTGTGTCTGATTTATTTCATTTAAGAGTATGGTCTCAAGGGCACCCTTTTACTTAGAAGTGTCTCTAGCATATCTTTTTGGCACAGAACTACTCCATTGTATATATTCAGAAAATCTTTATCCATTCACCAGTTGATGTTCTCAAGATTTAGCTTTACAAACTGTGCCGCTGTAAACATGCATGTGCATATATTGCTGTGATATGCTGCTTCTAATTCTTTGGAGAAGATTCCAAGAAGGGGAATAGCTGGGTTGAACGGAATGTCTAGTACTAGTTTTTGAGGAATCTTCACACTGATTTCCATGTGAAGACTTTGGTAAATTTGATATAGTTCAGTTATTTTCTAGAGGAATGGGGTTACTACTTCAAATGAGAAACTTTGATACAAGGTCCTAAAATTGGGCTGGGAGGCCAGGACTGGGATGATAGGCTCTGTGATGCTGCAGGAATAATGGGACTCCGGATCTTGGCAGCTTGTAGCAACAAGGCTCGAGTTTTGCCCCTGGCCTTAGTTTGCTGCTTGGGAGCAGCTGGAGGCGCCACCCTGCATCTGTGTCCTCCGGGGCCCAGGCTGAGGGAGCAACCCCAAGGAGGGCACCGTGGCAGGAGGCAGGAATGTGAAGAGCCATGAGTTGGCTCTGAAAGCAACACTCAGGAGTGAGAAGGCAAAGCTTATGGCCAAGGTTCATTGCAAAGGGGGTGAGCAGGGGAAACCCTCCCCACACGAGGAGGACCAAGAGCCAGGTGTGTGTGCGGGTGCAGCACCACACCCCTCCACAGACCAGGGCTGCCAGCTCTCGTGCAGCGACTCAAGTTTACTCAAAATGCAGGCTCTGAGCTGGGAGTGGTGGTGCATACCTGTACACCCGAGAGGTCCAGGCAGGAAGATTGCTGTGAGTTCCAGGTCCGCCTGGGCCACAAAAGTGATTTCAAGGTTGTTCTGTACTACCTAGCGAGACCCTGTTTCAAAAAAAAAACAAAAAAAGCAGACTCTGGGCAAGAAAGCAGTGGATAGAAACTCAGCATTTTGACATTCGACTGGGGTCCCAGCAGCAGGAGCAAGTCAGAGGCCCAGAGCAGCATAGCTGGTGGCTGGGGACAAATAGCCAGGGCAGTAGAAGCAGATAAAGGCAGCCTTCACCAGCCCCACCCTTCTCCAAGGCTGTGCTCCAAGCCTGGCTTCTCCTCTGTTCATCCTCTTCCTCTCTGGCTTTAAGGCTCAGAAATGGTGTAGAGTGAATCTGTTTCAGCATTACTTCTGTCAGTCTCTCTACCAACAGAAAAACAAAAACAGAAACAGAAACAAAGCCACACACACACACACACACAACCCAGAAAACAACCTAAATATTCAGCATTGGAGGTGTTTAAATATTTGCCAGGCTAATCATTTACATAGACTATGAAAGCTCCTTAAAGTAACATTGTAAATGAGCATTTGTTGGCGACCAGCTAAGGACAAAGTGTCCTTTTTAGGAGAGGGCTGCCCATAGCGAAGCAGCGCCTTGCAGAGGGGGGCTTCATGGTGTTTGCATCTGAGCAAAAGGCGGTCAGGTCGCCTGGCGCTGGCTGAGAAATCAGGAGGTTGAAGAACTACCCTCTTGATGCCACTACCCTCTAGTGGCATCAAGGACTGGGCCAAGGAAACACATTCACATGCCAATGTGGCAACTGGCATTTCTTCCGGAGCTACTGATTGATGTCATTTGTGTGCAAATAAGTGTGAGACAATCTGACCATGGCCATCCTCTGGCTGGCTGCTGGCCAGGAGGCTCCTTCAGGAAGTTGTGGTTGCCAGGACCTAGTGTGAAGCTGCAGTAGGAATATGGGAGCATGCACATTTCCTGGATGTGACCGTTTTGTTCCTCTGCTCCCCAAATTTCTATTCCTGAAGTGAAGCTCCACAGTGTGATTAATGGCACAGGCTGCTAGAGCTGGGATCTGGATGGTGTCACACTGAGGGACCTTTAGGGAGATATTTGACCATTCTGGCCTCAGTGCTGCTGAGTGTAAAATAAATACTGCAATATTTTGGAGACTTGTGGCCAGATATAAATCAAATACAAAGGGCTTAGAAAAGAACATTCAATAACTATTAAGCACTTAAAACATTTTATACTATTGCCCCTGAATTTCAGCAAAGAATTTGTGAACCACTTTGTGGGCAAATGGGAAAATTTGAAACTGGTAAATGGTGATTTAGTTACTTTTCTCTCATTGTTGAGACAAAATATCCAGGATTCAAAGTTAAAGGAGGAAGGTTTCTGTAACTTACAGTTTATAGAGGTTCAGTCCACATACTTGGCTGGCTCCAAGGCAGGGTAGATTGGCAAAACCGCATCACAGAGGAGAAACAGTTCATAGCAAGCAGAAGACAGCAAAAGCAAGCAAATAACAACCACAGCTCTTTCTAACTTTATATCTTATCCAGTCTACTTAAAGTAGTAGCACTCACACCCTTAATCCTAGTGCCCTTGAGTTTAACATTGCATTGTAGGTCATTCCCAGCATCACACAGTCTAGATTCAACCACATCTGAAAAAGTCCCACCTATGATTGCATGAGGCTTTGAGGGGACATTTAGACCCAAGCCATAACAAATAATAAAATCTTATGAAGTCTGGGGTGGCTGGACACCTACCAAGGAGAATCATTAAGGAATTAGTGTCACCTTTCAAAGCAGTTGTTTAATGGCGTGACTCAAATAAGCAATTCAGAGTATAATAAAGTGATGCTGCAGATTGGTTTGTTTTTAAAAAATCATTCAATATTGTTAACCCTGAGGGGAAAACATAAGCCATTCCCACAAGGCAGTATTGCACTCAGAAACGGAATCCTGCAGATGATGGAGGAGGTGCGTGAGAAGAGGTATACAAGGGGCTCCAGGGAAGAAACAGGCATCAGTGTGTGCATGGGGTGTGTTCATTTCTCTACCACTCGAGGAAACTGCTGGGAGCTTGGGATCCCCAATAGGGAGCCAGGAACAACTGTGTCCCCTCAACTCCTCTGGGACCTTGCAGGATCTGATGGGTTGAGTGTGGTCCTAATATTTGGAGACATCTATTTCTTTTTTTAAAAATTTTTTTATTTAAAGAGAAACAAAAGCATGTAAAGGGTAGAGATAATACAGAATTTCAAAAAAAGATAAACAATAAGAAATCACTAGTTGATAAATTACATATTGTCCTCTTAGAAATAGTTGTTCAAGTTATAAAATTAAAGCATATAAAGTAGACATTCAAACAGTGAGAGTGTAAACAGCTACACATGCATGAATCTCTGTGTATTTCTGTCCTTTCTGTATTAGAGGGAAAAACAAAACTTAGCAAGACAAAACAAACAAATTCCTATAAAAACATGAAACCAAAAAGTCATATAAAACCACAGTACAAGGTGATCTACAATGATTGCTGTGTTGTTTCTTATTATCTTCAATAGAATGAGACATCTATTTCTTATGTCTCTGTGCAAGCCACCTGTGCCACCCAGGGCTTAACCAAAAAATGATTCCAATTTGTTGATTAAAGTCATGACCCATTCCAACCCGGATCCATTCCAATAATGGAGGAGAAACTGTTGTCATGTCCAGCAGCAATAAGGCCCCTTCTGTTAGTGGCTGTCAGCTTACCTCCTGACTAAATCTCTAAAAGACAAGGGTGGGGCTGATCTTCCCACTCTGTTCATCTCCCAGGAATCCCTCCTTCCCTGATTCTGCTCTAATTTTCCCCTCAATATCATTTATCACTTTCTAATATAGTATAGCATTTAATTATTTATTTGGTGTCTTTATTATCTATCCCCTAAAGGGGTTCAGAACATGTCACCTCAAAATATGCCATGTTTAGCATATTATTTTGAACTCAAAGAAATTGAGAACTGACCCAGGGAAAGTCAGTTATTTACTTTCCCTGAATGATCTAATATAAAGTAAAGTATTCATCTTCTGTTTTGTAAGGGAAATTTTCATTAATAAATTTACCTATACCAGGAAGAGAGCTATCCTAGGCAATCTTTATCACTTGAGATTTTGATTGGCATAGTACTACCATATTCATCAGACATTTACCAACAGTATTTACTCCCCTCACACTACCGTAGTTTGTCTACACCACTCCCCCCAAATCCCCAAATCCCTATTACCTTCCATACTCGGGATGCTGCCTAAGCTTCAGTCACCTGGCTGCCTCCTTGGGTCTCATGTGTCTGTGGGACTCCCATTGAGTACCTTTGGAATTGCACTTGTTTCTCTCTAGTTAATCTGTTTTATGTTTCTGTAATTTGCAGACCACTCAAAGAATCCAGAAAAGTTTCTTCTGGAAGGAATTTTTCCCCCTTCTCAAACTATGACTCCAGAAGAACAGCATTTTACCTTTGCTCATTGACAGACCCAAAGCAGCTAGTAGAGAATCTGGCAATTGGCTGATATTTAGTAAATGTTTGTTAAAGTAATGTATTTGAATAGAGAAAAGCTTTTTCTTCTTCTTTTCTTTCTTCTTTCTTTCTCTTTCTTTTTTCTCTTTCTTTCTTCCCTCCCTCCCTCCCTCCTTCCTTCCTTCCTTCCTTCCTTCCTTCCTTCCTTCCTTCCTTCCTTCCTTCCTTCCAAGACAAAGTACCCAGCCTCAGGTGTCTCATTATAGTAACAGACTAATACCAGAAGAAATCACTGCATGGGTATGGGTAGTCCACGTAAAACAAGGAGGACATCCTCTTCCCAGAGGGTGCACGTTACAAGGAGCCGGACTTGAGAGAGGTGGGGTGGGGGTACAGTTTAACTGAGTGAATGAGGCAAGGGGTGCAGGGTGTTAACGACCAAATGTGGTAAGTAGGGTGCCCCCATGGGGAAGCAGCCTAGCACACGGTGTCAGTGCCTTAGTCTGTTTTCTGCTGCTATGACACAATTCTCAGACTGGGCAAATTATAAAGAGAAGAAATTGATTTCTTGAAGAACTGGATGCTGGCAGGAGCACTACCCATGTCCTCGCCATGTGTCTGGTTTCCCCAGAGCAGGTGGCCTCAGGGAATCAAACTCTTACATGGAGCTTCGAAGCTCCAGGAAGGAATGTTCCAGGGAACAAAGGCAGATGCTGTGTCACTTTGCTGATCTGGCCTTTGAAGCCACACAGCATCATTTCTGTGACTTTCTTGTGCTCCAGGCAAGTCATAGACCATATTCAAGAGGAAGGAAACCCGGACTGCGCCCCCAGATTCTTCAGTGGAAGGAGTGTTGAAGTCATGTTGTCAAAGAACATGTGGCGTATAAGATACTGTTGCTACTGTTTTTGTAAAACACAATCTGTTGCAAATATCAATGTTTGTTTCCTGATTTTGCTGGTGGTGCTATGTTTATGTAGAAATATACAGCAGAGTATTTTGTGGGTGGTGGGGCATCAGCTCACAAACAATTCCAGAAATAAAGGCTTCTTTATACTGTATCTGCAACTTTTCTGTAAGTTTGAGATGGTTTTTAAAATACAACATACTTAAAATTCAGTAAAGAGGTACACATTCTGATAGAAAAGCAGATGGGCGTTTGAATAGGCATATTATGAAGAATAAGCAGAACTGGTAGATAATAAAATGTTCCGTCATGATAATCCAACAAATGCAGATAATAAACAGCAAGTGGATGCCCTTGCAAAGATTTTTATAATACAACCATTGGTGAAAGTGAGGAGGGCATTACCCTTCAGGAAAGGAACTCTCAGCAATATATGTATTTCCCCAAGACATTGCATAGCGATTTATGATAACGTGTTAAATGGCTCCAAGAACTATCACATTACAGATGTGCCAATCAATTAAATCAGGCTCCTACTATTGGATAGTTAGTTTAAAAAAAATACCCAAATAATCCTATAGTTAAACTATTTATATGTGAAACTTTATACATACGTTGAAGTGGGATTATTAAAGGCTGATCCCCCTGGGGAGGGGTGCCGAAACACTTCTGCCTGATCCCTGAGCTTGTGTCTCAACAGATTTTATACCTCTTGGTACTGTGCCTCTCACCGACTTCAGTGCACCCCCGGAACAGAGGGAATAAGGGCTATTCCAGCTGCCCTCCCTTTGCCTGGCCTCCAGGAGAGGCAGTGTGGAGCTGGCTGTCGTTGGACCCCAGTACAGCAAAGTCTGAGAACACAGTCTCTGAATTATAGGTTGGAGCACCTTAAATTATTGGCTTCCCGAGGGTCTAAATGACATTTGGCGAACCAGAAAACAAGTGGTAAGCGCAGCTCTGTTTACACAGGTACCCACTCCTCCGCTTCAGCCCTAAGGGGCTGATTTGGGTCCTTCAGTAAGTTGCAATGTGACCCTCACCCCTCCGCAGGGCACACAGATGTCCTAAGCCACTACACCATCCCTGCAGGCCTCGTCTCTTTTCCCAGGGCAGGCTCATAAGCTGCGAGCTCTCCTCAAACACTTTGCACCCTGAGCTTACCCATCTGCATCATGAACCTTGCAGAATGCTGCCCTCCAGCACTGGACTCCCTCCCAGCAGCCATCTGTGAAGTCAGGTCTCATTCATGGCCCACTTTCCTGACTCTCTAGCTCAACTGCCAATTGCTTCCACCCACTTATTCTACCTCTGCCTCTTTGCAATCTCCTCCAGGGTCTTGGTAGTTGTAATACGTGACATTGATAAAGGAGCAGTACCTATACTATATAAAAAGCACATACAAATCACTAAGCAAAGGAGAGACATTTAAAAACTGCCAAAAGAATGTGAAATAGAGACCATAGAAGGAAAAACCCATTAAAATTCATTAAGCCTATGAAAGGATGCTCAATTTCACTTGGAAAATTTTATACAACATTGAGATACAATTTCACACTCATCAAGCTGGCAAACTGTGTTTAATTTGACAACACTATCACGAGACAGTTGTGATATGCAGAAGCTTTTACATAGATAATGAAAATATAAATTGGAATGCCTATTTTTGGAGAGCAATTTGGCATTATCTAGTAAAGTTAAAAATATACATAAATAATAACCCAACTATGATGGATTAGAGGGAAATGTAAGCCTAGCACAGTGGTGCACACTTATAATCCCAGCACTGAGGGAGGCTGAGGCAGGAGGATCACAAGTTTGAGACCCACCTGGGTAATTTAGTGAGACTATCTTGGAAAAAAAAAAAGCTGAAG
The DNA here is from genome assembly GCA_004027455.1 of Hydrochoerus hydrochaeris. Lineage (NCBI taxonomy): Eukaryota > Metazoa > Chordata > Mammalia > Rodentia > Hydrochaeridae > Hydrochoerus > Hydrochoerus hydrochaeris. Next base: position 291,788 of record PVLA01000253.1, on the reverse strand, counting down.
GTAGAATTAGTATTATTAAAGTGGCTATATTACCAAAAGCAATATACAGATTTAACATAAATCTCTACTAAAACATCAACAACATTTTTATAGCACTAGGAAAAAAAAAAAAACACTCCTAAAATTTATGTAGAACCAGAAGAGACCCAGAACAGCCAAAGTCATTTTGAGGAAAAAGAGCAAAGCAAGAGGCATCACAATTTCCAATTTCAAGTTATAGTATAAAGCTAGAGCAACAAAAAAACAGCATGGGAATGGCACAAAAATAGACACATAGATCAATAGAATAGAATAGAATAGAATAGAATAGAATAGAATAGAATAGAATAGAATAGAATGGAATATTCAGAAACAACCCCATATGCTTACAGCCAGTTGGCATTTTTTTTTCTTTCGAGCCAAGGCCTCACTATGGAGTTCAGGCTGGTCTTGAACTCATCAGCCAGCCCAGGCTGGGCTCACACTTGCAGTGGTCCTCCTGCCTCTCAAGTTCTGGGATTACGGTGATGTACCACACCACCATATCTGATTTTTGACAAAGGCTTAAAAGCATACCCTGGGGGACAGATCACCTCTTTAACAAATAGTGCTGGGAAAACTGGTTGTCTACATGTAGAAGAAAGAGACTGGACTCGTATCTTTCACCCTGTACTAAAATCAAATAAAAATGGATAAATAATGTAAATATTAAAACTTCTGGAAAATAACATAGGGACAATAAGTGAAGTCACAGGCACAGGCAAGGACTTTTTAAAACAGAATTCCAGTAGCATAAGAAATAATACTGAGAATCAATATATGGGGCTGCATCGAACTGAAATGTTTCTGCACAGTGAAGGGAACAGTTGACAGCCTGAAGAGACAAACTGCCACACAGGAAAGCATTTTTGTCAGCTGCTCTTCTGATAGAGAACTAATATCTAAACTACACAAAGAGCTCAAAATAATCAACTCACGCAAAATAAATAGCCCACGCAAAAAATAGACAAATGTACTGGCTACACAGTTCTCACAAGAAAAGTACAAATGGCCAATAAATACATGAAAACATGTTCATTATCTTTGGCAAGTGAAAAAGACTCCGAGATTCCATCTTACTCCAGTCAGAATGGCTACCAAGAACTCCAAAAAGCATCAGACGCTGGTGAGGATGTGGGGAGAAAGGAATCTTTCTACGTTGTTGGTAGAAAGGTAAACTAGTACGACTGCTCTAGAAATCAGCAGGGAGAGGCCTCAAAAAAGCTAAAACCAGAAATTCCACTTGACCCAGCGATACTTCTTCAGGGTATATTCCCAACAGAATTTAAAAAACCCTTCTATAGTGATGCCTGCCACACTGACAATGGCTGAGTTCTGGGAACAGACTTGGTAACCATCAATGCATGAACGAACAGAGAAAATGGGGTACATATGTACATGGGTGTTTTACTCAGTCATGAAGAAGAATGAAATCATGGCATTTGTAGGAAAACGAATGGATCTTGAGACCATAATGTTAAGTAAATCAGGCCCAAATATAAATAAATTAAAGGGCAAAATAAACACAGATGTTTTGGAGCTGGGGTGTGGGAGGGAAGGGGAGAAGCATGGGTAGAAGGAATGGGAAATGATGAATATAAATATGTATTTATATTCTCAATACCCCCCGACAAATGAAAATGTTATGTATGGCAAACACAGACCAACAAAAAAGATATAAAAGGAAAAGGGCTGGGGGTATAGCTCAGAGGTAGAACACCCCTAGTTTGGTCCCCAGCACTGCACCAAGAATTTTTTAAAAAGCAAATGCAAATTCTTTGCCACTCATCCCACTGAGGAATGGGGTCTATTTCTACTTCCCTACATCTGGTTAGCCCGTAACTTGTTTTGACCAAAAGAATCCTGTGGAAGGAATGCTTTGTAATTTCAAGGCTGTGCCTTAAAAGAGCCACAGCTTTCATGTTGGTGTTTAGGATGCTCCTTCCTGGAACTTGCACCATGCTATGAAGAAGGCCCAGCTTGCCACAGGAAACCCCAGATCTTCCACTCATCCCAGCATCTGGCTGACACCACAGCAGATAGAAGAACCCGCCACAGAAACGTGAAAAGTAATTAGCTCTTGCTGTCAGCTGTAAATTCCTTCCATAGCTGTAGGAAGTTGAAACAGCAGTTCGATTGCTAGGTGTATACTCTGGAGATGGTCCCTCATGCAGGCACAATGACACCGGTACAGTATCTGTGCATTTACCACGGCATTCCCTAGAATGGTACCAAAAAAAAAAAAAAAGTAAGAAAGAAAGAAAGAGAAGAAGAAGAAGAAGAAGAAGAAGAAGAAGAAGAAGAAGAAGAGGAGGAGCAGAAGGAGGAGGAAGAGAAGGATGAGGGGGAGGAAGAAGAGGAAGTGACCTAATGTCCACTAACAGGAGCCTGGGTAAATAAAGAATAAGTATGCAACAGAACACTGTATAGCTCTTACAGTCATGAGCAGGACCTACAGATATCGCCCAGGATACATCTAACAAAATAATACATAAAAAAGGAGGCTGCATGGCTCCTTCAAGAAAAAGGTACAATCACGCAACACAACCCCATGCATGTTTATGGATGCTTTTGTGTTTAACCCAAAAAACATGTTAGAATGAGAAGCCACAGTCTTGGGCCCCTTGTGAAGAGGGAGGAGGATGGCAGGGAGGGAAATGACACAGGGAAAGAGAAGTCACAGAGGACTTTAGTCTTATTTGTGAGGCTTAGTTTCTTTCATTTGATGTGAAGCAAAAATGGCAAAATGTTGAAATCTGGCAGAACTGAAGAGGGGTGCTCATTCCTCTGACACTGAAAATACTTCCTTAAAAATGCTTAGAACAGGGGGCTGGGGATTTAGCTTAGTGGCTTAAGTGCCTGCCTGGCAAGCACAAGGTTGTGAGTTCAATCCCCAGTATCAAAAAAAAAAAAGTTTAGAACCAAAAAAAAGAAAGAAGAGAATGAATAAATGAATGAATGAATGACCCTCCATCCTCCCATAGTTTCAGGGAGATTGAGGCTCTGCACAAGTTCACACGGCTCCCCATGGCAAATCCCCGGGCCTCGCTATCTGCTCTACATTCTGTAGATCCATGAACCCCCAAGAAGCAGCTGCACATGACACCCTGCCTGGCTTGACAGGGGGCAAGGTCTAGAGGTTTAAGCTCAAAGTCTTGAGCCTAAATATTTGCTATAGACTGAACACTTATGCTCCTTCCCCAAGACCCTAACTCCCAAAGTAATAATATTAAGAAGGCCTTTGGGAGGTGATTAGGTCATAAAGAGACCCCTGTCTTTACTCCTATGTGGGGACACAGCAAGAAGGCACCATCTGTGAACTTGAAAGCAGGTCTTCACCGTGTTTCAATGTGCCAGCATCTTTTTCCTTCTTTGACGGTACTGGGGATTGAATCCAGGCCTTTGCACCCTGCTACATCTGCAGCCCATTTTTAAATGTTGAAACAGGTTTTTTTCTAAGTCTCTAAATTGCCTAAGTTGGACTCAAATTTGCAACCCTCCTGCCTCAGCCTCCTCCAGTACTAGGATTACAGGCCTGTGCCACTAGGTCTAGCCTGCTGGCATGTTGACCTTAGAGTTGCTCCCCTCTGTAACTATAGGAAGTATATTTCTGTTGTTTCAAGTTTCTTCATCTAGCATGTGTTGTTATAGCAGGTGAAACTGTCTGAGAAAGTATTTTCACATACTGTCCACATTTAGACTCCTGGGTACCCATAATGCCCAGGGAGGAGTCAGACTCTGAAGCACAAGGTCATCATAGCAGGACAGGGCCATGCAGCAGACCAGGGCCTCAGGGCCTCCCCGCTTCCTCCCTTCACTTTCCCCTTCCCTCTGTACTTTCCTTCTGTCACCTGGCATCTTGGAACCCAGGAATGGCAGGCAGAATGACGAAGGCAGCTCTCCCAGTCCCCCTAGGAGAAGGGTCAGCTAGGAACTAAATCTCACTCTTCCTACAGAAATGCACTAAGTATCCAGCCTCAAGAGGCTCCATTTATACTCTCCGGAGCCACTGTTTTAAGAAACAGCCAATATCCCCAAACAGCACTTCCCTCCTGTCTTGCATCCTCTGTCTCCAGGGCTGGCTCATCCCAGCATCTTCCCAAGCATTCTGAAGCTGCTTCTTACTCTGCTCGCTTGTTCCATGACTGGTGCTCTTGGGCTGTGCGCACAGGAGCCTAGTGAGCTTTTAACAAGTCGGCCACCACCCTCCACACCACACTCTGAGGCTCAGAAGAGGCAGCAGTGTGGAAAGGTGTGGAAGCACAAGGACTCTGGAGTCAACTATGGCCGAGTTTGTTTCTAGAGCCTCAACCCCTCTGGGCTTCATGGTCCACATCTGCAGAAGAATGGGGGGAAATTGGGGGACTTCCCTGACTTCCGGCTGGTGCACTGGGAGGGAGCTGCTGGCATTTAGAACAGGCTGTCTTTGTTGTGGAGGATTATCCCACATGTTAGGGATGTTTAACGACTCTGGCCTCCACTCCCTCAATGTCAGCAATGTCTCCGGTCCTTGGGAAAACCAAGCTAAGCTTCCCAGTCGACTGCCTCAGCCTGCCAGCCAGTCAAGAGTACTGAACTCCCCGATAGCAAGAACCATGCTTTTGGGTCACCATGGCTAGCTACCCTGCAGAGACTGTGTGCGTTTACTCCTTTCACACACTTTTGTTTTTCATAATAATAAAAGTACCCCGGGGCAGCCGTGTGATTTGTAGACATTTGTGCAACACAACACAGTGGCCACTGCTCTCCCCAGGCTGCAGCCAAGCTGGCAAACGGTCCTTTCCTTATAAGTCCTGGAGCTCAGCTCAGCTGGACTTGACTGTCCGAGCCCTGCGGTGGGTGGGGTAAGGTGTCAGGGAGGATGTGCCAGAACCCAGGGTGACAGCGTAGAGCTCCAGGGCACAGTGACACAATCCTTCCAGCCAGACTGGTTTGATTTTAAGCCAAATGACCTGCCCTCTCCTGCTACTCAGCCGGGTCATGGGCTCTCAGCCCAGCTCAGCCCAGCGAGCACTGTGGACATGTCCACCCCATGCTCATGGCCCCTTCGGGCCGCTGTAGGCATTGCCCCTTGGGCGTGACACCGCCCACCTCTGAGCCTGTTTCCTCTTTTGAACATAGAAATCGCAAGACACAGGAGTCACATAGTGTATCCAGAGGACAAATGTGCAGTTTTAGGGGTGCTGTTGCAACTCCGTTCCTTCCTCCTCCTTTGTGCCAAGAGGCCTCCCCATATGTGAGAAAAAACCCTGACTTTGGAATCCAGTCCTAACCCAGGTATTTTCTAGCTGGAGGATTTTTAGTAATTTTACTTCTCTGAGCATCTGATAGCTATGAAATAAACAGGATAACTAGTGCTGACCTTCCTACCTCCTGACAAGAAGCTGTCTTGACAATCAAATGAGCTAAGGCTTTGGAAAGATTTTTTTTTTTGCAAACTTCAAAGCCAGTGCATCCTCCCATCTGCCTCAATCCCATTTTCTTGCCTAAATCCTAACACCACTGGTGCAGGAGGTGTAAGTAAGGCCCTGAGGTCCACTCCTGATCTGTCCCTGAACTAGAACAGCTCACTGGCTTCCAGCACCTCTCAAGGATTTTGGAGTTGCACATTTATTTATTTCTGATTTCCTTCTCTTTGCTATGTAAAAATCATTATTTTTCTTTCAAACTGGCATTTTTCTTCTGTCTGTGTTTTCTGTTCCCAAGAGTGGAAGGCCTCCCCACCCCAAGTGCCCCGGACAGAGCAGGCAGTCAGGGCCCACAGTGCTGGCCTTTAGCAAGCACATTTGGGGACCACAGGCCTCCTCAGAAGTGACTGTCATCTCACTGGTCAGACAGGGTCCACAGCTGAACAACTAGGACAGAGGTTTTATCCCCGCCACTCCCCCTCCCCACTTCAGTTCACTTGGTTAGGAACAAACTCTGAAACACATCTTGGAAAACACAGCATAGCCTTACAGAACTGAAGCCCAGTCATCCCCCCCACACCCCTGGGTCTGTAGTGTTTGAGTCACTTTGTGCTTTCCGGGGTGGGTCCTGTCCTGATAAAAGCCATTCCCTCCAAAGGAGACTTAAGACAGGAGTTATCTGTGCATTGCACCCTTTTAAAGAGAGTCTGCAGCTCGAAGCAGGACAATTTTGATGGGTGTGGCTTAATCCTACTGCGGGGTCCTCCTGAAACTCACTAATCCCCAGAAGCTGAGGCTCAGAACCCAGCCTGGAGCTTTGTCCAGGAAGTTGGTTTGACTCACATAGCACACGTTCGCAGCTCTGAGTGGGAGCCTCACCCCTTGAAATTCCACGACACTCTGTTCTGTTGTCTGCAGACTGTTTACGCTTTCAAGTATTTACACCACCCCTCTGTAACTGCCAGCTCCTATAGTGCAAAGACAGTCCTGCTCCTTGTCACAGAGCTGGCCCCCAGATCAGTCAGGTTTCACTCCCTATCCTCTTGCCTGACCACCATCTTTCAGCTGTAGAAAGGTAGCATCTTCCTCGAAGAACAAGATTCAAACGTCCCCTCCACTGACAGGTTCCGCCCATGTGAAGCTCTGCCAGGCTGTGTGGCACCTGCCCCATATAGCGCTGGACCCTAAAGATGACAGCATGTCCCTTCAATACTAACGTCCCTTCAATACTAACGTCTGTGATTTTCTGGGGTTTTTTCCACGCTTGCCAACATTCCCCCAATCAGCTGCCAATACATCATTCTGCCTGCCCCTTCAGACTCCACCCCCATCAAACCAAATAAAAACCCCTCTGCTGCTTTGTCTGCCTTGAGGGGACCTTGTCCTCTTCTGTAGTCCTCCTGTGCCCGCAATAAAGGCCTTTCTCCACCCTTGCTTCTCTGCCACACCAAGGAAACACCTAACATCCACTGCCATTCCATGTAACTGATTCATGCCCAGCGTCAAGCACAGAGCTTGGTGTAAATAGCAAATATCTATTGGATTAAATTATAAAAGTATTGAACATGGACTCGTAAACGTAATTAGGTTTGGAAGGAAAATATCACTCCTTTCACTATCACCAAAGGACATGTCTTATGACCCTCCAGGGAGATGTGCCAGGTCCAGACCTGGTCTGGGTTAAGGAGGTGGCTCAGGCCTAGCACGCCAAACCCCCCATTCCAAAGCATCAGCCCCTCCAGACTCAAATGCCAGAAATCACAGCCATTGGCCAGACGTTCTCAGGTCCCTGTACCTATTTGCACAGTTCTTATCATGGGGCTGGAAATGGTACTCTTTGGCCTTGTCACTGTCCCTGCATTAGATTCACCTTCTACCCCAGAACAGCCAGCTGGGGAGTCTTTTGGTGCGTGCAGGAAGAACCAATGCTAGAGGAACTGAGACTCGTTGTTCCCAAGCCACTGCCCTGCTTTAGGTTCAAGTGAAAATGAAATGGCCAAGGACCACAGCGAATGCTGTTCTAATAGACATCCATTGTCCTCCAAGCCCTCTGCCACCAAGAAGGAATGTCACAACAACAAGATTAACAGGCAGGGAAATACATAAGAGAGAAATGTTACATGCAATAAGATCATATTACTATCACAAACTTAATTACATAATCTATAATTCACCAGTTATAATCATTATTCACCAGTTCTATATTTTCAAACTCTTCTACTTGCTAATATTTATCACCTGCCAAATGATACTTTTTTGGGCAGTGTTAGGTAGGACTCAAGCCCAGGAATTCTACCACTGAGCCACACCCTTAACCCCCAAACCAGTGCTTGTAGCTCTTGCATTGTCATTCCTGGACAAGCAAACAGGGGTGAAAAGTTAGGGCTGCCTGACAGGGACACACACAGGTGAAGCTGAACACGCTTGTGCTTCGCCCTCATTTCAGTATTTTCATGCTTTTTGTTGGTAATTTTCTTGCTTGAAACGCTCCCAGCCACAGCACTGAAGAACCAACCACCCAGTGTTCCTGAGTGCAAAAAACCTAGGATGTGCCTTGCAGATAAACCGCGCATGTCCGACCAGGTTCCTCTGGATGTGGGTTAAGTGCTGACATCCATGAGGTCAGAGTTGGAGAGTCAGCAACACATTAAATGCGGTGTCTACACAGAAACAGGCATGAAACAAGGTTGTGCATTGACCAGGTGAGGAAAATGTGACTGCAGGATCAATGAAACCCAAGTCTCTGGTTCCCCAAAGAGAAATGGTTTACGTTAATTCCATGTTTGGGTGACTTTATAGAATTCAACTAAGATGAATGACATGAATTAGGGGGGGAACCACATTCTACCTTGAGAAAACCTGTATTACAAGTTTTGGTCCCCAGCCTCTGGATCCCCTTCTATGCGTCTTGGCCTCTGAGGAAGCCACAGCTCACTGCAAAGCCAGGGCAGGCGCAGGTGACCTGAGTGCTGTCAATCAGACGCACCAGCCCAGAGTTGGATGAGAGTCTCAGCCGAAAGAGAGGAGGAGTTTGAGAAATGAGCTACAGTTTCTCTGGAGGTGGAGATGGTGGCAGGGATGCCAGGGTCAATGCTTCCAAGGTCAGTGCAGGTTGTGGTGGCAGGGGGCTCCTGTCCCTTCTCTGAGGCTGCTGCCAGGGTGTGTCACGGCTGGCTGCAGAGCCTGTCTGCTCACCCAGGGGTGGCTCAGTGTCCTATTAATAAAGTCATTTGGAGTCTAAATCAGTTAGAGTTGGTCTTCACTGTTTTCAGCCAAGAACCGTGTGTGTGTGTGTGTGTGTGTGTGTACATGCATGAGGGTAAGCACATATTTAGTTGTGTGTGTATAAGTGAATAGGTGTCAGGAGGGTTGGCAGAGAAGGCTTCACAGGGAATCAGATCCCTGGGCTGGGTCACCAGATAGGCAAGGGTTTGCAGGGAAAGAAGGAGAATTCCGGCAGATGGACGACATTTATTTCGGCATGAAAGAATAAGCAGCATGGTGCGTTGGAGACATTCTGAGGTGTCCAGGAAGCTGGGGGTTGTGGAGAGAAGGAGATGCAAGGGGAGAAAGCTATCAGGTCGGCCTGTGACTGCTGGAGGCGCAGCAGAGGCCTGAGGCTCCCATTCTTTCCTCCTCATCCTCCCTCAGCACAACTTGCTTTCAGTGGCCCCAGATCATGGCACCCCGCATGGCGCTGAGCCCAGCAGATCTACTCTGAGGGGTGGAGAAAGCCTGTGCTTTTTATAACAAGTTATAGAAGCGCCTTGTGAGAAGATCAGCCCTGGTGTCCTCCAGAGATGCTAATAGAGAATGCGATGACCTGAGAGCCTGACTGTCTCAGCCTGCTCAGGTGCCGCAGCAGGACTTCTCAGCCCAGGTGGCTGAGTTGGTCTGAAATACCAGATATTTGTGTTTTCATTGGCAATCTTAGAGGCTGAAATTGAGATCAGGTGCCAGCATGGCGAGGGCAGGCATCCTGGGGTGAGGAGAGCTTTTCCTCCTAAGGCCCCAGTCCTACTGGATTCGGGCTCCACCCTGATGACCCTATTGGAGCCTCCTAACAATCTGGAGATTGGGGGTCAACACATGAATCTGGTGGTTGGGAAGGAGGACGCAATTCAGCCCATAACTGACCTCCAAGGGGTTTCCTTGAGTGGGAAGAAGCCTGGGCTGGAGCCAGAGACCAGGGTACCCGCCAGCTGCCGGCAGCTTCAAGTGGGTCTTGTGTGGTCCTGGCACTACATGGAAAGCGAGAAGCTCTGGTTAAGCCTCCAGGCTCCTCCTCTCACCATTCTTTGAGAGCACCAGGCACTTTGCTTGGCATTTGTGAGTGGCATGGACTGAGGGAGAAACTTGGGGAAGCAAGGGGAGCTTGTATTTCACCAGACTCCTTCAACTCTGCTGCTGTCGCTTTCTGACTTCTGTTCCCTGTTCCCCATCCCTTGGCTGCAAGGAGGGAACCATTTCTTTTCTGAAAGACTCAGCTCTTCTAGTCTGGACATTTAAAAAGAAAGTCTGGAGGAGGGAGGAGAAGAACAGTGAGGTGCAGAAGCCACTTCTCAGTGGGGTGCAGACTAACAGTCCCAGCACCACCAGAAGCTTGTAAGACAGGCACAATCTCAGACCCAGGCAAACTTAGTGAATCAGAATCTGCATTTAGCAAGGCCCCCCAGAGTTGATGTGTGCATTAAAGTTTCAAAAGCCCTGGAGAGGTAGAAAGAATGTCAGCCTGGAAGCCACAAACCTGGCCTAGGGAAGGCTTTGCCACTTTCCTGGGTGACTTTGGGCAAGATGCTATTACTTCTCCGAGTCTAGGTTTCTGTAAAAGGAGACCTGAAAAGCATTTTTCCCCCTAAGGTGTCATTACTTCCCACTGAGATGCTTTGCATGGAACCAGTCAGTTTGTCCTGGACATCTCACCTGGCGTTGGAAACAGTTATCTGACTGTAATGATCCAGTTACCCTGCAGAGGCCTGGACACCAAGAGGGAGGCAGGGCCTGGCAGAAACAGAAAAGCCAAGTGTTCACGAGACCTTTGCTGCAATTAAACTGGGAAGTCAGCGCACCCAGTCAAAAGCAAAAACACGCCCAGTCGAAAGGAAATAGGACCAAGTGTTTTGGTAGGAGGGTGCTTGGGGAGGGCTCATCTTCTACACTCCTCGTGTCCTGGTGCAGACTGTTGAGTAGAGAGCGTCTTAAACGTGAGCACCAAGAACACATGGAGGATCGTTTCAACCCGGATTCCTGGGCTTCAGCCTGAGTTCCTGACGCAGAAGGAGCCTGGATGCCACTGTGTCTCCTGCCCCAATGGGGTATTGAAGCCTGACTTTCAGTGTGACTGTTTGTACAGCCGGCCCTGAGTATCCACTGGTTCTGCATCCGTGGATTCAACCAATCCCAGTTAGAAAATATTTGAAAGAAAATTGCCTATGTATTGAATGCACGGACTGTCCCCCTTGTCATTATTCCCACAGCACTGCAATATAACAACTATTTACAGGACACTCACATTGTGATACAAATTATCTAGAGATGGTTTAAAGTACATGGACACTGTGAGTAGGTTGTATGCAAATATTTCACCATTTTACATTAGAAATTTGGGCATCTATAGATTTGGTATCTGCTGGGATGGGGCACCCTAGATTCAATCCCCTTGGTTGCCAAGGGAAAAACTACTTGGAGATTTGATTTTAAGGGGTTATTGCAGAGTGTGGTGGTACATGTCTGTAATCCCAGCACTTAGGAGGCTGAGGCAGGAGGACTGCCACGAGTTCAAGACCAGCCTGGGATACACAGTGAGTTCAAGGATGGCCCGAATTACATAGCAAGATCTTGCCTCAAGAAATAAAAAAACAAATAAAAAGGTTATTAAGGTTATGTGATGTCACAGAAGTATGGTCTTAATTCAATAGGCCCAGTGAGTTTCTAAGAAGAGGGAATGCTCCTTCCCCTCACAACGGGCACATACAAAGGAAAGGCCACTTGAGGACAGAGTGACAAGGCAACAAGTCAGGATGAGGGCCCTCACCAAAACCCAACCACACTGGTGCCCTGAGCTCAGACTTTCAGCCTCCAGAACTTTGAGAAATAAACTTCCATTGATGAAGCCGCCCATATATGATTGTTTTATTCTGCAGCCCAAACAGACTAAGATTGTAGTCCAGAGTACGTGCTCCGTGGCCTGGGGACCCATTGGAGAACTGCTGTCCTTCTAGATCCTCCGCCTGTCAGAGAAGGTGTGGCATTTTCCAGACAAGGCCTGTGTAAATCTCACACATGGGCCGGTTGTATAGGAGGAAAATGTTACTGCCAGCATGAGAAGCAGGGTCAATCCACCTCACACTGCAGCCCCCGAGGGACCCAAGTGAGTGACAGAGGTCCCAGGCGAGCAGCTCTCATCTTGGAGGAGCAGGGATCAGGGCCAGCCCAGCGGAGCAGGCAAGGGCCTCAGCCAGGGACAAGGAAGAGGCCGTTACACACCTGGGGCAGGTGTGGGGAGTCCTGTGCCACAGGATAGGTCCTGTGCGCCCCTCACTGGGCTAAGCCCGTAGGTGGGGGACACTGAGGAGCCCTCGAGCTTGACTCTGCTGCTCCAGGAACCAGAAGCACCAAGCGGAGGAGGAAACCAGAAATTCCAAGGTCCGGTCTACTCAGCACAGGTCTGGGTGGTGTCACCTTAGGCTCAGTCCCTGGCAAAAATCATGAATCAGTTCTCCAGCCTGGGAAGGGGCTTTCTCTTTGTCATCCTGAAGGTAGAGGTTGATGACTTCCAATTAGAGCTGAGATCTGGGGTCAGTTGCTGGCAAAGGCAGGAAACCCATGCTGTGCTGGGCTGGGGTGGGAGAGGCATTTCTTAAGGTGTCTGGAGTCCAGCAGAGTTCCCCATAGTGGGCAGCTTCCCAACCCTCATCCTTTTTGTCCACAGACAGAAGTGAGCCTATAAAACCCTGGAAGCTAGAGCACCTCTGCAGAACATCTAGTGGACTCTTTGTTTTAACAAGTGCTATCCTGTGCACAAGTCCTCCTCTAGGAATTTTTCCCTTAGCTTCTGCTGAAAAGGCAGCCCACTGCAGCAATATTTGTCTTATGTGACATACCACTTCTTTCCTATCATATCTGATTGGGTGAAAGGTAATCACTTGACCCAAAGAAAGCTAACCTATTGGCTGGCCAATAACCAACGAAATACAATTTCTCTAACATAGCTTGAATTTGAAGATCCCATCATTTTTGTTTTGGGAGTTGGAAAGGTTTAGAATGATCACATTGCATCATGATTGGAGCAAAGCAAAGTGATCAAGAGGGATGAGAAAACCTCAACATGTCACCTTGGATGTCTCACGGCTACTCCGAAGTCATGTTAAGAACACAACTCTTCTCTCCAAATCTGGTTCCCTGCCCACCCTTCACTAGCTCAGTGAGAGGCACTGTAGCCATCCAGTTAAACAAATCATAAACCTTGGACTCATCATGTCACCTCCTCCCCAGTCACAACATTGAAGCAATTGTCACGTCTCGCTATTTTTACTTCCTTCATATCTCTCAAGCCCTGCTTTTCTCTTCTCTCCTGGCATCCTCTAGTTATGACACCACAGTCCTTTGCCCACATCTGCCCTCCAGTCTCTGAGCTCCGCACTCGTTCTACAGGCAGGATGACCTTTCCACCCACATCTGATCCTGCCGCCTCCTGCCACACATCGGCCTCCTCCCAGGCCACTCACCACCCTGTCCTCTGTACTCAACACACCGGCCTCCTTACAGTTTTCCATTCTGCAATGTTCTTTCCCCTCCTACTGCCTGAAAATGAAGTATGTATTCAGAAAAGTGAAAATGAAGAGAATCCGCTGGCAGTAAATCTGCAAAAAGTAAACAAACAAACCAGTGCTGAAAAGGTCTTCAGAGGGAAGGGAAATGATAGCAAATGGAAACTTAGAGCACAGGAGGACACACAGAGCACCATAAGTGACCAGTGTATGGGTAAATACGAAAGGTGGTTTCCTTCTAATTTCTTCCAAATGCATGTGATTAACACATGCCTACATGGGTACTTACAATGCTGGCTACTTAGGAGGCTGAGGCAAGAGGATTGCTGGAGCCCAAAAGTTCAAAACCAGCCTGAGCAGCATTTTGAGAACCTGTCTCAAAATAAACATACACACACACACACACACACACACACACACACACACACATATGGCTATTTAGAGAAGAAATTATAACAGTATACTGTGGTGTTTATAGTGCTGATAGACATGATACACATGACAACTTCATGTAATATACATGAAGAATGGGGTACATGGGTAATGGACCCATACAGTTGCCAGGTTTTTTGTATTTAATGAATGGCATAAGTAAATTGCCAGTGTTGTCCAGTGAGGAAGCAGGGGACAAAGTCTGACTTATATCCCATTTCGCCCTCTTTCTTCCATGTCAAACAGGAAAAGTGAGTTGGTAGGAGGAGAAACTGAGGCAGAGAAGCATCTGATAGTGTCAAGCAGCCTTGTTGCCCCCCTGACTGCTGAAGAGGGAGGACACCCAGACCCCAAAGTCTGGGCCAGTGGAGACAGGGTCTAGTGTGCACCAGGCAGTGGCTGGAGCCAAGAGCCACCTTCCTGGCCCTTGTGTCTGAGCAGACACACCTGTGAAAGGCGGACCTCTAGAGAGCAGGAGGGTGCCTACTGCCACAGCAAATCCTGCTGCTGTCCCCTGGCCAGGGAATGGCCAGTTCTCTAAGGATACTACCTTGCTAGCAATCTGGGCTCATCAAGGCCTCTGCAGAAGATCTGGGCAAAGCAGGCTGGAATTCTCACTCAAGGAGCTGGGGCTGGGAAGAGTGTTCCTCCAGCGCCCAGAGTCTACCTTGCAGACTGGGAGAAACTTATTCTGCTATGCAATGTACCTTTAGAGCCACAGACCACGACTCTGGGCCTCACTCTGCACCCTGCACTACAGTTCCAAGACAGAGAAGGGTACAAGGGATGGGTTTGAGTCTTGATCTGGGATAAGCTGAAACTTTGCAGGAGTGGAGACGGTACAAGATGTGTCAATTAGCCTTTCCCGGATGTGGCTCTGTGATGCTGGTCTGCATCTTGGCAAGTTCACTTCCCAGATGCCTTTTCAGGCTGCCTTTCTGTTTGGTGCTACCTGTATGAGGCCCTGGGATGAAACGGGAACACAGGAGAGGGAAGGAAGAAAGGAGTGCTGCCCATGCAGCACCCGGTAGCAGCAGGTCCCAGCAGCAGCTCTGCTGTGCCAGCTCAGAAGTCCTCAAAGAGCTAGACAGTGCCCCTCCTCCACGTCTAAGCTGTGCTTCGGGGGTCTCTTCTGAGTTCCTGTAACCTCATCCTCTTCTGTCCTCCAACCCTAAAGCAGCAATGAAAGCTGCTTTCTATAGTTATTTTCATTGGATCTTACTATTTTCTTTCTTTTTTGCCCTGTGTAACCAAATACTCCGATTAGACTTCCTCAGCTGAGATTGTGGCATGATTTCTGCTTGTCTGATCTGTTCCTAGTAATGTAGGAAGAAAAAGAGCTGCTTCAACAGAGGAGAACCAAAGGCAGTGAACAGAGGGAAGGACAGGGCAGGGGCTTGGGGGTGAGGCAGCCTTGGATTCAAATCCTCCCTCTGCTTTTATCCCTGAGTGACTTTAAGCAAGTTACTGGATTTTTCTGAGCCTTGGTTTCCTCACCTGGAAATAGGGTTGGTAACACAAACCTGCCCTGGCAGTCCCTGTGGACACACACACACACACACACACACACTGATCCAAACTAGATTAGGCAGGAGGGTGAAATTATCTACCAAGGGAAAAGGTAAGAAGGCAGGGAGAGGTAAAGCTTGGCTCTAATACAGTTGGAGCCAGAAAGTCACACACATTAGGTTTTTCTCTTCTCAGCATGAATCACAGGAGACGAGGCCCTCAGCAGTCTTGTGAGCTACCACTTGGCCCAGAGAAGACAGGGCTCGTCTGCCTTAGACTCAGCTCTGTCATCCCACGGGGAGGCTCTGGCTGCCTGGGGCTGGCCATGTGCCCAGTCCCACACACAGGCACATGGCCTGGGAGCAGGGTCACATAAGGGAGGACAGGTATCCATCCATCACATCATGCCTGGGTCACGCACAAACTTGGCGATCCTCTTTTCCTCTCTGGCTGCCTGGGGGCAGGCTACCATCATGAAGGACACAGTAATGATTCAGACCGGAAGTCCACAACCAACTGACCACGGCTGAGGAGATGAATGGACATCGATGTACTGTACTTCTTGCTGGGAAGACCACAGTACCTGAGACAGAAATGCAGGAAAACTCACCAAAATGCACACAATCTTGCCACATGTCATCTTTGTATCTGGATTCAGCCTACTTGGGTGGCGGTAGGACAACTGGCTTTGGTGTGATTTATGTTTCCTTGGGTTGTGCAAAGGAAAATGAACCCAAACACAGATTTGCCAGACACTGCCTATGTGAGAAGGAAAAGATTTCAAACCAAACAAACAAACAAACAAACAAAAGACAGCAAAAGGAACGCAAGACCAGAATGAAGAAAGTCAGCAGAACTGCCAAGGCCGGGTCAGTGCTGGCAAAACTGAGCTGGAGACTGGAAAAGATGAGAAAGAGGAAAAATTCTTCCGTGACATTTGATCTGTGGTGACTGTACAACGTTTTCATGACAGGATTAATAAATCGCAAAAATTTGAAAAAAGAAAAAAAAAACCCCACAAAATTTGGTTGTTCCCACAATGACGATCCCTATTCTTAAGGCTCAGAGAAGAAAGGGCTGGACCCCAGAGATGGCTTTTATCTCAGTAACAAAACTGGACCCTGTATCATTGAAAACCAGGTGACTAGCAGTTCTGAGGAAAGTAGCTGGATACAGCTGGGGACAGGCAGACAAGCCCAGGGGAACCGGAACCCCAACCCCTGCAGGCTGTTTTGAAAGAGAAGAAAATTCAAAGCTTCAGAGAGACTCTGTAAACGGCCTACGCTGGGCAGGGCTGGAAGCCCCGCCCCATCTTCTGGTTTCACCATAGGATCCAGTGGCTGGTGCAGGTCTTCAGGAAATGTGCTGCTGTTGGACAGCTCAGAGTGGACAGCATCTTCTTCCTCTGGTTTCAGAGATGCCAGCAAAGTACATGGGCCCACTGGGAGTCTCAGGCTTTGAAAAAAATGTAGGGAAAGGGCGCAGGGAAACTAAAATGATGGTCAAGGGGCAATAAGGGTCCTCAGAGAACAGACAAGGGCAAAGAGGGGTGCCTGACTTGCTGGTGACCTGTTCCCAACACTTCTCCAGCTCTACTCATCTGATAGTCAGTCACACTAAATTAGCCTCCTGTATAAGTCCCTATGTTCTGCCTCCATAGCTTTTAAAAAACTGATTCTTTTACCTGAACACCTTCTACTCCCATCCAAACCCTGTTCTGAAAAACTCCTACACATCCCTCAAAACACATTTTCATCATCTCCTCTGTGCAGTATTCATGTTTCTTAGTAGTGAAATTTTACTGATCCCCACACCAGGGTCAATGGCTTCTTTTTCTTTGTACATCGACACACTTAAGACTTATTCCAGAACAGCTATGGATCTGCCGCAAACTGAATCACCTCAGGAATAATTTCAAAATATTCCAGTCCAGGCCCCACCCCGTGAGAAACTGACTCAGGGAGTCTGAGGTGGGGCCAGGTGTCCAAAATGGTAGCGGCTGCCACCAGCCCTTGTGCTGCCCAGCGCAGGGCAAGGATGGTTGGGTGCATCCCTTGGAAACAGGGCTTTCTCCTATATTCCAGGGCCAGGCTCAGAGAAGCGCCGAGGGAGAGAGGGAGGAAGGACGAGAAAAAGGTGGAGGGTAAAATGGACATGCTCCCAGAAGGGGCAGGAAGCAGGGGTCTTGGGGCAATGCTCCTGGACCACTGTACTTTACCTCCACTGCCAGAGGCATCAGTTTGGGAGTAGCTCCCCAGGGGCTGCACCCTGGGCCTGCCACACACTGGCTGAGTGTACCTTGGCACCCCACGCCAGCGTTTCCACTGCCTGATGCTCACGAGGACCGTGCCTGCCTCCAGCTGATGTTGTGAGGACTTGGGGAACCCTTAGGGTCACCAGCAGGGCCCCTAGGGAAATGTAGATTGATTCACTAATTTCCAGGCTGGAACCTGAGTCCTGCAGTGTGGACAGCCTTCTAGAGAATGTTGGTGCTGCAGGTTTATGGCTGAGTGAGGACATCCATCTAACAGGGAAACTGAGCCTTTCAGGGAGGCAGCAGCCTGGTCCTCTGGGACAAGCTGGGGATGAGGCTGGAGTGCCCTCTCTGCTGTGCACCAGGCATGGTGCTGTTCCACCACTCCACACCCCATCCCACAGAGCTGGGGTCCCTGTATTCCAGAGTGTGAGTAATCCCGATGGTGCATTGCTTTAGCCCCACTGTATGAGTTTCCTTTCCCTACTGTAAGAAGTCACCTTACACCTGGTGGCTTAAAACACCACCTCTTTTTGTTTAAGAAGTCACCTTACACCTGGTGGCTTAAAACACCACCTCTTTTTGTTCCAGAGGTCAGAGCTTAAGAAATGCACCTCAAACGCGGGAGCCCACAGGGAGGTTCCTTGTAGAGGTTCCAGGAGAACCTGCCCTTTGGCTCTTCCAACTTCCAGAGGTGGATCCCTCCCTCCCATCTCTGCTATGCTCTCAGGTTGCCTCCTCCGTCTCTGACCTCTTACTCTTCTCTTCCAAGGCCCCTTGTGATGACATCCGGCCCGCTTGGATAACCCGGGATATTCTCCCCAGGTCAAGATCCTTAACTTTATCACACTTGCAAAGTCCACTCTTACCACAGAAGGCCACATGTGGGAGGTTCTGGGGATCAGGAAGGAGGCTGTCACCTTGCCCAACCACAGCCGCCGTCCAGGTGTCCCAGCACCCCCTCTACAGTCAGACCCCGACGGCCACCCTTGGGCCGCTCATCAACTCCTGGAGCCGAATCTTCCATCATGGTCCCAGCAGAGTCCAGGCTCTGGGCTGTCTGTGGTGGCCATGAGAGCAACTCAGGAGCAGGACCAAGGTCATACAGCTCTGTCGGAAGACTACTGGCAGAAGCACTGGTGAGAAGACAGACAGAGCTGGCCATAAACACAGAGTGAATAGCTATTAAAAAGGAAAAAGAAGCAGGGTAAAAAGTCCAGTTGTGAAAAAAAAATCCAGTTGTACTATGTTTTTTTAAGTAGGTAAACCCTTCACCCTGTGGCTCCTGACACATGGTACACTGAGCTGACCGCCTGGTGGCCACATGTTCTGAGCCTCCTAAAGGCCTTCAGAGATGAGCTGAGTGACAGGTGCCTGTCCTGCAAACTGTCAGGGTCAGAGGGTGGAACAAGAACAAACAGGGCAAGCCTTGGCACAGGTTTTGAGTTTGCAACAGGTCACCCTTTCTGACTTTCCTGGGACTGAGGGTTTTCCTGGGAGAACAGAGACAAACTGGTCACCTTATTTGTAGGGCAGTTATACAAATCCAACTGTGGGCTTTGATGCTGTGGACCTTTCACCCCAGGTGACTTGGCAGGTAGCCGGCCAGGCTCTTCGCTGTTACAAAAGGCCACCCACATGAAGCAGGGGGTGGGGACAGCTGGAGCTCGGGGGCTGTGAGAGAGGACTGCCACTGGGTCACACTGGTCTAAGGTCCAAGTGAACCTGGAGCTTGAGTCTTCCTAGGTCAGTAAGTGCAGCTGGGGATACAAGACAGAAGTAGGGCTGAGGTTGGAGGCAAGGGGAGAAATAAATCCCCAAAGTGAAGACTCCACTGAAAAAGCTGACCACCCTTGCAGAATGGGAGCCTGCCTTTCCAGGGGCAAGGGTCCCTGCGGGGGGCCCTGGACCCAATGCTGGGAGGAAGTTCAGTGTGATGGGAAAGAAATGCTGGTGCCTGATGGACCCTGTAGGACCTGCCTGCCAGTACTGTCCTTGAACAAGCCTCCTGGACCTCTGAGCATTATTTTCTCGCTTGCAAAATGTGGCTACTAATGACACCTCTATGCAGAGTTAACAGAAACAATCAACATCCAACTCATGCACTTGCCTAATCCCCAGTAGGCTGCTTCTGTCCCCAAGCCAGACCCAGGTCAGTGAGAAAACAAGTCAGCCTCCAGAATGCTGTCTGGTGAGCCTTGAATTAGAACAAAGGGAGCTGGATAGACCCAGGGCCATTCCACTCACTCTGCAGACCCAGGGCACCTTCTGTCTTTGGGCAAATTCTCTCTTGTGCTCCTTCTTGTGGATTTCTTACCAGCCCCCTGGCAGGCCCATCCTTTTTACATTACCTCATGTTGGCTAGGTTACAGATGAATTAGATTGTAGTTCCACGATATGACACACAGAAAATCTGCTAGGCTTTTCACGTTTTAACATACGTGATTTTGTTAGCCCATCATGCAACCCTTTGGGGTAGCACTCTCCCTGTTTTATAGATGTAGAAAAGGAGGCTTGAGGGGTTGAGGAAGCTACTCGTGATTACACTAACTCAGGTCCCCATGTTAGGCTGCAAGTTCAATGTTCCCTGTGGAAGGAGACCTCATGGCGTTGCCAAGGCTGTAAAGGGGAGCCCACTCTGGTGGACCAGCCACAGTCACGCAGAAACTCTACACCACTTTGGCCTGTGGACAACCATTTGACTGACAGCCCAATTACAGGGCGGGCCGAAAATTCTTTTCTAAAGAGGATGGGCCTCCCTGTCGTTCCCACTCCGCCGTTGAGAGGTAATGTCCCGGTTCTAGTGTTGGATTTAACCCCCCTCCCAATCCCTCACCAAGACAATGTGGGCCAGCTCCCTTATGCTGCTAAAAATGGAAGTGACAACTGCAGCTGCCTTTTATAAGAGAAAAGGGAATTTATTAGATTGAGCAGAAAAGGATATGCTTAAGTAGGAGGATGATACACGTAAACTAGTCAGGGAGAACCTGTCCTAGGTCAGGCGGTGGCTGTGCCAGCTTGGATCACATAGGCCAAGTGTGGCACTGTGATACAGTTTTCCAAAGACCTGGAGTCCTGCCAGGGAAACAGGCAGGGATGGGGCTGTGGATCTGCTTTGATCAGTGTTTCCAGAAATTTATTTATTGATTTGGTAGAGTGGGAGGTTTGGAAGCCCAGAACTGCCCAGAAGTTTGGTAATACCACAGCGCCAGGGACCGGAGCGGCTGCCCCAGCCTCACAGTGCAGAAAGCAGGGAGGAGCAGAAGGCAGCGCAGGGGTGAGGGGCAACCCCCCAGGACTTCAAAGAGCTGCGTCCTGCGTCTTCATTGCCTGCACTCAGACAGAACTGGGAATGGCCCATCCACCCTTGGGTAGAGGAAGGATCAAATGGACAGTAACTGCCTCACCCATTTCAAGGAATTCTCTGCAGTGTTTACACATGAATGAAGATGATTGGTCAGCTTAGGAAACAGTGTATCATTTGTGCTTAACAAATTAGGGCAATTATGTACACATGTTTATGAACACAGGTGAAGGAAAGATACATCAAACTGTGGAGACAAAAGTTGGATTGCTGGGGTGAAGGTAAAGGGGATTTAGCTGTAATATTTAGACTCATAGTCCTGGATTATATAATTGGAATCATTTATTTATTTATTCATTGCCACGCTCCCCCCTGTACTTAACCACTCCCACAAGGTAAATTCTACAGTTAGAAATTTTAAAAAAGGCTTTTGGCGAAACACAAGTTTAGGAAAAAGAAGCAAGTATGTCTCAGTGGGAGAAGAGTCCTCAGTGACAGAGAGAAGGCTGAGCTTCTGGGCCAGGCGGGGTGGTTGTTTCAGGGTGGGCCTTGAAGAACTGGTTTCCCCTTCTCTCTGTCGTCTCATGAGGGAGGCTGGCCAGAGCAGTGTACTGTCCCTCCCTAACTAATACCCTTCCCTGGGCTTTAGGCCAACCTGAGCCACTTTCTCTAAGGACTCTGGCCACTTTTGCACCTACACCTTGGACAATGGCCTCTGTGAGAGCCACCTTGTGTGGCTCTGAGTCCCTGTATAAGGTAAACAATGTAAATTTTTACACAGCTGTCCTGGGGTCACCATGTGGGACTAGTTCTAGGACCCTGAAAGCCCCTTGTATAAAACGGTGTACTATTTCTATACACATCTTCCCTTCAGCTTTAAATCACCTCTGGGATTACTCCTAATACGTAATACATTGTAAATGTTATATAAATACGTGTTACCCTGTATTTATTTGGGACCTACTAACAAGAAAAAAGGTCTGTATAAATCCAGTATTCATGATTTAAAAAAAATTTATTTATTTTTGGAGTACTGAGCATTGAACCAAGGACTTTGCCACTGAGCTACATTCCAAGTCCTTTGTAAAATTTGTAATTCTGTATAAATTGCCCAGGTTGGGCTAGAACTTGTGATCCTCCTGCCTCACTCAGCCTCCCAAAGTACTGGCATCACAGGAGTGAGCCCTCATGCCTGCTTCATGCAATTGAAAAAGAAAAAGTTTTGATCAGAAGTGAAACCCATGAATGCAGAATGTGTGGATGTGGGCAGCCAATGGTGTCATGGGAAGAAGCGGTGACTTGTCCACTCGCTGCTGGGGTCAGCTGGCCTCCACCTGACACGCTGGGGCAGCAAGAAGGAAGGCCTATGGGAGAGGAGAAGGTTGGACCAGAGTTGCTGTCCTGCTTTGCGGCCTTGCATTTCTAGCACAGTGGGAAGTGGGAGCTGTCGGAGAAAGGGACAGAGGCTTGGAGTCATCCTTTACCCAGGTAAGAAGTGTAAGCCCCTGGCAGAAATCTCCAGCAGCCAAGAGCTCAAATCCCGGGACTGATGCAAGTAGCTGAGGCCTGGATTTCAATGAACCATAACAGGGAACTTCCCAGAACAGGGTCCCAGCCGCTCCCTCCCTTGTGGGGCTAGTAGACCAGTGGGATTACTACCAACAACTCCTCACAGGAGCAAATTAGGTGATCTCTATCAATAGAGGGGAAATGATCTGGGTTGGAAGTTCTGGCACAAGAATGAAGAAAACATAAAGCAGCAAATTTTCTAAGTAAATATGGGCCATGTCAAACAACAAATACAGCCTCTAGGGGAGTGCTGGACACTGAATGCCAGTAGCCTTAGCCTTAGCCTTGTCTTCTACTGCAGCGTTAGGGACCGGAAGCATTTGGTCAGATCCCCAGGTCTGCAGGATCCCGCTGCTGACAGTGAGGAACATCTGTCTCCATGAGATGAGAAGATGGCAGAGATACAGAGGCCTCCTTGCTTCTGTCCCAGTAGCTGTGTGGGGATAGGTGAGGACACCGAGGGGCTTTGTACTGCTGTCAGGAGTAGCTCCCTGCAGTTCCTAACATTCCTCTATGCCTATTTTGTTCCACCAGGCTTTCCAACCAATTTATAACCGAAGGAAATCTGCCTGACACAGCTGGGGTAACTTCTGCTTCATTGACTACACTTCCTGTTACACAAGATACACACACACACACACACACACACACACACAGGAATTAAAATGCACAGCGACAATAGCATCTACACTGGGAAAGAGTTAATGATGTCAAGTGATTTGAGGTTCTTGATTGTTTGGGAAGAAGGCAAAGGTTTCAATTAACTTCTGACTGGTCTATTAAGAATGCACACTGTGCCTTCTGGGTAATCACTAAGATAATGGAGATGATTTTGAAAAAGTGGAATTAATTTTTTAAAAATAGATAGTTATTACAAAAGAAGGCAAGAAAAGGCAATATGGAATAAGCAAGACAACTAAAAAGCAGAACTAAGGTAGTAAATTTAACTCATACAGATCATCTAATTCTAGTTAAAGAATAAAGATTTTCAGTATAAATTAAGAATAAATGTGTTTTTTTACAAAAAATACATAAGAATACACAAAAGATTAAAATAAGACAAACCATGAAACCCTAACAAAAGAAAGCCTATGTGTATTATGTTGTCATGTTCATTGTATTAATGTCAGACAGATATTAAGGCTAAAAGTCTCACAAAAGATGAAGAGGACCACTTCATAATGGTAAAAGCTTTCATTAATCTAGGAAATATAATTGTGTATCATATGCCAAGAAACAAAAAGAAAGGAGGTGGAAAGGAAAAGCAAAACTGTATATATATATATATATACTATATATCCAAAAGAATCCATAAATGGATTGTTAGAATAAGTTTGACAATATTGTTAGATACAAAAATCAATATATGTAAGTTACATTTTTTGTATCTAGCAACAAAAAGCACACAAAACTTTTTGTTGTTGTTGTTTTTTATTGGTACCAGGGATTGAACTCATGACTGCATGCTTGCAAGGCAGGCACTTATGCCACTGAGCTAAATCCTCAGCCCTAAAACTGTTTTTTTTTTTTTTTTTAAAAAACATACCATTTACAAGAGCATCAAAGAAATTAAATTACCTGGAATAAAACTAACAAAAATGTGCAGCTCCTTTGTGGCTTAATTATGAATCTGTATAAAAAGACATCTTAAAAAAGACTTCAAAAAGAGTATAAATATACCTTGTTTGTTTGATCCATACCTTTCAACATATACCAAAATTAACTCAAAATGGATCACAGACCTAAATGTAGGTTCTAAAACTACACAAAGAGAACATAGCAGAAAACTTTTGCGACCTTCCATTTGTCAAAGATTTCTTAAATACAAAAACAAAAGTATAACCCATAAAAAACAAATTGACAAATTGCACTGCATCAAAAAACATTTGCTCTTCAAAAGATACTGTTAAGAGAATGAAAAGACAAGCCATAGACCAGGAGAAAAAATTTTTTTGCAAACCATTATCTAATGAAAAAGTTGTAACTGAAATACAAAGAATCCTCAAAACTCAAGAGTAAGAAAACAATTCAGTTACAAATGAGCAGATTTGAACAGACACTTCACCAAAGAACATATATGAATGGAAAATAAGCACATGAAGAAAAGTTAATGTCATTGTGGAGGAAAGATGAGGAGCACTAGGGAGAAGGGATTATAAAGAAGAATGAAGAAATATTTGGAGATGATGGATATCCTCATTAGCTTGATTGAAGGGTTGGTTTTATGGGTGTGTATGTGTCAAGATGTATCAAATTGTATGCTTTAAATAAGTGTAATTTATTATATGTCAATCATGCCTCAATAAAGCTATTTTATAAAAGATTTCAATAAACCAGAAATATACATGTTTGTGGACTGGCAAACCAAACAGGCTCCCTTGTTTGATGTATAGATTGAATGCAACCCCAGTAAAAATTCCAGCTGCTTTTCTTTTCCTTCTGTGGAACTGATGAGCTCATTCTAAACTTTATAAGGAAATGCAAAGGACCAAGAATAGTCCAGACACTCGGGATTTCCCTCTCAAGGTCGGAGAATCTGACAGATAAAATAGAAAGTTATTACAAATCTATAGTAAATAAGACAGCATGGTGTGAGGGATAGACTGGCAGGCCAATAGGATGGAAGAGTCCAAAAATAGATTTATGCTTCTATGAATGCTTGGCATATGGCAGAGGTGAATCACAGAGCATGGGGCAGAGCAGACTTCATAGTAAATGGTGCTGTCTTGGCTCAACATTCATACAGGGAGGGGACGATTGGGATTCTATCTCAAACCATGCACAAAAATCAGTTTTATTGGCTAGGGGTACAGCTCAATGGTAAAGTATACTTGACATGCTCAGGGCCCTGGGTTGGATTCTCAGCAGACACACAAGACAGACTGGTCACCCACAAGGTTGCTTCCTGCGGCCCCCTGAGCTACTCCACCTGCAGGTGCAGCTTGACTGTCAGCTGCGATGCCCCTCCCCTGCTCTACCATGCCACAGGATACTGCCCCCTCTTTGAAGAAGTGGGGGATAGCCTAACATGGCCTGAGAGAAGGTACCTGGGCCCATTTACAGGCAATCCAGTAGAACATTGGTAAATTTTTCCCTAGGCCCTTTGTAAAAGAGAAAGTTCAGGTGGCTAAGCAAAACATAAAAAGATGTTTAATTTCATTAATAATCAGGAAAATTCAAAATGGAACCCATTACTATGGGTATTACTATACACCACAGGACAATCAAATTCCAACATTACCAAGTGGTTAGTGAGGATATGGATTTATGGGAACTCTTATATGTGGCTTATAAAACCAATATATTGATGCAACCACTTTTGGCTAACAGTTTGGCATTTTGTGGCATAGCTGAATATAACCATACCTTGACAAATGCATGCAGCACAACTGTACCAAGAGTTAGGGGCATTGAACCAGGTATAGTGTCACACACTTGTAATCCCAACTACTTGGGAGGTTGAGGCAGGAGGATCACAAGTTCCAGGCTATCCCAAGCAATTTAGTGAGACTCTTACTCAAATTAAAATTAAAAGGAATGGGGGGAAAAGCTCAGTGTTTCAATCTCCAGTATGATCAAAAATAAATAAAAGAGTTACAGATGAATAAGTGTCTATAGCAGCTTTGTTGTGAAATCAGAATACTAGAAGCAGTCCAAATCACCACTAATAATTTACTAGATAAATGAATCACAGGACATTAAAAAATGGGTGCTATAGAGAGAGAAGTCAAGATGGCTGACCAATGGGCAACAAAATACAAAACCTCCTGGGAGAAACAACTCATGTGCCAGAATAAAACACCCTGGAGAGACCCAGAGAGAGGGAGATGGATCCTCTTGACATAGGAAGAAATTAAAATGTAAAAAAGCTCATCAAATACATCAGGACTACAACTGGAATAGCAAAAAATTACGGGACACAGCATTTTCACAGCGACCTGCCAAGTTTGCACCAGCCTGAATTTGCGCCAGCTTGAATCTGTGCCGGCTGGCAAAGCCACCCAAACTTGTTCCCACCGCCACTCACAGGAAGCACAGCAGCGCTGAAGTCGGAGGTTGGTGAGCCCAACAGAGAATGGAGCCCGCAAAGGGACCTTCATTAACCCAAGGTCAGTGCTGGGGATGAGACCCCCCCCACAGGAAGGGCGCGACCAAATGGGCGACATGTTGGAATCGGGCAGGAGGAGCCTGAACTGGGAGTGACAGTGACTTCAGTTGGTTGTTCCCTCCCCAGAGTAGATACATGGGATTTGCTTGGACTGGGCTGCACCCCTGGCCGGGACCCAGTGAGCCGTCCCAAATCGATTCCCTGTGCCTAGCAAGCACTAACCGGATGAAGGCCCCTGAAGTTTGGCTGGTCTGGTGGGGAGGGGAAGGCATATGTAGCCACTGCTTACACCTCAGTGACAAGAGCAGTCAGAACAGGGCAAAGGTCCCTCACCAGTGTGCTTTGGAGGAAATGTGGCCAACAGGGAAGGGGGCTGGGACCTGCACTGTAACCTGTGTGGAGGAAGCCAGGGCCATGACAGGAGAGAGAGGCAGGAGGAGGCCCCCAGCCCAGAACCCTGAAAGCCCTGATCCAGGAGAGGGAAAAACAAGGGAGACTGAGGGCGGCAAACACGCAACATCAGACATGGCTTCAACAGACATTAAGAGATATCTTCGGGACCTTGTAGACAAGCTCAAAACTGAAATATTAAATCAGGTAAAGCAAGATATGAGTAGAGTAATAAAAGAAATGCTCTCAGGAAGCATCTCTCAGGAAGATACAGATGGAAGAAGGGAGGAATACAAAAAAAGGAGAGAAACAGTCAATAAAGAATATAAAGAAAATATAGAATACTTGAAGCAGATTCAAAGAGACTACCAGGAAATTGAAAACTTCATTGAAAGCTGGAAAAATGCCTTAAAAGAAACTAAGGATAGACTATCAAAACTTGAAGACAAGTTGGCAGTGTGTGATCATGAAAGGAAAGATCTCTTAAAAACAACAAGGAAACAGGCAGCAACAATACAAAGGCTAAAAGATGACAAGAGAATCTACAATTTAGGAATAAGAAATGTGAACAAAGAAGCAGGAATACGAACAGGTGCATTACAAAGGCTATTCACGGAAATAATTAAGGAAAACTTCTCAAACATGGGAAAAGAAAATGACATTCGGTTGTGTAAGGCATACAGAACTCCAGCCACCTACAACCAAAACAGAGCTACACCCAGACATATAATAATCAAGATTCCAGAAATTCAATATAAAAACAGAATATTAAAAGCCGTCAGAGAAAAGAAACAGATTACCTATAAAGGTAAGCCCATCAGGATCACGGCTGACTTCTCGACACAGACCATCAGATCAAGAAGAGCTTGGAGCGAAGTATTCCAAGCCCTGAAACAAAATAACCTCCAGCCCAGATTGATGTATCCCGCAAAACTGTCACTAGAAATTAATGGAGAAACAAGATGCTTCTGTGACAAAGAGGAACTGGGGGAGTTTGTGACCACCAATCCAACAATACAGAGAATACTGAAGGACGAAGGACATTCTAGAGAGAGAGAAAAAACCCCCAGGATTTTAGGAACAGTGGCGAAAGGCCTCAATGAGTGGGGCAGGCAGTAGAATAAAAGAGAAAACTAGACAAACAGGCAGAAAAATAGCATAGCAGAAATGAGGCAGAGAAGGATAACTAGAAACTCTAACATAGATGGCCTTGATACACTATATTGTTAATAGTACACCAGGATTTAAAACCCACATTACTCACACTACTCTGCTTAGATGTATTATATTCTGTTCTAGTCATTCTACCTGTACTAGATTTGAGGGCACAGACAGTTATCCCAAAAATAACAGGATATAGTATGGTAATCATCCTTAATTTCCTATTAACTTAATCTAAAGCTCTGTATAGCCTATACTGTTTTACCATGACTGATCGAAATCGAATCTGGTCTGTTAGATCACTGTTTTGTATTGATAGATTTTATTCAAAGCTGTTATGATTGATAGTATCAAGCCTGAGAGTATAGGCAACTGCACTGAAGATGACAAGATTCACTAGAATATCCACTCTGGTTTGATTATTACCTGCCTTTGAAGTTTTATACTGTATACAATGTTGTATTTTTACTAATACTGTTATGTACTGCTATATTCAATTATACTGCTATATTCAATTATGCCTAATGATATAGACAATTCTATTGAAGATAGTAAGAAACAACACAGTAATCATTGTAGATCATCTAGTACTGTGGTTTCATGTTTTTATAGGAATTTGTTTTGTTTTGTCTTGCTATGTTTTGTTTTTCTCTCTAGTACAGAAAAGATAGAAATACATGTAGAGATTCATGCATGTGTAGCTGTTTACACTCCCACTGTTTGAATATCTACTTTGTATGCTTTAATTTTGTAACTTGAACAACTATTTCTAAGAGGACAATATGTAATTTATCAACTAGTGATTTCTTTTTTTTTTTAGTTTTTATTGGTACCAGGGATTGAACTTGTGACCACATGCTTACAAGGCAGTCACTTATGCCACTGAGCTAAATCCTCAGCCCCCTCAACTAGTTATTTCTTATTGTTTATCTTTTTTTTTCAAATTCTGTATTATCTCTACCCTTTACATGCTTTTGTTTCTCTTTAAATAAAAAAAATTTTAATAAAAGTAAAAGGAGGAACAGAAAGTGCTCTAAAGATATAACTGCATTTATGTTTAAGTGTGTAGGATTGATAACCATGTTGCTAAGTTGTTATTGGATCATTGAACTTTGCAGCTTCACTGTTTGAATGTCCACTCTATGTGATTATTTTTGTAACTTGAACAACTATGTCTAAGAAGACAATATGTAATTTATCAACTAGTAATTTCTTACTGTTTATTTTTTTTCTGAAATTCTGTATTGTTTTTACCCCTTTTTCTGTTTTGCTTTTTTCCTCTTTAAGTAAAATTTTTAAAAAATGGGTGCTATATAGCATCAGAAACTATAGATAGCTATATTCAATAATACAGACAAAGTTTATGAATATGATATTGAACAACTAAGTATGAAAGATATACTTAGTATAATTCAACTTCTTTAAAGATGTGTCTATCAAGATACATAAAATGAATTTAAATTGTTTAGGTGCAAATACACAGGTAAAGATGAAAAGCAAAAAAAATATTATCTTGAAAGTCAAGATAATAGTTATTTGGGAAAAGAAGGAGAATTTGTTAATGGAAGAAGTATGCACAGGACTTCTTGAAGTGTTATATTCTAGGATTTCAAAACCAACGATGTTTTTCCTTAATCATGAGATTGAAATTCTTCTACTCAGTCTGTTTGATCCTACATAACTGGTGTGTCTAGCACTGGCCAATCACTATGGTTAAAGGACTCCTTTAGCTGGTTGCCTGAATTCTCAAGCGCTAAACCAATCCCCTGCAAGACAGATGAGGTTATTTAACTTTAGACCAATAAGATTCAAGGCCTCATTCTGCCACTTGCCTACTTTGAAATCTTGGGCAAATCTTTTCAATTTCCTTTGCCTCAGTTTCCTCATCTATAGAAGGGACAGAAGAAGTATTTACTCTGGAAAGTCACTATGAGACTCATGGGTTTGAGACTTTGCAGAGTTCCTGTGGAAGATGCTGTGGGTGGTGGTGTTATTACAGCACATGGCCTGGGCTGGGGATATAGCTCAGTGCACAGCACCTGCCTGGCAAGCACAAGATTGTGAGTTCCATTCCCGGTACAAAAACCCCAAAAAACCCCCACAAAATTAAGTACATGGCCCAGTTGCAAAAAAGAAGAAGCAAATATTTACAATATTTCACTGTCACTATAGAAAGGAGGAGAAATTTTTAAAAATCACGTATTTATATTCTCTTATATAAGCTTAAAACAATCCCAGAGACTATTCGAGAAACTCATAACCATAGTCACAGGAGACACAGATGGGGTAGGGGGAGAGAAGTGAAGAAGGGAGCATTAGAATGACTTTGCTCTTTACCCATCTGTATATTTTGTCTTTGCATTTGAATCACATGAATGTAATTTTCCTGCATAAAATCGAACATTTAACCTACTCAATCTGTGTTGCTGAGAAGTGAGTGCAGTGTTGTGACCAAATTAAGGAAGAGTGGGTCTCTTCCCTCCCTGACCCGGAAGCTCTGCACCCGGTACCTTCCTCAAGGCCACCTTGGCTTGTTTTTGCCACATACCTCATCCAGGGTTTCCAGAGAATGGACTCCATAGGGGCATTGGCAGCAGTCCCTGCCCTGGCAAGGCCTGGCTCTCCTTGAGGGAGCAGTGTGGACAATACCTCTGCTCATGGCCTGGGCCTGGGTCTCCCATTCTGCCCTAGTTTTCTGGTCTCTTCCTTCCAGCCTGGCCACCCACCTGGACCTCATAACACTTCCGGGAATGCTGATTCTAACTGCTGCCTCCCTCTCTCTCCCTGGACCTGCCTTCCCAGCAAGGCCAGGCGTTGCCCTCTTGACTGTGGCCTCCTCACAGCCTGGGCCTCACCCCTGGGCTCCCAGCTGTCATCCAGACCCTGCTTAAGTTCTGCCCTTGACCATTTGGAACCTCAGTGCCAGCTCTGGCTTCACCAGTACCCTTCCCAGCCTTCCTATCCACTCTGGGACATGTACTGGGAAACAAAACAAACAAACAAACAAACACCCCCCACCACCGCCAAAAAAAACCCCTGCAATTCCTTTGAGAAGCCAGCAGTGTGGAGTTCAAGAAAGTCGGCTATTAGAGATACACTTATTTTTTATCATAAGGGACACATTTTTGATCCCTCTTCACAACATATGACCATAACCACCAGCTGAGGAAAATTCTGCACATAGGATGGAAGCTGGGAAGAGTTATTCACCCAGCAGAGGACAGTTTATGCCGACTGTGCCTGGCATGTCAGGTCATGGTAAGTACATGGAAATATGAGGACAGAGCAGAGAGGGACTTTGGGGGACCAACCCCCAAACTACCTGGTCTGGGACAGGCAGATTTGCAAAAGCAGCAGCAGAGAAGAACAAGCTGACGATGGACTGCTCAGGAAGCCTGCAGAATTTAGCCAAGAAGAGAGTCCCTCCTGCACCGTCCCGTCCCAAGCCTTCTGAAGCACAATGCAAACTGACAAGAACCATTTTCAAACATCACTCCGTGGCAGCAATCCCACCAGAGCCCATAAATATTTTTCTATTGACTTTTGTTTTAGTCTTTAACAGTATCCTAAGAACTCTTTCAATAAACAGTGCAAGGCAAAGGGAGAGAAGATCCAGAGAGCAGGCTGAGTCTCTGTAATGTCATGATGAGCTTCGGCCCGCTCTGCTTGGGGTGCCTGGGAGGAACCTGGGTACTTAGAAGACTCAGTGCACAGAGCAGGCGTGGGTGTGGGCATCAGGGCTCTGCGGGCACCTCCAGCAGCACCAATGGGAGGAGAAAGAAGGAAGCATCCAGAACTAGAGAAGGCCTGCGGTGGGAGAGGGAGGGAGGAAGGCT
Organism: Hydrochoerus hydrochaeris; assembly: GCA_004027455.1. Taxonomy (NCBI): domain Eukaryota; kingdom Metazoa; phylum Chordata; class Mammalia; order Rodentia; family Hydrochaeridae; genus Hydrochoerus; species Hydrochoerus hydrochaeris. The sequence continues at coordinate 260,030 of PVLA01000253.1, read as the reverse complement.
GCGTGCTCAGAGCTGCTCCAGCCCTCCCCTTAACCTGACCGTTAAGCAGGCTTTGGGATCACGGCAGTGTCCCACTGCAGAAGAGCAATCTCTGGGGCAGAACTGAATTCTCGCCACTCATGAAGGCCATGGGTGCATCATTTAACCTTTCTCATCCGTAAAGTGAGCACAACTGCACCGTCATCAGGACTCCTGGGAAAAATCAGATGAGAGGAAGGCAGAGCCTGCCCAGAAGGTGTATCCCAGCCTTGGGGGACTAAGTGAATATGTCCTCACTGCAGTAGAAAATCAGACAAGTCTTTTCTCTGTCCCGATCCAACTGGATAACATGCCTGCAAATCTGTTGTGGTGACAGTCATTTGCAGAGAAGCCTCCCGTTTACTAAGCACTCTTACCAGCTGGCCCCACTGAACCCTGTGAGACTCAGAGAAGTGAAGCAATTTGCTCAGAATGATACAGTAAATCCGTGGCCAAGCAAGAGATCAGATGCTAGTTTCAGAACTGGGAATCCTTGACCCCTCTTCTGTATAGTGGGGCTCTGGAACCTGATGGAAAGGCTTGGCCCGATTCCTGGCAAGGAGAACCCAGCCTCGCCCTACCTCCCAGTGACCTCGCCACTGGTGAGGAGCCTGGGGAATATATGCCACTGCCCGCCCCGGGTCTGACATGGAAGAGCTGAGTCAGTCTAATTCCATCTCCAGGTGTCAAGTGGGATGACACATTTAAAGTACTATGCATGGTTCCTATCATGAATATTGCTGGATTAGGAGCTCTGGGGCAGGGACCATGGTTTTTGTGCTGCTAACACTTTATTGACTACAGGATGGGGTGGAGGGAGCCCACACAGGACCCTGGGAAAGAGCAACCTTTAGGACTGTGGCCAAGAATGAACACATGAAAGACACAGAGCAGAAACGCTCAGTGAGAGCACGGGGATTAGCTCAGTGGCAGAGCACTTATCCAGCACACAAAAGGCCCTGAGTTCGATCTGAGCCCCACAAAAATTAAATGATCATTGAGGTATGAGGAGAACCAAGGGGGTGTGATTTAGCCAAGAAATTAAAGGATAAGATAGTTTTTAAGAAGAGTGTCATGGGCCAGGCATGGTGGCACATGCATGTAATCTTAGTACTTGGGAGGCTGAGGCAGGAGGATCACTGTGAGTTCGAGGCCAGCCTGGGTTACATAGTGAGACCTTGTCTCAAAAACCCAAAAAAGAAAAAAAAAAAAAAAGGTATCATTTGCTGTTGACAGGTCATGGGGGAGTGTGAAAATTTTGCAATCAAGAGGAGCAGGAGGCCTTTGCAAGTGTGTGATTGGATGACAGAGGTGTGAGGGGCCCAGGGGGAAATAACAAGCTCTTGCCAGTACAACAGGAGTAGCTGACATCTATGAAGCACTGAACACATGCTACTCCTTGTCAGGCATGTTCCCAGACATTATTCTAGTGATTCTTCTCCACAGTCACGTGAGATATGCTGCTGTCCCCACGTTATACATAGACAACATGGCAAGGCCAGAAAGGTTAAGTATTTCCCCAAAGTCACACAGCTAGAAGGATATTTGAGAGTGAAGCAAAGTCCTCTTGGACTTTACCAATGTAGGATAAAAGGGGAGAACAGAAGAGAGGGATCTTGAGGGGGTGGGACCCTGCATCCAGACACAGGGGACTAAGGGTAACCCCTTCTTCCAGTTTACGTCCCTCTGAGCCCCTTGGTCTGAACCAAGAGTCCCCTCCAGGGCATTCATTCTACATCTTTGAGTTGACCAGCTGGCCCTCTAACTGGCCAGGGTAGACACACAGATCACCATTTGACAGACATGACAATTGAACCACAGAGATTTTGTGAGGGTCTGAAGTAGCCAAATACTAAACTGCTCTGCAGAGAGAAGCAGTTTTGGGTTTTGGTTTTGGTTTTTTTGATCAGTCCCAGAGAGAAAATCCAGGGCCTTGCACACGATAGGTGAGTAACCTACCCACTGAGCTGCACCTGCAGCCCAGAATTCATCTATTCTCTCTGATCAATTGTAAAGAGACCAAAGAACCTGAGACCTAAGAAAACAAGCCAGAAGGAGCCACTCACTCATAACTTTGGCCTCTGTGTGCTCACCACCTGCTGTGGGCAGACTGCTCCTACAGAGATGCAGACAGAAGACAACAATCCTGACTTCAAGGTGGGGATGCCCAAGGTCTCTGGAGCAAGAAAGCTAAGATGGGATGGGCTTACTGCCAGGGAGGAAGGCTGGGGTGGCCACCCCACACCTCCCAACATGGGCACTATATTCCCCCTCCAGGTGTTCTCGCCCTGACACAGCAGCCAGACCCTGAGACTCTGTGGGCGCCTTGGCCCAGATGGTCAGTGCTGTGCAGTCTCTTCCTCTCTGGCAGCCCCAGAGGCCAGCCTGGCCAGACATTCTTACTGAGCTGAGCTATAAGGACACAACCCGTACCTAGTATGAGTCCAGCTCAAGACCATCTCATCCCTGCCACAACCTGGGGCCACTTGCCTCACACTCTTTTTGTTTGAAAGTTTTGTTTTTAGGAGACAAGGTCTCGTTATGTACTTTAGGTTGGCCTTGAACCCAGTATGTAGCCTAGGCTGGCCTCAAACTCTCAGGAATCCTCCTGCTTCAGCCTCCCAAATGCTGGGATTATAAGCATGTGCCCATGTCACACTACTGCACCTTGATTTCTTCATTTGCCCAAGAGGCCAGATCTTAAAGCCGATGGGCAAATGGGCTGGTGTCCATGGAAGTGTTTTTCTGGCCTCAAATCCCTTGACAAAGAGCAGGAGCTTCCCCGAGGCCCTGGCTCATTCCCACACTAAGGTTGAGACCATCCTGGGTCATCAAAGGCAGCTGATGAGTTAATTCTTAAACCCTTCAGCCCATGGGGAGCAGAGGCAGAGCAGAGGGCAGGCCTAGAGGCCTCTTTTGGAAATGACAAGATCCATTTAGCAATCAATTAGCACGGTCCCCAGGCGCTGGGCCTGCACGCTGGGCAGAAAGAATGTGCCGCATAGGGCTGATTAGAAACAGATGTGCTGGCAAACAAGCTGGCCGGGCCAGGCCGGAATTCCTGGGTACCCAGCTCCTGGCTGAGAGGCTGGATTCATTATTACATTCTAGGCACCAGTGCAGCGAAACCGAGCTAAGAGAGCGGCCTGCCTGGAGAATGTGTACCTTTGAGGGGATTCAGAGGCGAGGGAGGGAGGAATGTTGACTCTGTCAGCAATAATCTGGGATAAAATTAGTTCAGCCAAATACAGACTATGACTCCGGACCAACAGATGCTGAGATTCCAAATGTGATGAGGGCAACATGTGAGGAAAAGAGTGAACCGGAAACTGAGCAAGTTGCAGGAGGCCTGGGGTCTCTGGTGCCTTAGAAATTGTCACTGTCACCCCCACCAACCTATTTACTGAGCTCAGACTGTGCACAAGGGCCTTTTAGTGCCGCCTCATGGATTCTTCACAGCTAGTCTCTCATTAAAGCCTTTTTGTACGCCAGAAAACTGAGGCACAGAGAGGTTTGACGATTCACCTAAAATCACAGAGCTACTAAGCAGGGGTCCAACCCTTGAACCCTTCTGCCTGACTCAAGAGGCCCCTCTCTTGGCTATGGCAGAACTGATTCCTCTTCTTCCACCTCTTTCCATTAACAAATGGAAGGGATGGCTGAGATCCTCTACTCCAGCCCCTACCAGGGGTCAGCAGCCTCTGTCAATCTTCCCAAGGACGGGAGGTGCTCACTGCCCCCAGGACTGCTGGTTCCGAGCCTGGACAGCTTACACGGTCAGTCATTTTCCCTTCCATTAATCTGAAAGCTGGGTTCCAGGAACTTGGGGCTTCCCCAGGGCTGCTGCTTCTGCTCTTTGGATTCCTTTTTCCTTGGTAAATTTCAGGACATGACTGTGACCCTCTCTTTATTTTTCTAAGCTATGCAGCCTGAGCAGCTTCTGTGGTGTGGTCCAGCTGTGGTCTCCTATCTCCCTGAGGCAGTGGAATATTCTTTAGAATATTATTTTAATACAGTTTGTTTATCATTATAAAAGTGATATATTCTCACTTTCGTAATGATAGAGAGATACAGAAAATATAGTGCATAGAGCAGAACTGCCTCCCCAGAGAGAGAAAAGGCATTCACAGTCATCTCCAGCCTTTTTTTATTTTTGCTATTCTTTTTAACCTAGCTTCACTCACCTTGTATCTGCACATTTGTAAGCTGCTTTTTTTTCTTATCGCATAGGCAGTTTGCTGTGTTGTTAGTGTTTGAAAATGTCACTTGTAAGGCTATGTGATACTCTGTGAAGTGGGTAAAATCCTTTATATTTCTCTTATTAGGGCAGTGCTATAAATTCATATCTCTGGTTCTTCCTAAGGACCCCAGAGTTTTTTCAAGCTCTCCTCAAGATACCATCTACATTCTAGTGGATAGAGCCAGTATTTCTAAACTCCTTGAGATAATATCAAGCACCCCAATTTCTGGAGGCCTCACTGCCCCATTGCATTAACAGGAAAGAATACAAGTTGCCACTGAAGCATGGACCAGTGTTTGCCTGAACGCCTTTTCTAGAGCCTTGCTTGATCTCACATGGGAATGAATTCTAGTTTCTGGTCCAACAAGGAAATTGCCACGCTGTCCAAACAACAAGAAAAAGAGCTGAATCTGAAAACTCAACAACTCTTCTTAGATCCATTAGAGAAGGGAAGTCATAGGGTAAAAACTTCTCCCCAAATTGTCATTCTCCAGAATGACAACTTACCAGTGAAGAAACCTCTGTGAGAACCAGTTCAGGGTAGGACACTTTGAGTAGTAACTAACACCTCTAGAGATTTGGGGTTGACAAGACTGAGAGTGTAATTCCCATGGGCCCCATCCTAGGAGAGTGCTCAGGCTCCTGTGACTTTTACTACAGGTGCTCCAGGGTGAAGATCAGAGAAAAGCCTCGGCCTGCTTCTGGCAGGGGCAGAACAGTAACCAACTTGAAATCTATTAGAGAATTCTGTTTTAAACAGGGCCAGGGTTCTGACATGCTAGGCTCAGTTCCCAGCACCGACAAGAAAAGAAAACAAGTCCTGCTTCAAGAGAAACTATCTTATCATAGTCTAATCTGTCGGGTTTTATCAGAGCCTGACTGATCAGAGGGAAAAGGAAAACCTGCCTCTAGCTCTCTCTAGCCACCCTTTTCCACCCCAGGGGAGAGGAGAGGGCATGGAGTCACACTGGTTATCCTGGCCACAGGCTCCACAAAGACTGAGACCCAATCACAGAGCTACAGAATCTTCCCACCCCAGCTCCTTACCAACACATCATTCAAGGCTGATTCCCTGCAGTTCTTTACCCAGTATATCATGTCTAGCCATTTAAAAACAAACAAACAAATAAACAAAGCACACTAAAAGATAAAAAATCACCTGTAGAGAGTAAGCTAGAATAAAAATCAGACTCAGATGTAGCAGGGATGTTACAATTTATCAGGCTAAGATGTTAGGAGGAAAACCTATGATTACCATGCTGCTGTGGTTTGGATGAGTGACCCTCAAAGCCCATGTGTCAAAATTGGGTCTTCCCAGGATAGAGCTATTCGGGGTGGTGGGACCTTGGAGAGGCAGAGTCTGAGAGAGGCCCATATGTCATTGGGTATATGGACCCTGGGGGAGATTATGGGACCACCCATCTCAGTCTCCTTTTGCTTTCTGGCTCAGAGGTAAGCAGTTTGTTCTGCCACATTCATACCTTACCCAGAAGCCCAGAGAAACCCAGAGGCTGCCAATCCTGGAGGGAGGTGAACCTCCAAAACTGTGAGTTAAACAACCTTTTTCTCATTGTGAGCTAACTACCTCAAGCATTTAATTCTAGTAAGTCAAAGCTGACAAATACACCAAGTAAGGACTTTAATGGAAAAAGAAGCATGTAAGAGCAGGTGGGTACTACAAGCCAAGAGATGGCAATTTCAAGGAAGAACAAAAGCAAAATGCATTCTTCATTTCTGCTACTGTGCTTTTTATCTCTAGTAGAAAATCAAATGAACAAAAATTAAGAAAATTTGTTGCTGCCAGTAGACTAGCCTTGCAGGAAATGTTAAAAGAAGTTTTTCAGAGAGAAGGAAAGTGATATAGGTCAGAAATGTGGACCTCCATGAAGAAAAAGGAAAACTGGAGAAGACAGAGGCAACATGATGCCACACAGCTAGAGAAGCTTTTACAGATTGTACACATGAGCTGCAAACCAGTCTCTTATCAAAAATTCAAATTTCATAATAAAAAGGAGGGAACAGCAATAAACCATGGCACAGCAGGTCATGGAGGAGGCAATTTGGAAGCACAAAGAACATGGCCAGTTTTTCTTAGTTGTTACCTCTTCAGCCTCCAAGTGCGAAGTATTGATGTCCTGAAACCTGGAAAAGGGGCCAAGAGGACAGGACCTTACACTCCAATAAAATCAAACCAGAGAGCAGGACTAGAAGGGAATGTCTTCCCGTGACTTTGGGAATGGGTTAATGTGTGGAGAACATGAACAAGTGAGGGAAGGATGATCTCTCCAGGTCAGTTTGCTAGCTAGCACTGAACTTCCAGAGACGTACATCATTTCCTGTTTCTGGTTCCAGAGTCTTCCTCTCTCAGATTTATTCTTCCAGTTATTTTCACAAACATTCCTTGAATGCTTCCTGTGTGCCAAGCTCTGTGCTGGGGGAAGATCCAGAGGCCAGATCTCAATTACCAGGAAAAACAAAGAACAAGCAGAAGAACATGTTGATATAATACCTTTCATATTCAGTCATTATGATAGACAAAAGGCACAAATGATCAGTGAGAACAGTAACTGCTAAAGCTGACAATCTTAATAGGATTCGTTAGGCAACCTAAAAATTGTCTCACTTAGAACACTAGAAATTCTGAATAAAATATACAGTAATCCATCCCTTATCCACCATTTTCCTTTCCACAATTTCAGTTACCCATGATAAACCACTGGCTAAAAATATTAAATGGAAAATTCCAAAAATAAATGATTCTTAAGTTTTAAATTGCACAATATCCTGAATAGCATGGTAAGATCTCACACTTCACAACTCCTTCCTGCCCAAAATGCAAATCTTCTGTTGGTCTAGAGTATCCTTGCTATATACTCTACTGCCCACTGAGTTGCTTAGGAGTCATTTCAGTTATTAGATTGACTGTCATGGTCTTGCAGTGCTTCTGGTCAGGTAATCATTATTTTACCTAACAATGGCTCCAAGATACAAGAGTAACATTGCTAGAAGTTTGTATATGCCAGAGAGAAACTGTAAAAATGCTTCCTGCAAGTGAAAAGATGAAAGTTCCCGACTTCATAAGAAAAGAAATGTATTCTGAGATTGCTAAGATCAACAGTAACAATGAATCTGTGAAATAGTGAAGAAGGAAGAAATTTGTGCTAGTTTTGCCTTCACACCTCAAACTGCAGAAGTTGCAATCACGGTGCAAGATAAATGCTCGGTTAAATTGGAAATGGCAGAAAATTTGTACATATAAGTATGGAAAAAAGCATAGTGTTCTGTATAAAATGTTCAGTGTTACGCAAGGTTCCAGGCATCTGTGTGTGGGGCTAGTGGTCTTGGAATGTATCCTCTGCAGATGGGGGAGAGGGTAATAGATACCCTTCAAAAAACCACAGTGAGAGCTCAGGTAGAGAAGTCTTCAAGGGCCAAAAGCTAAGAGGGAACTAAGCAAAGGAAAAATTTTTTGTGTTAATGGTGTAGCATCATAGGGTTAGGGTAGAAGATAGGGAGACAGGGTGGTGACAAAAACTTTTCTGCTCCAGTCTAGGCTAGGACTGGCAAAAACAAAAAACAAAAAACCTCCCCCAAAGACTGTAACCTTGGTTCTCTAAATTTTGATTATCCTGTCCCTGGGGTCTAGGCACCCTTCAACTGGTAAAAGTGATTCGTCTCAGGACAGTAATCTTTTTTTTTTTTTTTTTCAGGACAGTAATCTTGACAGTAATAAATGCAGAACTCTGGAGACAACACTCTCTGGTCTGCCTATGATTCTCACAGAGTGTGGCTAGGATGAGCTCATGACATGTGGGCAAGAGTTGGACAAAATAAGAAGTGGGTTTAATCACATCTGCCAAAAGCATAACCATCAGAACAAATAACATGTAAACTATAAAGTCAGGATGTCCTAAGTAATTAACAACATAAGGAAGATACTATGAGAAAGAATAAGCAGATCTGGGTGAAAAGCAACTTTAAACTATTAGAAATAGATGGAAAGTCAGTGAAACTGAAGACCCAGCAGATGAGTTAAATTACAGGTTTGAGTGCAGCTGAGGACGTAGCTGGTGAGCTGGAAGGTAACTCATAATTTACCTCATTACTTCTTTGACAGTAGAGCATTTTTAATTGGATTGTGTTGTTATAAGTTGCAGTGTCATTTTGAGATGAATCATTGGAAGGTAAAGAAAGAGAAAGACATTGTTTTAAATAGATGGGGGAAGCTCTTTAACATTAACAGTCAAACACGCTCCTACTTTTTTTTTTTTTTTGTATCGGGGATTGAACTCGCAACCTTGCGCTTGCCAGGCAGGCGTTTAAGCCCCTAAGCTAAATCGCTGGCCCTATTTATGTTTGAACAGATTAGCTTCTGGTACCATAGATTTCAAACTTCGTTTCTCCTTCAATAATCACATGCTTCCAGATGAGTGGGCCTATTATCCCTATGTGAGCTCTGGTACCTGCCCCTCAGGCCATGATCTCAGATGAATTGACAAGTGGGCAGCATGTAAGTCTTGGAAGCCATTCCCAGACCAGGAGAGCTAGTGATACTTCATCTAGGTATGGAAATGACAGGAAACAAAATAATATATGCCATCAGGATGAGCACATTTGTGTGAGGTTGCTCAGAAGAGGGTTCCAACAATTTGGTGGAGAAGAAAACCTATTCTGTTAATGTCCAGCAGCTCCTGCCCTTTGCTCAAGGGACTTAGCTATCAAATGGCCGTGGTGGAAGGGAAGGAAGCCACTCCTGGATTCAGCAATAGGGGCTTCTACTCCCCCAGGTTGATTTGGCTACAATGCTGCTGAGCATCCAACCTGCCAACCACAAAGGCTAACACTAAGCCCGCAATTTAGCACCATTTTCCAGAGGGACCAGCCACGCCTGCTGATGGAACACTCATGGCACCGAAAGCCTCCACAGAGAGGCTATTTCATAGAAACCGACAAGCCGACAGCAAAATCTGAGCGGAAGATGACAGCAGCATGAAAATGTAAGTTATTCTTCAAGATCAAAAGAGGAGGAGGATTTGCCCTATCAGCTATCAAGATAGAGCTGCAGTGATAAAAATAGTACACAGGAGCTGACAGACATAGGAGAATGAAAAAAATAAACGCAGGCATGGATGGTGCTATGGCCTGAATATTTATATGTTCAAATCTTCGTATATGAAGGTGATAGTTTTCACAGGTGGGGTTTGGGGGATGGTTAGGCCATGGGGGTGGAGCCCTCGTGAATGGGATTAGTGTCCTAATGAAAGAGGTCCAGAGAGAGCCCTGGCCCTTCCACCATGGAGGGACCCAGCAGGAAGGTGCCATTATCAGCCCTAAAACAGACCCTTACCACACATCAAATCTGTCTTGATTCTGGACTTCTCAGCCTCTCAACAAACTGTGACCAAAAGAGATTTATTTTAGAGGTTTCTCAGTATACAGTACTTTGACACAGCATCCCAAATAAACTAAGACATGGAAACTGGGTTTATGACAAGACAGACATTATGGATTAGTAGCAGCAACAACAACAACAAAAAGAGCCATAATAAATGATGCAGGCATAGTCACTATCCATATGAAGAAAACCCCCAAAATTCCTCCTTCTTGGAGTATATAAAAATCGATTTAAGACAGATTAAACACAAATTGTGAAAGATAAAAACTACAACAAAAAACAGAGCATAATATAGGATAATAATTTTGGGGCCTTCAGGATAGAAGGACTTCTTTTAAAAAAGCATTTACTTTAACAAAAGATAAATTAAAACTCCTATTTTGCAAGATCCTCCATAAAGAATGAGAAAAGGCCACGAACTTGGCGATGACAACTACAACACATATAACAAAGGATTAATTTCTAGGACATGTAAGGAATGCTTATAAATCATTAAGAAAAAGGAAAACAAACCACAAAGAAAATAGATGAGAGGCAAGAACAGGAACTCCACTGAAGAGAAAAGACAGTGTCTCATAAACAGGAGGATATGCTCCACACAATTGAGAGTAAAGGAAATGGCAAATTAAAACCACAATACCAAAATTAAAAGTTTAAACACACACACACATACAATGCCATACTGGGCCACAAGAATTAAGGCATTAATTATACCAAGTTTACTAAGCCTGTGAAACAACAGAGGCTTATCCATGCACAATAGGAATATAAATTTTACCTTTGAGAACAGGTGTGGTGGTGCACAGCTGTAATCCCACTCTGAGAGGCTGAAGCAAGAAGACTGCAAGTTTGAGCTCAGCCTGGGCAACCTAGCGCCCTGCACAGAGACGGTCTTACAATTTTGAAAAAAAAAAAATTTTTTTTTTAATTCTAAAAGGGTGAGAAGGTAACTTAGTGCAAAGGCCCTGGGTTCAATTCCCACCAAAGAAAAAAGAAAAAGTGATATTGTAGCTAATTGTTAGGTACTAATTAGTAATGTGAAACGCATGTACCCTGTGAACTGGAAATCCCAGTAATAAGTCTATAATTTAAAAAAAAAAAAGGAAACATCACTTTCCATAAGGAGGACATTAGAGTAGTATATGGTAAGAGCAGTGATATTCTTCAACATGAATTAATTAAAAATTATGTTTTTTCAAGTTTATATCGTTTTCCTTTTATTTCTATTAGTACATGTTTATAATACATGATGATTAGATTCAACATGGGGCACTGATACATGTGCATAACACATGTTCATCATTTCTTCATCTCCGTTCCCTTCTCTCCCTCCCTGCTCCCTCTGTCTCTCGATCTCCTGCCCTTTTGCAAAAGATCTAGTTCCCTATTTCCTATTATCTGTCTTTTATGGTGCTCTTTATTTACATTTTTGGTTCCTCATATAAAAGCAACTGTGTGGTGTTTAAGCTTGTGTGCCTGATTTATTTCACTAAAGCTTCTGATCTCAAGGTGCATCCTTGGTCCTAAAAATGACACAAGTTTATACTTCAGTAGGCCAGAGTAGTACTCCATTGTGTATAAATACCACATATTCTTTATCCACTCGTCTGTTGATGGACATTTAGATCACTTGCAAGATTTAGCTATGATGAGTTGTACTGCTATCAACATGAGTCTTAATTTTAAAGCTGTAAACCAGGAATGATGGTGCACGCCTATATCCCAGCCCTCAGGAGGCTAAAACAGGAGGATTGCTGTGAGTTCGAGGCCAACCTGGGCTACGTACTGAGTTCAGGGTCAGCCTGAACTACATAATAAGTACCTGTCTCAAAAAACAAAACAAACAAAACAATTTAAATATAAGTTTGAAGGGAAAAACACAAGTCAGAAGAATACATACAATGAGTCCACTTTTGTGTACTTCAAATGTGGGCAAAATTAAATAATAAAGTTCTGGGAAACATTACACATACATGTGGTTAAAATTTTTTAAAAATTATTTCTAAACATCTGAAGAAAAGATGGTTTAACCAACATAACACTCAGAATAGTGGTTATATGGGGATAGAACACATGTGATCTGAGACCAAAGAAAGCACATAAAAATACTAACTCATGTTCTAATCGTCAACCTGAGTGCCGGGCACATTGTTCTTGAAAATAAGTTTTATAGACTCTTTAGGTACCATATACAATACCATCAAACACAATGCACAATAAAAGCAAGTATCACAGAACTGAGGCCACAAAACTGTCCATTCTTCACACTATCTGCTGTGCTGCAGTAATAGCCAGGATGATTTAAAAGGGTACTGGCAGGTGAGGCAATCTGGTGATAAAAAAAAAGACTGTCAATTTAATGGTGTATTTATTGACTTTCATTTCCCTAAGGTAAAATTTTAAATTAAATTCTCCAGAATCCATGAATCATCTGATATGGAGGTACAATGAGCCCTTGGCAGGGGAAGTGAAAATAAATGCATATTTTTATCATTATGTTAAGGTGACTGCCTGATATATCATTCTAAACAGAATATTTTTGACAGTCAAAACAAACTTTTAATAATTAACAAGGGTAATGGGATTGTCCAGAGGAAAGTAGTAATATATGATCTTGGTGTAATGGCACCCACAGAGAAATTTCAGATGGCCAATATAAACAGTAGACTTTGCAATAACAGACACCAGAACAAATGGGAAAATATGTCCAGACTCCTCAAAGAAAGGCACAGTGAAGAGAAAGAAAGAGAGAGAGAGAGAGAGCACTCCACCTAAATTTTATACCCAGCTATATGTTATAGACAAAAACTACCTTTGCCCAAACAAAGACAGAGATTTTTCCATTCTATACAACAATGAAAGAACAACTAAAGGATATACTTCAAGGAGAAGAAAATTGAACATGCAAAAAGAATGAGAAGCAATAAACAATGATTGGAAAATTGGTAAAGTTATAGATAAATCTAAATAAGCCAACATGATACCAACACCATAAAATAATTATTGTTAAATTGAATACTTTAAGGATATTGAAATAAGGTATAAACAAAAAACTAGAAAACTATATGTAAGCTAGGGAACAAATTATCATAAAGCACCAAATAGTCTTTTTTATTCTTCAGGAAGACTATAGAGACACTAAATAAATGTTATTTTGTAAAGTCAAGTGTGTGTACATAAAATTTAAGAACAACACTAAGTGAAATAGAACACCTACTTCCAAACTAGTAGAGAAGAAAAACAGGAGAAACAAAACCAATTAGATCATAATAGGAAACTAGAAATGGGAAAAAGGAAAGAAGAGCAGAGTCACCAGAAAGGGTGAAATAAAGCAATGTAAGTCTATATATCATGAATATTAACAAAGACAACATAATCAATACAAACACATGAGCATTCACAGTATAAAATATTACATTATTCACTCAGGAAATGGGGTGGTCAGATTAGATTCAGAAACAAAACTTGCATATGTGCTATTCACAAAAGACCTGCTGAACACACAAGGACTTCAAAAAGATGGAGATTTTTTTTAAGTGATAAAAGATAAACTAGCCAAAAGCTAATTTAAAAAAGAGCCAGTTTATTTAACAAATATACATCAAAATTACATTTGGGTCGAAAAATGATCAGAAATAAAGAGTTACTACAGAATAAAGAAAAATTGATCAGAAAGTAGAAAAGGTAGACCATTTCTGAACTTACATGCATCTCGTTAACATAGTCCAACATATTTGAAAAAAAAAATTAAATATATAAACAAAATTTTAAGAAAAGTTAGATCTATGATCATAGTGGAAGAATTTTCACCTCTCTCAGAAATTGAAATATCAATGAAACAAAGATTAATTGGTTATCAATCTTACAAAAGCTGGCCCCGATAATTTTACAAGTTAGCTTTACCAATCATTGAATGAACAATAAATAATACAGCTTCATGCAAGTGATTCCCAAGAACTGGAAAAGGAGAGAAACTCCTTTCATAGGAAAAAAAAAAAAAAAAGGGAAAGAAAAACCACAGCACAATCCCATTTTTTGGCATAGATGCAAAATCTGAAATAAAATGCTCATAAATGAAAAGTATTGTATACAATAATAACAACCAGCAAAAATAGAATGGATTGATTATAGAAACAAAAGGCTAGCATTCAAAATCTCTTTAATGTAGTTTACAGGAATAGATCAAAGAGAGCAATCATATGATCATCTGATGTATGTAAATATATATATATATATATATATATATATATATATATCCCTTTTAAAAGAAAACATTTATTTACCTATTTTAAATTTTTTAGCAAAACTAAGATCATAAGAGAACTTCATAACTTTAAAAGACTACAAATACTTGGAACAAAAATCATACTTTGTGGGCAAATATTGGAAGCTTTCCATTCAAAGTCAGGTTGGCGACTAGGCTATGTGTTATTGCCTTTTCTGTGGACCACTGTTCTGGAGGTCATAGCTGGCAAACAAAGAAAGAAAATTAAAGGTATAGAAGATTTACAAGGCAGAAATGAAACTGTCATTCTTTATAGATTAAAGTGTTGTCCATACAGAAAAATCCAAGAGCTACTGCCAAACCACAGGAAATAACAAAAGGATTCAGAAAAGTTCGGGATAAACTATCAATGTGCAAAAATCAACTGTGTTCCTATAATCAAAAAAATGATTTAAAAAATGATTTGAAGTGTAATTTTAATTTTGAAAAAGTTCCATTTACAACAGCCAAAAACAACTATTTCATACCTAAAAACAAACCCAATTAGAAGTGTGCAAAATATTTATAGAAAAAAGAAAATAATTTTACTAATAGGTCTTTAAAAAACTAAAAAGAAAAGAAAGATTTACCCTATCTGTGAACAGAAAGTTTCAGGATCATGAAGATGGCAATCTCCCTCCTACTCAATAAATGTGATGTAAATTCAATAAAATTTCAGCTCTGCATTTGTGTAAACACACACACACACACAATCAATAAACTGATCCTAAAATTTTTTACATGGAAGAGCAAAGATCCTCCAGAGACAAGTTGATTTTGGTAAATCAAGTAGGCTGTCTTACCCTACAAGATAGCAAGACATTTTATGAATTAGAGTAATTAGCATAGAACAGTTTGGGCAAAAAGGCAGAAAATAAACCAGTGGCACAGAATAAGTCCAGAAACAGGTCTGAGTCCATGTGAAACTCCATTAGCGCTAGAGGTAGCATCACAACTGGGGGTGGAGAGGGAGTGATGATGCTTTAGTGAGAGATGATAATGGGGATACTGACCACTCAATCAAGGAATGAAGGGGAAATAGAGTCTTACCTTACACAATAGGCAAAAAGCAATTTCAAGTAGATCAAAGATACAAGTATGAAATTCAAAGTTTAAAACTTTGCAGAAAAAAAAAAACAGAAAAAAATCTGTATGACCTCAGAAAAGGATTTCTTTAGTAAGAAGAAGCTCTCAAAGGGAAAGACTGTTAAATCAGATGATAGGCAATGTCCTCCACACTGTTAAAAGAGGAAGACTAGTGTATCTTATAAAGTTAATAGTGCCTTCCCTATGACCCAGAAATTCCACACTAAGGCATTTACCCAAGAGGAATAAAAACATATTTCCACAAAAAGACAGGTATAAAGAGTGTTTATAGTCAATCATAGTGGCCCCAAATTGAAACAACTTACATATCCATTAACGGGAGAAAGGATAAACACATTGTGGTATATTTATACAATGGAAATTTACTCAGCAACATGGATGAATCTTAAAAACATGGTGAACTGAAACCTGACATACTTGCAGCATTATTGATTTCTACATCAGGCAAAATTAATATAATAAAAGAAGTTAAGACAGTAGTTGCCTGGGAGAGAGCATAAGGCAGCAGCTGACTAGGATGATAGAAACATTCAATAACACATGGTAATGGAGTGGGTCGATAGCTCCGTGCATTTGTCAAATCCATCAAGATATAGCAATTAAGATCTGTTGTATGTAATTTTTAAAATATCTTAGACTATACCCCTCAAAAAATGTTGTCTAACAAAAGATCCATGTTTAAAATTCAGAGTGCTACCAATGAACGCCTAAGAAAAAAATCACCAAATAAAATAGGCAAAAAATATAAACAAGAAATTTATAGAAGAAAAAACATTTGAAAAGATGTTCAACTTCACAAGTAATTAGGAAAATAGCAAGATAACATAACTTATCTACTGAATCCACAAAGTTGTAGATATTAAGCACTGGTGAAATTGTGAAGCAATTAGAATATGGTTATACTGCTCATGCAAATGCAGACAGGCAGTTTTCTTTTACTGTAATGAAAAACTTGAGGTTAAGCAGCTTACTTTAAAAAGTTTATATCAGTCATAGGTCTGGAGATTCAAGAACTTGGTACCAATATCTACTCAGCTCTCATGAGGGACCCCTTGGCTACATTCCAAAATGGCGGACAGCATTATAGCGTGAGCAACAATGAGAGATCACATGATGAGACAGGAAGTCAGAGACACTGAGCATCCAAATTCATTATTTTACAGCAACCCCTCTAGAAGGAACTCATTCACTCCTTGAGATCGCTGTCAATTCCTTCCAAGGACAGTTCCCCTATTGACAATCACCTAATTAATACAAGGCTCAACCTTTTAAAGATTCCACCACCTCCACACTGCCACATTCAGTACCAAGTTTCCAGGACATTGAACTTCTGAGACACAAATCATATTGAAACCAGGGCATAGATAACATCTAGGAAATGTGAAGAGGTTCCCTTTATGACTCAGTAATCCTGCTGCAGGGGTGCCATATGGTCTCTTTGGGAGGGCACTTGCAACTCTCCTGTGCACAAGGAGAATTCTCCTTGCAGCAGTTTGTAACAGGAAGAAAGGCATGGGAAGAAAAAGGCAGATTGTAGGGAGAGTGGGAAGCAAACTAAATAGTTGTCATCTCTAGCAGCCGGGGAATGGATAAAGTATGGTATGCCCACATAACAGAAGACAAATCATCAGTGAAAATGAATGAATTACAGGGTGCACAAAATGTTAAGCAAAAACAGTAGGTACCAGATGAAAACAAACTGTTTCCATTTATATGAAGTTTAAAAAAACAGCAAAACTAAATGACCTATTGTTTAAGGATACAAATATATTTGGTATAAGTAGAAAGAAAAGCAAGAAAATCATACACACCAACTCAGGATAATGGCTACCTCTGAGAAGGGAGGAAGTGGACTGGGGTGAGGGGGCCTCAGAGAGGACTTTAAAAGTAACACATGCTTTTCCCTTAATTGGGTTGTGGGTACAGAGGGGTTCATCATTTCATTATTCTTAGATATTGCACATATTGTTGAATTTTCTTTAACTATTTAACATATAGCAAAGGAAATTTTATAGATATGCAGCTTTGAGGCCCTCAATTGTGTTCATAATCTTAGGTTTTTAAAAACCACCCGAAACAAAGTAAATAGCAAGATTGAACAGAGTTAAATAATGGCTTACAGGCATTCATGGGTCTCTTCAAGAGTTAACAGTAAATTATGTTTAAAAGGAAAAGCAATACCCTCAATACCTGGTTGGGAAATAGACATTAATCCTGTAATCACTATTATTATATGTAACTACCAACTAAAGGGAGAATCATTCCCAGGGGAGCATAAAATAACAGAATCGAGACCCAGACTGAATGTCAGATTGGTAGGCAGTAGTATTCAGAAGTAAAGGAAACAATCTCTTGTTCTCTCTCTCTCTCTCTCTCTCTCTCTCTCTCTCTCTCTCTCTCTCTCTCTCTCTTTCTCTCTCTCTCTCTCTCGCCCTCTCCCTCCCTCCCTTACCCTCCCAATAAGCAATAATGAAGACCCTCACCCTAACTGAGAAACAAAGGGCTGGGCCCAGAAGCCTGGCCCAGCAGAATCCCAAATGAGGAATGGGGCTCAGCCAACGGGAGAGCGTGGTAAGAGCCACCCTGGGCACACTTTGTGCTAAGGCAGAGGCAGCAGAAGACAATGTCAATTTGTGAGAGTTTGAGCAGTTTAGGATGGTTGGAAAATGGTTTTGTGGGCAGTGGGCTATGTGGCAGAAGATGAGGCTAAGAACCTGGGAAAAACCCATCATGGGGGCCTTGTATGCCACATGGAGTAGAGGTGTCAGCAGGGGTGGCACTGTCTGATACAGACTCGATTGGAGGGGAGAGGCTGAGGGCAGCCCCTTCAGTTGTTGGTCATGTCTGAAATGTAAAAGAGAAGAGATGAAATCCTGAAGCAAGGCACTGGGAGAAGTGGGGTCTAGGGCACCCTAGGACCAGGATGGTGTGGTATTTCAGAAGACAGGAAGGATAGAGCTCAAGGATGTCAAAAGTTTCTGAGAAACCACCAATGCCTAGGACTTAAAGGACTGCCCTGGAGGTGTCCACCAGGAGATAAGACACTGCCACGGAATGAGGCTGAGTGGAGGCAGAAGCTGGCCTGTGGTCACCTGGAGGAAAGAAGGGAAGAGGAGGAAAGACAGTGAAGGAGGGAAATCAGGGCAAGCTGGAGTGAGGCTGGGGGTGCCAAAGGCTCGGGCCCATGGAAAGCAGGCAGGGAAGAGCTAGAGGAGACTGAATTCCCGACTGAGTGACAGTGAGCCGTGACAGGGGTCAGGGGAGGAGTCATGGGGTGCAGTGATCTTTCCCCCTCAGAGGCCAGGGCAGCAGGGAGGTGGAAAGCTTATAGGTGGAGACATGGACAGGAAAACAAAGGGGTCACAGTACTCAGGACCTCTACCATGTTCTTTGTGAAGAAGGCACTAGAAGTGACTGTTGAGAAATTTGGCAAGAGGGCATGTCATCTCCCAACCTGACCACAGCGACCCAACTGCCATGGGAGGTAGCAGACCCTCTGCAGACCCTTGCTGGAGGAGGTGCCAGGAGACTGCCTCCAACAGATAAGGGAGACGTGATGAAGCTGTTTTGACTAATAAACCCCCTTCTGCCAGCTAATCTCTTTAGTGGGTTGCAGACCCACAAGCAGCAGGCTACCAGGGACCTGTGTGGAAACCACTGGTCAAAGGCTGGAAGGGGCAGCCTCAGGGCTTCAGGTTCACCCACTTCCGGATAGCAACCTACCCTGAGCTTGTGAACCACTCAAAAAGGACCATTGGCCTGCAGAAACCTTCCCAGCTGCAGAGCAAGGAAGTCTTGGTCTCAAGGTTAATACTGAAGAGGAACTTGCTTGGTTCTGCAGGTGACAGGGTCAGCCAGGTTCCTGATAAACAAGAGAGGAGGATGGCACGGGAGGTGGGGGTTTTACTAAGCGATTGGACAAGAAGAGGTCAAGAGGAGGCCAAGGATGAGCGATCTTGTGGAAATGAAGTGGTGATCATTTACAAGCACAAATTGTTTTATATTCCAGGAGAGTTGGCTCCTGAGCCAATCTCTTCCTGCACAAGTTTAGTTTGTGTGTGAGTCATTGTTATAAATAGACCAGTGATGGGTATGTCATCAGAAAGGACACAGTCCCGTGAGCATGACCTTGGAGGGAGGGGCATGGTGCTACACAAATTGAGAATTTGTTCCAAGAAGAGCGTTGAGGAGCTGCTGCGGAAGAGGAAGTGGACACGTGGGGGGAGGTTTCTAGCTGCAGCAGGAGGAAGAGATGCAGGGAGGTGACCAGGAACAAAGCCTCCACATGGCCAGGCATACCCTCAATTCACAGCCCCAGCCCCTGACTCAGGCTGGGCCTCCTCACCACACTCGTCCACCTGCGCTACCATGACGGAGACCCACAGTCTGGGTGGCTCAAACAACAGAGGTTCATTTCTCATGGGTCTGGAGGCTGGGAGCTCAAGGAACTGGCAGGGCTGGTTTTCAGTGAGCCCCTGGCTTATGAGTGGCCCCTTTCTTACCAGGTATTCACAGGGCCTTTTTTCTGCCATGCACAAGGAGAGAACTGTCCAGTACCCTTGCCTCTTCATAGTAGGACACCAGGCCAATCAAATGAAGATCCAACATTTAGCCCCAGTTATCCTCAATGACCTCTGAACATAGATACATTGCAGGGTAAGACCTCAACCTGTGACTCTTGAGGGAACACAATTCAGTCCATAATAACCACTTTCCAAAAACTCTTGCAAAGAATTCCAAGTCTTCCAGGATCCCCATCAAGAGCTGGGCATGGCAGTGCATGCCTGTCATCCCAGTACTTGGGAGGCTGAGGCAAGAAGATCACTATGAGTGTGAGGCTGGTCTGGGCTACATAGTGAGTTCAAGGCTAACCTGGACTACATAGTAAGAAGAAAAAAGAAAGAAAGGAAGGAAGGAAGGAAGGAAGGAAGGAAGGAAGGAAGAAAGAGAAAGAGAGAAAGAAAGAGGAAAAGACATTCCAAGACATGAGAGAACACAATTCCTCAAGCAACATCAGCTAATTCGTTCACTCATTCCCCACCTGCCATGCCTTGATGGACACTGGAGACACAGAAGGTCCCTGCCCTCTAATTAACAATGACTCTAAAATAGGTTCTTGGCACTCTGAGGAAACTTCCGGAAGCTGAGAACACTGTCATGGAAATTAAGCAGAGTTATCTTAAGCCCAGGCCAGGCTGAGCACCTCTTTGCTCCTAGACCCTGTGCCTCAGCTTACATAGGTTACGTAAGGATTTAACCATCCCAGAACTAAGTTAAGGCCCAATGCTGAAAACAAAACGGCCTAAGAAATTGGCACGTCCATACCCCAAGAAGGAAGCTGGGCCTTCCCAGCCACCAACAACGACCAACTCCAAAGTTACAGAAGCTATGGGAAATGTGCCAAAGGACTGGAAAGAAGGATTCGACACAGTGTAATGGAAAGAGATATATACAATAACTAAACTGCTTCCTGTTTAAACTCCCAGGAGGTGACATTCCTTGATAAACCACAAATCACAGGATTATGATGTTTCCACAGTAAGGACTCTAACTTCTTCAGGGGTAGAGATGTCACCTTTGTCCTCAGCACATGCACAGCAATGCCGGTGGACAGAACCTAGTGCCCAGGGCCCTCTGTTCAGAGCCTGTGACTGCCTTGGATTCTGATTTTTTTTTTTCTCTGTCCATTGGGCAAGCCAGGCCCTCACAACCACCTCTCACAGCCCACTAGCACCAGCAGTGCCTGCAGGGTCGCCCCAGTCCAGGCCCCTGCTGAGGCCTCCAAGCCCAATCTGGTCTTTGAAAGAGTCAGCCGCCTGTCCAGGAGTTTCTGTATACCTTTGCCTTGCCCTTTCTTCTTCAGCTGTGAGGCCCAGGGCCACCGTGAAGGGGGCCTTCAATTTCCTTTGGGAAAGAAGAGGTAGGGGCCTCCCGTTAATGCCCACCAGCTGGAGATCGACAGGAAGTGCCCAAGAGGCTCTGGACAGCTAGCAGGGAAACCCCTCCCTCCTACCTATTTTGGCAGAAAAGAGGAAAGAGCGGGTGGCAGACCCTATGCACAGACATCCCTGGTCTGGACAGGATGACTAAGACCTAAGAGCTGGGCCTTGGACAGACTACCGGCTACCCACTGGCATGCAGGGTTTTCACAGCCAACTTCCTTCTGACACTAGCCCGAGGGGCTGGGAGGAGGGAGGGAGCAGGCAGCCCAGGAGGGGTGGGGAGCAGAGACCCAGCACCTACTCATATCTCTTCCTAAACCTGAGGGAACCAGGACTAGAAAGTTAGAGAGGACTCCGGGAGTCACGTGCTGGGCTAAGAAGGAGTTGGCACTAAGTATGACAGACATGGGAAGCCACTGAAGTTGGGGAGGCAATGAAGAAACCAATGAGAGGGGGGCTGAAATTGGCCACACAGGGTGGAAGGATGTAGCAAGAACTCAGCAGGCACCAAGGGAAGTGGGAGTGGGACAGATCTGCGAGACCAGAGTGAAACTCAGCAACTCTTCAGGGGTCCCAGCAGTGTTGACATGGAATTGTGAGGCCTTAAGAGGGATCAAAGATGACCCCAAGTTTCTGAGATGGGCCATGAGTAGTTGTGGGACCATAACTGAAAGTAAAGCAGGTTTGTCCTAAGGGGGTAAGGACAAGCCCATTGCCTCCAGGAAGAAGTGGAGCTGGTGGTAAAATCCACTTTTCTGCACTGTACAAGGAAGTCAGTGAGACTGCACTCCAGGGTCCCCAAACTCTGCTGTTCACCAACTGCAAGACACTAGCCAAATCCTCTACCCTCTCAGCCCAGTCTCCTCACCTGTAAACTAAGGAGAGTAACAGTGCTCAGATCCAGGTTGTCATAAGGACTAAGCTATAGTACTGCACATAAAATGCTCAGTGCAGTACAAGCATCAGTAAATATTTGCTGCTATTTCATTACTTTGCCAGGTGCTTAATGCAAATAATTTCACTTACTTCTATCAACAGTCTACAAAGCTGGCACTGATTTTTCCCAATTACAGATGAGAAAACTGATACTCAGTGAAGTTAAAGAAATTGCTTGGGGTCACACAACAAGCCTGAGGGTCTGGGCAGGGACTTGCACCCTGATCTTTCTGATTCAAGGCACAAACTCGTCAGTGTGCAGTTTTAGTTCCGCTGCCTCTGTGGAGCTGAGGGCTGCTGTCCCTTGCTCTCTGGAAAAGGAGAATGCAGAGGCTGAGAGAATGGGCCGCCAGTCTGAACCCACAGACCATGAACCCAGAATCGCCTGGACATGATT
This sequence comes from Hydrochoerus hydrochaeris, assembly GCA_004027455.1. Classification (NCBI taxonomy): domain Eukaryota; kingdom Metazoa; phylum Chordata; class Mammalia; order Rodentia; family Hydrochaeridae; genus Hydrochoerus; species Hydrochoerus hydrochaeris. Next base: position 237,731 of record PVLA01000253.1, on the reverse strand, counting down.
TAAACAATTCTGTCTTCAATGACCCTGCTGACGTTTCCCTTTTATTTTTCATCCCCAGTTTCTCATCTCCAGTCAATGAAACTGTACTTTCAATGCTAGTGAGTCACCGGAAAATGTAAGTTAAAAAAAAAATTAAGAGGAACATTGCTCCTGTGTAAGCCTCTTGTTCCTATGAATCATTCAAGACAGGTATAATGGACATAATTACAGCCCATCCACAAGGAAGACCCAAAATCAGTTCTGAAGGCTGATTTCAGAATCCAGTGGTTTCCTCAGAAAAGCTTGCCTGGGCACCTGGAAGCAGCCCAGAGGGTGAACCCTGATCAGTGCTCCTGGGCTGGGTCATTCCCTAGGTTCTTCAGTCTGATGCCAAAGACCCACTATCCCATAGACACACACAACGCCATGTCCCTCCCGCTCTCAGCCTCCTCCTTCTGTTTAAACTCCTTCTCCTTTTAACGCTTTTCCTTTGAGGGGAACAGGGTCAAAGTCACCCAGCTGGTGTTCAAATCTTAATATTTTGGGCTACTGTGGACTTGAGATCAAAGGGAAGCGCCACCACGCTCAGTCGCCACCTTGCTTCTTTCTGGACCCAGATCTTTGTTCTTCCTGTCACTGTAAACTATCAAACCTGACAAAACATGAGGGGTAGCTTGATTCATAACACTGCCAAGTTCATATAAAATCCTAATCTGCTACTATCAGTGGTAGGAACTATATTCTTCCAGATGCTTTTTTAAAAACATGTATGTAACTTTTAAAAACAAATGTACTCATGTTTCGTACTTTACTTTTTTCCATTTGCTGGTCACCTTTTGGTTTTAAGCTTACCCTTTTTGCCTTGGGTCTCCATCTCTTGCTCCTAGAAAGAGAGCAGCAGAAACTCAAGAATGATGCTAATAATGACTCAGTAAAAACTACTCTGAAGGTGGACGTGAGGTGCATGCTTATAATCCTCAGTCTGGGAGACTGAGGCAGGAGGACCTCAAGTTCAAACTCAGCCTGGGAAATTTAACAACATTCTGCCTCAAAACCAAAAGGATAGAAAAGGGCTGAGAATGTAGCCCAGCACAAAAGCCCTGTCTTCAATCATCAGTCCCAAAAATCAACAAACAAACCAAAAATCTAATCTGATGTACCATATTATGCAACATAGATATTTTCCAATAAATACTAAAAAAAAAAAAACAGCTGTTAAGACACTAAACAAACTGCTTCCATGTTAAGGGTTACTGCAGTTAAAGAGGAACCCTCTGCATAATAAACTACTTTCACCTTGAGAGGAACTGCATCAGTGAGACAGTGCAAAATACAAATCAAATTAAACATCAAAGAGGAACCATCCTTTTACTTAACCAAATTAGCCAAAGACTTATATTTTAATTATACACTTGGTAGTGGTAAGGAATATAGCCAGCTCTCTTGTGTGCTCCTAGTGGGAGTATTAATTAGAACACATTTTCTAGAAAGTAATTTGGCAATACATACCAAAAGCCTGATATGATAACATTCATGCTGTTTGATCCATTGCAAGGACTGTACCCCAGTGAAAGCATTCAAAGTTCCGATAAAAAGGTAGGCATAAGATGTTCACTTGTAAATATTTGATAATAAGGGAAAATACAAATAACTTCAATATCCAACATTAGGAGAATTATGGAACAAATCATAGTCCATTCAAATACTGCATTGTATATTTTCTCTTCCTTTATTAACCAATTTTTTTAAAGTTTTTGCTAATGTGGAGATCAAAATTAAGTGTTGTAATCAAGTGGTGCTATCTGGGCTGCTTATGAATTTATGTGGAGAGGATGGAGGACTCACACCATTTACACAGGCAAATTGATGGAGGTCTTAACCAACCAAGTTACAACAGGGGGCTGCACCCCCTGTGATTTTTGTTCTAGGTTCGAGTAGAAATAGGTGTCCTTTAGCTGCCTGGCCTTCTTCAGGAAATGCTAATCTGCCTCAAATACCTCCCACCTTCAGATTGCAGGGACCTCATGTATAACTGGGCTTTTTCACATGTAAAAAAAACCAGAGACTAACCACCGATCTCTCTCTCTCTCTCTCTCTCTCTCTCCTCTCTCTCTCTCATTTTTTGTCTACATGATTATTCTTTCTTATTTAAAATAATGTTCTATAATAAGTATGTAAAAATTTTAGAAATGCAGAGAAAAAAATCACAAAATTATCCAGAGCTACATCACAGAGTAAAGAGTGAATCAAAAGTAAAGTTTTGCAAGGCCTGCTACCTTGCTGTTAGACACTTGAGAGCCCAGGAACTTCGGGCCACAAATTTCAATCTAGGTTATTTTAGATTCTAGTGTCCTTCAGTATCTGCAAAGAAATTTAAAATCCTCTTGAAAGGAAGATAGCATCATCCTACGCCTCAAATTATTGCTAAAAATCTTTCTTCAAACACAAATGTTGCACTCAAAGATGACCAAGTACACAAGGAGACATGATGTCATGAGTGAAAACCAGTATGAAAAATGGACAAAAAAAACAAACTAAAGGAGACTTCAGATCCTGGTACTATCATGCTCATAAAACAACTCTATCTTCTACAAAGAAGTCAAAATGAAACTTGACAATAAATCTTGCAATGTCACAGATTCTTAAAAGAACCAAAGAGAAGAATTAAGTTTATTAAAAAGAAAATATAATAACCAAAATGACCAAAAAACTGTCAGCAATACAACCTGTCCCTCCCAGTTCTACCCAGGGAAACTGACTCCCAGCCAGAGCTGAAATGCATTTCTTTCTCCTGTTAAATGGCATGGAATGTGACACCCGACTCTCACCCTCCTAGAATGAGCTCAGGACATTTTGCTTACTTCTCAGCTGATGGCCTCACTCTAGAAGTAACTTTGATATGAAAGACAGTAGCAATTATAGCACCACAGGGCAATAGGGCTCTAACATTGATCTTGATTTTGGAAAAAAGGACTTATTTGTATATTATCCTTCCTAATACTAGGAAGGATAGGATATGTTTTAAGAAGATCTTCAAATTATTTTCAACTTTGCTTTATTTTATTTTTTCAACTTTGCTTTAAATTGTTCAACTTCCTTCTCAGGAAATTTCACCTATAGAGCAAGCATGGGCTCTTTCTTTCCTCACCAGCTCCCCTCAGGGGTTACTTGGGCCTGTTTTTAGTGAAACCTGATCCTTTCGGTTGGCTAGTGACATTCCAGCATGTAGATGAGAGTCCCAGTGGGAATGTTTAAAGACATCATATATTTCAACAAGTCATTGCTCCCATTCCTGAGAATAAATTCCCAAGAAATGACTTCTCAGAAATTCCAGAGTTCTCTAGAAATGAAATTCCTTTTAACCTAGTGACTCCACTTCCAACAAAATATAAGATTAAATTTATTCCCAAAGATGTTCATCACAATACTCCCTATAATGGAAGCTGCTGCCTAAGAGCCAGATGCAGAGAATGATTATATTAACAGAAACACAGCTGCTTGTGAACTAGTTATTAAACATAATCTAAAATGAGAATAATGAAGAAAATGGATTGAAATGATAAAAATATTAGACCAGGAATTAAATTTGTAGCCAAGACCATTAGCTAAAATTTGGGTGTTTTTTTGTTTGTTTTTTTGTTGTTGTTTTGTTTTGTTTTTGTCTTGTACATAACTAGAAAAAAAATGAATAACAATAATTACTAAAAATTTATAATTTTTTAGGGTTTAGTGTTATACAGATACTTATTTTCCTTTCCCCACTTTCCATTTATTTCACAAGTGTTCTAGACTATAGGCTAGTTTTTAAGTTTAAAAAAACTTTTGAAAAAACATATATATCTCAGCTTCCCTGCCTTATTTTTGGGTTAACCATGAGTACAACATAGGGATTAAGAATTTGGTGTTAGACACAACTGGGCCCTGTTTCCATCAAGCTAGGCTTGTGAAACTCATCAGGCCTCTCAAGCCCTGAAGCTCCAGCCAGCCACCCAACACATAATTATTGAGCCTCCAAGTAACAGACATTCAAGTGCAGAGGATCCAGCCTTCAATAAAACAGCCAGAGTCACTGCCCTCTTGATGTTTACATAGAGTGGCGAGACAGACAAAAACCACAGAAAGATGGTGATAAGCACTCCAGCTTCCACCCAGAGCCGATGTGGGGTAGAAATAATGCACAGAAGCATGGGCAAACCGTAGGTGCTCAATGCATGGGGGCCAGGCAGCAGGGCCATTTAGCAGCTTCCTGGCTGTTGTTTCAACCTCCTGGGGGAAATTGAGGAGGCCAAACTTCAATCCTCAGTCTCCAGTTTCACACTTGAGAAGAAATGAAGATAAGGGGAACCAATCCCAGGATAAACTCACCAGGGAGGACTGTAGGGCAGCTGAGTTTGATCTTCAGGGTTTCTGACCTTTACTGAGACTGGTTAAAGCCCAGAAACCAGCTGCCAACAGAGTGGTATGGTAGCTCTGGGGCCCCTGAGGCAAGGATTTGGGGCTTTTCCCCCCAGGTCTCTGAAGGAAAATCATCTGTTCTTGACTGAGGGAGTTGACATAATGTCCCCAAACCCAGTTTGAACTCAGCCATGAATACCAGTTAAGAGTTGGATTTTAAACTAGGTCTCAGGACATAATTTTCTTCTTTCATTATACCAGTTATGCCACTCAGGATTGGACTCTGCTTGTCTTACTTTCTTGTTCCTGGGGCAAAATACCCAACTGCACACCCACAAGTTAAAGGAGGAGAGGCAGGGCAGACAGCAGAGGGGCATGGCAGAGGAGTAATAGTCCATAGCAGGGTAGGCAGGAAGAGTAAAATGTCCTTTTTCTCATCCTTTTTTATTCTATCCAGGCTATAAGCCTATTAGTTTTTGCCACCCACACCCAGAGTGAGTCTTCTCTCTTCAGTAAATCCATAATCCACACTCAGAACTATGCTAAACCAATCAGTGGACCAATCCAGCATTACACACCCATGATCCAGTCATTCCCAAAAGCCCCACCTATGAGTGCATGAGGCTTTGGGAGGGCACCGAGATATAAACCATAACACTGCTGTTCACCCAACCCATGATCTATGACTTTCTTAGATGTTTTCATAGAGGGAAAGTAATGAAAATATGGTTACTTTGCCCAAGAACTCAACAAGAGAGACATGGTTATTTACCACAGTATATCCAAACCCAAGGAAAACAGTCCATGATTTTATAATCCTTCCTCAAACACACCATCACACTTTTTCTTCCTTATACTGGGACTTTGAAAAAAGGAAAAAAAAAAAAAAAGAAAAAACAGAGTCCTCATTACTGAAGAAAAGTAACTCACATATTGGATGACTATTCTGTGCCAGGCACTAAAGTGGATATCATTGCGTATCTTGTTTAAATCCAATTACCAAAGCTGCATGGCCTATGTTTAGTGATGGCCTCTTTCATTTGTTCCACTGTAACAAATACCTGAGATAACTCATAAACAGAAAAGTTATTTTCGGCTATTGTGGAGGCTCCTGTACATGATCAGTTGGCCCTGTTTCTTTGGGCCTGTACATCATCACAGGAGTACATGGTGGAGCAAAACCACTCATTTTGTGACCACGGAGAGAAACAGGAAGAAGCCTGGGCCGCATAATCCTTTCTGACTGGCATGAGCCCCAATGACCTGAGGACATCTTATGAGGCCCCACCCCTTAAATGTGCCACCACCTCCCAATAGCACCCCAAGGGCCTTGGGAGACACTTAAGATCCAAACTGTAAGGGTGTGTGAGTGGAGGAGCCAGAATTTAGACCAACCAAGGTGCCCTTGCTAGAAGATCTGTCTCTTCATTTACCAGCTGACCGTTAGAGCGATCACTTTCAGCTTGCCTGGGTAAGCTGAGAACTTTCTGGGTTTTAACCAAAGTCCTATATCTGGGAAACCATAAGACCTGGGAAAGCCTGGGTCATTGGTTCCCATATAGGCAGTCTTTGGAGGCTGGGAGAAATGCCCTGAGATCAGTTGGTTGTCATATCATTTTAGTTTGAATCAAAGATTTTTCAAATTTGATATACCCAATAATGAAACACAGGATAGGGTCAATGCACCTTAATTTCCCTATTTCTAGATTTTTTTTTTCTTCTTATTTTTGAGACAGGGTCTTGCTATGTAGTTCAGGTTGGTCTAATGCTGAACTTACTATGTAACTTAAATTGGCCTTACATTCATGGCAATCCTCTTGCCTCAGCCTCCCAAGAGTTGGCATTATAGACATGCATCACCATGCCTGGCTTCTTCTTTTATTTTTAATATTCTAAAAATTAAACAGAGCTCAGTAGTAGAGTCTACTGAGCCCCACCCATGAAGAAAAAGGTCTTGAAAATTACACAAGAATCATTGCATATTGGCTCCATAATTCTCTGTCTGAATAACTGGGATTTTTGCTGAGCATGGTGGTGTAGGGCTGTAATCCCTTCACTCAGGAGGCTGAAGTGAGAGAATTGGGCTACGTAGTGAGTTGGAAGTCAAACTGGCTATAGGAAAAGACCCTGTCTCAAAAGAAAGAAAGGAGAGAGAGAGAGATGAGACAGAGACAGAGAGACAGAGAGAATGGAGTTCTGATGATATATTCTTAAAAACCAGAACCCTGGTCTGGTTCTGCCTATAAGTAGCTGTGGGTCCTATGAATGTCCCTTCCTCTCTGAGTTTGTTTGAAACATGGGCGTTCTAAATGATGTCTTACCCTCAGAGTGCACAAGGCTTGATGTTCAGTCCTTCATTCTCCAGAGGGAAATACGAAGTCCCAGAGAAGTAAAAAATCTTGGCCAAACTCACAGCAAGCTGCAGTAGTATGAAACAAAATGTGACCCCTTTACCACCACATGTACCACTCCACTGCACCCCAGAGAAAAACCAGAGTGAGCTAAGCAACAGAGTCTGTTTAATGTTGCTCTCTAAGCCTGCAAGGAAAATGAGCCAAACGCTGAAAGATTAAGAATTCTGATCTTTAAAAACAAATCAGGGTTTAATTTGGGTTTTCTTAAAGCCTCATAAAAAGGGAAGCTGAATCCTTGACCAAATACCCAGCATTCCAAACTGGGAAGATGAGACAGATCCTAATCCCCTGCATGAGCTGCAGGCAGATTGGAGGGCATGTGTTTCCACCGGCCGGCATACTTCACAGATGTGTAAATGGCAGGCAGCCTGGAGGGCAGAGGCTGGCTCTGAAGGGCACCCGGGGCTCCAGGGAAGGCTGCCTCTGAGTAAAGCCAGGCTGGGAACTAACTGGGCTGCATTCAGATGGCTCAAAGAGGACAAATAATGTGCCTAAAATCAGTCAGTGAGTCGGATTTGAACCCAGATCCAAACTCAAGCCCAAGGACTCAGTAGCTCAGCTAGGAAAAATGAGGAGCTGGAAGAAGAATGGAATGAAGAGGTCAGGACTCTTCCATCACCCAGAGGCTGTTGTAGTCCCTCCAGGCACTTCTCCAACTTTCTCTCCTCATCCACCATTTCTTCTACCTTCCTGTACCGGACAGGAATGTATTGACTCAGTTGTTCAATAAACCTTGCTGAGAGTCTGCTGCACGCTGGCTTACTCTTGGGGAGCCCACCACTGACTCTGCTGCGCAGGAACTGAGCCAGCCAAGCCAAGCAGATGTGTTCAGGTGCTGGGGCGTTAAAGGAGCCCTCCTGGAGGTGACAACATCTGCAGTGGAACTTGGTTGGATTTGAACACATCCATTGCCATGTCAAAATAAAAGTTGGCTGAATTATCTCATCATTTACTAACTGCATGGGTTCCCTTCAGCCAAGAGGGCTCTGGTTCAGCACCACTGATTAAAACAAAGTAGGAGCACCAAGAATCCCCAAAATTCCAGCCCTGGACATACCAGCCTCTCAGTCATCTTTGTATCTACTTAGGTAGCATCTACCTCCACTAGCTTTGGGAAGGCAAGGGAGGGAATATACACTTACCCAGCAGCTCTGTATTAATTATTTCAGTAACTACAAGGCTAAGTAGGACGCAAAATAGCCTCATGTTATAGCTGAAGACACAGAAGCTGGTAGAATATTGGTGACTTGCCCATGGTCACCCAGCCATAGAGACAGTGGTAGTGACAGCACTGTTTCCATGACCCTACCTGCCTTCCATGTGCCACACAGTGTCAGATGCTGCAAAAACAAAACCTTTGCAAAGAACAGTCCCATGAGGACACAGGAGATGAGGATCTGCTTGGTCCTCCAGGGGTCGACAGAGGCCAACGTCCAGGAGATGGTTATTATGATGAACTATGTAACCTACAGGAAGCCACAGAGGCCTGCAGGCAGCCAGGAGTTGGCTCATGTGGCATCACTATGTCCCAGGTGGTGGAGGCCAGTGAGGGGTAGAGAGTCAATGATTAGAATCCCACAGGAGGATTTGCTGCTAGGCTAAATGATCAAGAGGATTTGGATGGAGAGAGAAAAGAAGGAAGCTGGGGCAGTGGTCATCTTGGTAGGGGAAGCACAGATCACGCATCCTTCTCACTCAATTCAGTTCTAACTCCTTTGGGGTGGCTCAATCTTGGGCCAGATCCCTGAGCTCAGCTACTGCAATCACATTCTTTCTGGTCCATTCCAACCAAAAGCAGCAGGTGTCTGCCCAGCGAGAGTCCTGAGATTCACAGAGTATGGACCAGCTTGGGTCCCTGCCACCCAGAAACCAAGATGCACAATTTAGCCTCACACTTGATCCCAGGTCCCCTGCTACAACTGCCAGGAGAACTAACTCCATCCAGAGGTCCATGGACCAAAAGCAGGGTGGGATGTTCCTAAAGAAAGGCCAGCTCCTGGTTACCAAGGAGATGGTATGAATGGGAAGTGAGGCAGAGCTCCCAGCACTCAATAAAGATCTACTCATTCCATGGCCTAAAGAGAACCCAAGAGTCAGAATGGTTATGTGACTTGCCCAAGATCTAGAGTAGGAAGAACCAGGTACAGAACTCAAGTTCAGATCTCAAATCCAGTGATACAGAATATGCAAATGTCTTGGGAGAGGCAGTGGGGAATGAAAGCATAGGGATAGTACTGGGGACCGAGAGCAGTAGGGGTGTTCTCAGTAGGACTGGCCTAGATTATGGAGTGTTTGGGAAGGCAGGGAGAGACTGAGCTTAATGAGGAAGGAAATAAGGAACTTCCATGGTCTTTAGCAGATAGATGCAACGACTTACCCCAGGCTGCAGTCAGGGGTCTGGGCATTTATGAGTTCAGACAGAAGCCCCTGTCCCACTCTGAATATATTCTCAAAGGATGGGCTCTGTGAGGCGGCCTGATTCCATCCCCACTGCCTGGCTCCAGCCTGTCCTTGAGATCTGGACCCCCCCTCCTCCCACCAGGGTTGTGGCTTTGGCAGCCACTTTGGAAACTGCAAGCTTTAAATGAATTTCTACCCCAAAGGAAGTCCAGGAGCAGGCATGTTCTACCAGCCACTTCTGAGCTTCCAACATTTCTCCTTCCCCTTCAGAAAGATGATCAAAAGCTTTCGCACAATGGAAGGAGGAGAGAAAAAGAGAGGAAAAGAGGGAAGAAGGTGAGGCAAAGACAAAAGGAGAGCAATAAGGAGATCGTGTTTGATCTTAATCAAAGTTTATGTCTAAGTTGTACATTTTTCTCTTCCATGTTGAAAAAAAAAATCCAGACAAAAGGGGAAACAAATCAACGAATCATATGTCATTTATGTATTTCCCTTGAATTTCACTCTGACTCCAAAAGGATTTAGGAGGCTCACAAGACTAAACAAAATGGGGACAGTGATAATTATGGACAAAAAAGAAACAAAGGCCATAAAGGTAGGGAGAACCGACACCGGCCAGGAGCTGCAGAAGGCTGATTTCTAACTTGCATGCTGTCTTCGGCCCTAGGTGGGAAGATACCAGCCTCACCTTGGTTTTGCCTTCTGATGTCAGAAAGCATTCAAACGCGTTTGTGTCCACAAACTTTTTTTTTCTCCCTGGGACTAAATTCAAGCTACAATATCTCACACAGGACTGACAAATTATATTCGAGTTACAGAGAATAGCAAGGAGAGTGAGCCCCAGGCCCCTGCAAGAGGAGTTGCCCTGAGCAGCAGTGTTCTCCAAACAGCATTTTTCTTGCCAAAAGAATCAACACTGTGGCTGATTGAATCATGTGTTCTTTGAGTAGAAAGATGTCACTTTCATCGCAGACTGAGAAGAGTCACCTGTACCAGAAGGGTAGACGGGGAGGTGTGAGACTCCAGCAAGGTGGCCTGGCACTAGACCTGCAAACTGGGCTGGAGCACATGCTGGGAGGGAAGACCAGAGCCAGGCACTTGTCTGCCCCAGACCTCTAACCAGCCGCACTCACATCCTTGGTGATCCAGGCAGTATCAACTCCGCCTCCTTTCCATCTATGGATCCTGACATACTTCCTCCTGCTGTGAAGATCCTGCCATTATCATAAGTATTCAGCTGTGACCCCCACATTCAACCTCCATTCACAGATTGCTTCCCGACCTCTAGTTTGTCTTTCTCCCACCAGCAGCATCTTTGAACCTCCTTTGGGAGCCTATTTCCAGCCATGTGGTTTGTCTGGGATTGATTCTTCCCCCAATTCTAGGGTACAATCCAATGATCTAACCTTTAACCAATCCACATAACACATTTTTCTGGTCCCTGCGGTTGGTCTCCAGGAAAAGCGTTGAGCCAGATGAGGCCAATCAGAGTTTAACAAGCCTCAATTCTGAAACTTGTTTGTACCATCAGGGAAATATTAGGGAAATGTTTCTCTTTCTCTTTTGGAAAGAAAATAGGAAGGATGTAGCCCCCAGAACTGCTGGCAGCCATTCTGTGACCATGAGGATACAGCCAGTTTAAGAAAGAAGTGAACTCAGAGCACATTAAATAAAAGACACAAAGGTTTGGATCCCTGCAATACCTCCTGAACCAGTGCAATGAGCCATGCTTGGGGCCAGCCTTGTCCTGGACTTCCCAGTTAGCTTTTTCATTTAAGCCAGTTTGGAACCAGTTTTTATCACTTGGAATAGCTTAAATCCTAAGAGATTAAGTTACCTGTGACCTCTCTGCTAGTAGGCTACTTCTTTGCCCTTGTGTCTACACCTGGGCTCATAAAGACACTCTGTGCTCTATTCCTCTGGGCCCTTGCTATGTCCTATTGTCTGAAGCATCAAGCAGCAACATCCCTCCCCCAATTCCCATTCCAGCCTGTGCCAGCTGAGCCAGCCCCAACATTCCCAGGAAGGCTAGAAATCCTCCCAACACAGATAGAAATCAGAGAACACGGGATCAACAGTCAACCCAAGCCAGCCTTCAGAGGCGAGTGCCCACCACTCTCAGGGCTTCCACAGAGGGAGCTAAGGGGCACCCGGGGGCTTCCAGACAGATCTAGAGGGCAGTCAACACACAGCAAGACTCCAAGCGTGAGGCTCGACTTCGGAACGAGACTCCTGCCTGGGAGAACTGGCAGAGGCAAGCAGGGTTTCCGACTTAGACACCCAGGCCAGTTATTTAGCAAGGAATTCAGGCAGGAAAGTATCCAAATTCCAGAAGAGGGGACCAGGCCAGCCTTGGGATGGGAAGCCAGGCAGAAATACAATTACTTCAGGCAGTCAGGACCAGAACCAGTTTAAGACAACCTGACAGAGGACAAGTCACTGGGCCTGCTGCTGAGAGCCCGAGGGGGAAGGGGTGGGAATCTGCCTCTTGCCTCTCTACCTCATGCAGGGAGCCCCTGAGAGTAGCTACTATCTGCCACCTCAAATCCACCCTCCTTTCTTATCAGATATTTCATGCAAGCTTTGGACAAAGCAGCCCTGTGCCCAGTTCTATGAAAAGGCCAGTTTTCTCCACGCCCTCCTCCTTGTTTAGAATGGTGTTCCTGTGAGTTGCTTGGTGAGCCGGGCTTTCTAGCAGCCACTGGGCAGTGCTAACAGGCCAGGAGAAGAGAACTGACCTAGAGCCTGATAGCACTAGGCTGTTAACCCTCTCCTCTGGGCTTTTTATTCTTTGAGGTTATTTAACATATCAATCGCTTACACCAGTTTTCCTGTGAGTCTATCCCCCCAGACCATAGGGGAATATGTTGAAAATGCTCTTCCTCAGGCTCCACCCCACATCTGCAGAACCTGATGCTCTGTAAGTGAAGCCCCGGAACCTGAGTTTTACCAACTCTCCTAAGTGAGTTGTGTTTTACTGTTGTGGTGGTGCAGGTAGTGGTTGTGGGTTTTTGTTTGGTGTTTGTTTGTTTGTTTTTGTAGTTTTGAGGCTCAACTCAGGGCTCCCAGGTGATTTGACTGTGTGCTAAAGTTTAAGAATCACTGGCTTAAACCACTATGCATCCCATTTTCTGTGAGGAGCAGCTGAAAACATTTATAACTTATATATTTCTCCACCACATCCTTGAACTGTTTATGAGATATCAAGAGGCTGACAGCAAACTGGGAAATACAACAGTCACAAAAGCAAACGGAACGCTTCAAAGAGGAAATGGAACTCACAAAAGCAAAGATAAATAAAAGTTAAGTACTTCTATTCATCAAAATAATGGTAAGTACAAGGAAAAGGTCAAGTCAAAGCCTGGGGAAAACAATTGCAACAAATACCAGGAGATGCAAAACCCTTCATCAAAAAGCCATGCAAAATCGGAAGGAAAAAGATCCCGACAAAAAGAAAAAAGCAGAACACAAAACAATTCACAGAATGGAAACGCAAATGGATAATTAATAAGAAAAAATGGCCAACCGGTTAGCAATCAAAACCATGTGATGCCAGGAGCGTGGGATGGGCATTTTCTTAGAGTGGCTGCATTCCAGAGAGCAACCAGGCCCATGTATGGAGAGCTTGAAAATGCATGTGCTGTCTGACTCAGGAGTTTGACTTCTATTTATCTTGTCCAGAGTCAGTAAAGGCCTATTTTTGTATGGCTTTTACATTTCTTAAGCTAAGGAAAATAAGAAGGGAAGATAAGGAGGAGATGGAATAATAAAAACGTGGGAGGAGGACAAAGATAAAGAAGATGAAAGGAGCAAGGAAAAAGGAGGCAGAAAAAGAGAAAGGAGAAACAGTGGTGACTGGGGCCATGCTTGGTACAGCTGATTTTTTTTTTTTGTACCAAGGATGGAACTCACAACCCTGTGCTTACCTGGCAGGTGCTTATGCCACAGAGCTAAGTCCCTGCCCCCCCTTTTATATTTTCTGTCTGCCTCTTATTGAAAAATTTCCAGTCCTTGATGGATGCCAGTCTAGAATGGGGTCAGCAAACTATGGCCACAGGCCAGATCCATCCAGCCACCTGTTTTGGTAAATATTTTATCGGAACACATCCTCATTCATTTGTTTACAGAGTTTATAGCTGATTTTGGCCTCAATGACAGTGACAGAGTCTGTTTGGTTCTCTAGGCATAAGATGTTTATGATTTTGTCTTTATAAAAAGTTTTTCAAGCCCTGGTCTAAAGAAATAATCAGAAACCAGGCATGGTGGGACACAGCAGTAATCCTAGTACTCTGAGGGGCTGAGGCAAGAGAATTGAAAGTTCAAGCCCAGCTTGGGCAATTTAGCAACTTTGTGAGAGCTTGTCTGAAAATAAAAAATTAAAAGGTTGGGGGTGTAGCTCAGTGTGAAGGCCCTGAGTTTAATGCCCAAGACCACACACACACACAAGCAGATCATGAAAATGTGTGCACAAAGATGTTCACTACAGCATTATTTATATAGAATGGCAGTTAAGCAAATGGAGCATCATTTGAGACAATAAGTGTGCAAGGCCTCACATCTCAAGGATTCAATAAACATTAGCAATCATTAGTGTCTACAGGGTATTTAGTCATTTTTCTATGTTTTCAAAGAACCACTAATAAAAATGGGGAAAGCAAGATGTAGGATCGCATATACAAAAGGCAATATGCCACTTCAGTAGAAAGAAGCAATGTCCACAACTTTTATTTTCTGTTTCAGTTATGTTTTTAAAATATATACATATGCAAGCAAAGAGAAGGCTGAAAGGAAAGTATCAGGACCCCAGCGAGAGTACTCCTTGCACTGCAAGGATTTAGATCATTTTCCTTTTCTCTCATCCATTTCTCAGTAATTCCTGAGTTTCCTGTAATGGGTGAATATTGCTCTTATTATCATTAAATGAAAAAGTCTTATTTCTCAGAAAGTAATTGAGATTCTGAAATACAGCTGAGGGCCAAGGGCAGGCTTTGGGAGCCATTGCTGCAGGAACCAGAATCAGGAAGCCTAACAGAGAGGAGGAAAGGGCGAGAGGAGGAAATGAGTTGGATGGGAGGTGCAGTGCCCAGCCAGGGCTTGTGATGCCCCCGGGGGCCACAGAACTTGGAAGGAGGAGGAGCAAAGTGTGGCTGCTCACAGCGTGTTGCCAGGCCAGCAGCACAGTGCCCACCTAGGTAAGCAGTGGTCAGGAATATCCACCTCGGCCAAGCCCGGAGCCAAGAGGGGCACCAGCGGGCCCCAAGAACCACCTGTAGCTGACGATCTCCGGCCACCAACCCCTACCAAAGCATTTCAGTAACATCTAGTGCACCCGTGCCCTCCAGTCTGCCAAGAGAAACCTGTGCCTCCCCCACAGAACAAAAGGGAAGCTTGAAGGAAGGCCAGGTAGGTGGGCAAATTGCACATGCACATGCACATAACTGCACAGCCGGGTATGAGGCCATCAGGTTGCCTAAGGACCTTGCAGAACGGCCTACAGAGGCTTATCCAGCCACCACAGAGTTGCTGCTGTGCTTAAATTAAGACTGAGAATGTTCCTTCCAAAGGCAATCCATTTGCCAAATTGCCAAAGAGATTTTATTTCTTGTTAAAATGTCCTGAAGGGCTGTTTCTGAGCTTTCTGGAAGATCAGACACTGGACAGAGAGAGAACAGGGGATGCAACTTGGCCTGCGGTTCTGGTCCACACCCCCCAGCCAGACCCCTGAGCTGTCACCAAAGAGGGTATTCTGGACCTTCATAGGACCAAGCACCACCTTGGCATCATCACTCTGCCCACAGAGCCACCCTCTGTGGGCAGGGCCTATTGTTATTTCCATTCTGTAGATGTGGAAACTGAGGCCAGACGGGTTGAGTAGCTTGCCATACACGGCACGGCACAGGCTGAGCTGGTGGTCAGTGAGAGGTGTGGGACTCTCAAGGTCAACTAGAAGAGACTCCTTTCACGCTGCCATGCCACTCCCTCCATGCTGGCACTGCTGAGGAGTTCCGCCGGGTTTGAGCAGCTCCACCCAGAGATCCCACTGCCCACGGTCTTCTCTGGTCAGCAGCTATGGTCACACAGAAAGGCCTGCTTCTCCACCCTCCCAGAGGGTCCTCCTGGCCTCTTGGCTGCTGTGAGAGCCCAGTGACTCTCTGGTCCCAACCAGATGGGCTCTAACACCAAGAGAAATGAGCAGTCACAGAAGAGACAAAATGTAGGGTCCCCCTACATAAGGTAGCAGAATGGACAAACCCCAGGCAATGGGCAGCAGCAGCAGCAGCAGCACAGGGGGCGGCTGCCTTGTGCTGAAAAGCAGGGTGGCGGGGACAAGTGTTCAGTGGGTACTGGGCTCCCGCTGAGGGATGGCAGAGTTCTGGAAAGGGCCGGTGGTGATGATTGCAGCTCAGTGTGACCAGACTCAGTGCCACCGAACTGTGCATTTACATGAGTCAAAATGGTAAATTTTATGTTGTGAACATTTTACAACAAATTTTTAAAAAGAAGAAGACAGAAAGGAGAGGCAAGAGACCTTGCAGCCCTGGGGAGAGAGAACGGGAATATTTATGGAGCCCTTCTAGGGGCTAAGTCTGGCACTGGGCTCTTCACGTGGGTCATTTTGTGTGGTCCCCAAAATGACATGGGGAGTAGGACCTGTTGTTATTAAACTGCTGTGGGGAGACTGGCTTGTCCAGGGTCATGAAGACAGACAATGGTAGACAGGAGCTTGAGCTGAGGGCCATGGCCTCCAGGGCACCAGCCCCAGACCACTGAAGAGGAGGTGTTGGAAAGGGCCAGTCCCCGTCATTTTTGCTCAGTGACGTGGAATAGCACAGAGGTGACAGTAAAGGATTCAGTGCCCCTGGCAGACAACTGAAGCAGCCAGTGGCACAACCGCTGTTTTATTTCTCATCCTGAGAGTCTTAATGCTGATGTAGCCTGCTGGTCATCCTGTCCAGCACTAGTTGGCCTTGTTCTCACTGCTTTGGGAGCTGTGACAAGCCAGGATGAAGGGTGTAAATGACAGGGTCTAGATGAGACCAAAACTTAACCTGGAACATCTCAGGAAACAGCCCCCAGACATCCCTTAAGAGCACAGGATATAGGTTTGAATCCTATCCGGGGCTGGATGGCAGTTTAGTAGGACAGAAAACACATAAGCTTTGGCGTCTAATGGCCCTAGGTCTGAGTCACAACTAGACGCCGGGCATGGTGGTGCACAAAAACTCTAACCCCCAGCTGCTAGCAAGGCTGAGGCAAGGGGGAACTCTTACTCCCACGAGTCTTAATTGATTGTCTGCAACCACCCACTGGGAGCAGGATGGCTTTCTGCAGTGAAATACTATGAAGATGCAAAGACACAAGTTCAAGACCAGCCCAGGCTACTCAGGAAAGCCCTGTCTCAAAATAAAAAATAAAAAGGGCTGGGAATGTCGCTTAGTGATAGAGTGCTCCTGGATTCAATCCCAGTACCACAACATAAAACCAAAACCAACCAGATAGTGACCCAAGCTCAGCCTCAATCAAGCTTCAATCAAAGGGGAAACACACTGATTTACCAGTGGCCTCCCACGGACTCCAGACACACCCCACCCATTTTCCCACTACTTATTAGCTTGAACTTGAGCGAGTTGCTTTGCCTCTGTGTGCCTCGGTTTTCCTCATCTGTGAAAGAGGCAGTGTTTTTACCTTGATGGTTCACTGTAAAGATTAAATAAGGTAATGCAGGTGATATATTGGGCAGCAGCTGACATAAAATTATGTATTTGTTGGAAAGTTTTTTTGTTTTTTTTTAATACCAGGGAGTAGACACAAACCCCTGGGTGCAGGTTAGGGGATTCACAAAGGGTGCTTTCCGCTTCCTTCTGTTTCCTCCTGTGTAAGACACAGAGACACTGTGAATGGTGTTTGTCCTGGATATTTTGCTAAATATCCGGGTTGGACACAGCGGGGTTGGCAGGAGCCTCCTGCCTTTCCTGCCCTCCGCCCACCCCCACCCACAGGTGCTTCCAGCTGGGAGGAGGAAGCTGGTTGAGCCACATCCTCCAGAAAAGAAGCAAAAGTAGTCATTTCCAAAATGTGCTGCCTCCTCCTGCCGTCCCCAACCCCTCGTGGGAGTGTGATGTGCTCCTGGGTCCTGAGGCAGCCCCGAGAAGTCCTGGCTGTGCTGGAGGAGACTCCGGCCTTCCCAGGGGTGGGAAAAAACTGCCAGCAATGGAAACCCTTGCTCCAAAGGAGCCTTAGTTGATTATCTGCAGCCATTCAGCGGGAGTAGGATGGCTTTCTCTGATGAAATAATGATGAAGACGCAAACACACAGAGAGGCGAAGACAGTTGGCCAAAGTTACCCAGCAAATTAATTCAAGAGTGAGATTTATACATTGCTCTTTCTTGATCCACAACCCGAAGCTTCCCACTGTGACATTCTCTCGCTCTGCACGGAACCACATCACCATCAGCTTACCACTTAGCAGGTGGATAAACTGGGGTAAGTCCCTCTGCCTCTCTGAACCTCGGGGTCTACTGTTTTAATGCAGAGTACTTACAAGGTCGTTTATCAGTGACAGAACCCAGAGGCTTCTGTATAGTGAAACAAAGTTCCAGAGCCTCTGTCTTGCACAGATTCCCCTTAAGGCCTGGAAAGGCCCAGTAATCTTATTTACTCTTCTTAGGGAGAGTCCCTAGCACTACAAAATCTGGACCTGCGTCTGTAAGCAAGTGTGGCAGCACTGTGCCAAACTCTGGACGGAAAGATAGCAGACTGGAAAGATGGTGAGGGGGCTGGGGATTTAGCTCAGTGGCTTAAGCGCCTGCCTGTCAAGTGCAAGGTTGTGAATTTGATCCCCAGTACATAAAAAAAAAGAAAAGAAAAGAAAGAAAGAAGGATAGTGAGGCAGGAGCAGGGTGGGCAGGTGGGGTTACCCCAGCACCTGACTCAGTAGGGGCAAATAAATGGCAGTCAGCATCAGTATCACTTCCTTAGTGCCTGTCTCTCCCCATGGAAATGTGAGTGTCCCAAGGATGGGGAACTAGGACAGTTTTGCTCAGCAAAAATGAACCCCATGTGCTAGAACAGTGCCTGGCACATGGTAAGAGCCCAGGAAGTATTTTCTGACCCTTGACATAGCTCAGCTGGACTCTGCATGGCTGGGTCCAGGCAGGTGTGTCTTTCCCATGACCCTGCTGAGCTGAGTAGGGCCCAAGGCCCAGCACCCTAATGAAGTCTCTCTTGGCTCTTACTGCCTCCTTTGGTGGCTCAGTGGGACCTGAGAAACATTTCTGGAGTAAAAGTCAAGGAATCAATGTTCTGAACAAGAATAAAAGGGAAATGGCAGGGTGCAGTCCTCACGAGGTTTCCAGATTCAACAACAGCTGACAGCCAGATGATTTGGAAATTTAGGTAAGTACATCCCAGACAATATCTGGGGCACACTTATACTGAAACATTGTTAACTGAATATCTGAAATTCTAACTTAACCAAGGATCTTATATTTCATCTGGAAACTTGCAGAAATGAGTTGACATTCCTGTTCTATTCACTGTGGGGTTTGGGGGGAGGAGGTTGAGGTTTTTGTGGGAGGGGCTATACTGGGGATTGAATCCAGGGAGTGCTGAGCTATGACCACCAGCCCTTTTCTTTTCATGTGAACTTTAATTGTAAAAATTTTCTCCTGTAATATAGTTGCTTCAATCTCTCTGTACCCAGCCTAGTTCAGACATATACAGATACATTACACACAGATGTTATTTCTACCACAGAACAAAATCAATTCAAGAAACAATTACTGTTAGCCTTAGAATTAACCCTGGTTTTCTTCAAGCCTTTACATTATCACCCCTGAACAGAGAGACAGAGAGAGAGAGAGACAGAAAGAGAGAGACAGAGAGAGCAACATGTCTGTTTGTGATAATAACCAGGACAAAATTTAGAAAATGTTTTTCTGATCTCATCACATAAAAGAAAAAGTTCAAAAAATAATACATTTACTTTCTCTTATTGCTATAACTCTTAGGCTAGGATATTACTCAAATAGGGCTTTTACATTTAACGTGACCTAGCTCTTTACTTTGAGACAAGGTCTTACTAAATTGCTTAGGTTGGCCTTGAACCTGAGATCCTCCTGCCTTAGCTTCCCCAGTTGCTAAAATTATAGACATGTGCCACCTCACCTAGCTACTATGTAACTTGGGAAAGTATCCTAACCCCTCTGATATAGTTTGATTGTTTGTGTCCCCCTCAAAAATTCATATGTTGAAAATCTAATTTCCAATGCATCGATATTAGGAGATGGGGGCTACTGGGAGGTGATCAGATCATGAGGACTGCCCCCATGAAAAAGAAACTTCAGAGAACTCCTTCATCCCTGAGGTCACCTTGAGAAGGTTCCATCTATGAACCACTGTGTGCTGTGTGATAAAAAAAAAAAAATACAGTGATTCAGGGGCCTTTAGATAGACCCTCTGCAGAGTATTCCTGACTGCCAATCAACAACTCCCTTCAGCCTTAAGAAGTCATATCAGTCATCGCCCATTACTCCCTCATGGCAATTTGGGTTACTTCTTAAAGGGGAGGAATGCTACAGGCAGCTGAGTGAGATAGCAATATTATAGGCAGTCAGACAGGGATAGGCCCAGAAGACAATAGATACCTTGCAACTTTAGGGGAGACAGACGCCTCCACTGTGGGCCAGATCTCAAGACAGAACATAAAACAAATGCACCCACATACCTCCTAAAGATAAACATCAGTGATTGATATTCTAAATAGGTCTCTGTCACCCTGAGGAAGCCAGAAGGAGCCACTAACCCAGCCCCCGACAGGAAGACCCCCTGTTTTATATGAATGCCAGCTTGCTGCCTGACTCACTTCCACATTTGTCCCCGATTTAATCAATTTTACCTGAGCAATTGTACTTGTGATCTTATTGGTTGACCATAGTTCTGTCCCATCTCATGCCCACCTTATGAGTTCTCATCCCCCCCACCCCGCTTAAACCTGTCTCATCTTTGAGTTTTGCTTTATAAAATTTCTAGAAAACACAGGATCCTTGGCAACCCACCCAGGACTACTCCTTCTGTCTTTCTCTAGGACAGAAGCTTTCTTTCTCTCAATAAATATATTCTACTCCTTAAAAAAATACAGTAATTGAAAAATTTATTACAGTAAAAGATACATTGCAATAAAAGATATTTCCCCTTGCATCAAACGCTTTTATTCCATTGTTCTTACCACTTTCTGAAGCTGCTCTGGAAGACTTCTTCCATGAGTATCTTTAGTTGCACTGTCCTGGCTGCCTCAGTATCCTGAATCAATTCCAAATGTTTACCATTTGTGGTCATTATGACTTTGAGGAGGAGCCAGAAGTTGTACAGTTCCAGATCTGGAGAAAAGTGTAGATGACACAGTAATGTTTTTGTCTGACAGAAATTGCTGAACCAGGAAAGATGTATGGCATAGAGAATTGCCATAACGGAGGATTGAAACCATTTGCCAGTTTCTCAGGTCATTTCCATGCACATGATTTCTAACAAACCCTTACTCACTTCACACAATTCCAGCAAGAGCAAACGACACAATCAAGCTCACCCTGATGTTGGATCGTGATTGACATGTTTCCTTCACACAGAAGAACTGGGCAATTTCCACTGAGAACTTTGAGCCTTGGTCTCAGAATCATAAGCACAAACCCAAGTTTCATTTCCCATGATGACATTTCTTAAAAACCTGGAATCTGCAGTGGCACAATCACACAACTCCAATGACACTGACAGACACTGTTGCTTTTGTTCAATAGTCAAAACACCAAAACAAATGTCACACTCACTTACTTCATGTTCAGGCCCATTGTTAAAATGCTTTAATAGAAGCATAAGAGATGTGCAGATCCTCAGAAATTGCTCTAATAGTCAATCACCTGTTTGATTGAATCATTTTATTTACTATCTCAACATTCTCTTGGGTTTTTGATGCTGAAGGACATCCTGACCTCCCCTTGTCTTCAAACAATTTGCAACCATCATGGTATCATTCAAACCCTTGTGGACCATCTTCATGGTCACTATAACATCAAGATAAACTAATCTTAAGATTTCCTGTGTTTCCTTGGCACTGTTTTGCAGTTTAAAACAAAATTTCATGTGAACACGTTGTGCATGATCCATACTTTACAGCACACCTTAAATCCCACCCTCTTTCAATTGTAGCTCACAACTAACTGCCTACAGCCAAGCTGAAATTCATCTCATGCTCCAAGTTTCAACACACCACGTCTCATGTGGAAGATCCCTGTGTTTCCATTGGGTGGCACCAAGCGGCAGCATCCACCATTTTATTTATTTTTTAATCACGCCATTTTATTTATTTTTTATTTTGGTTTTATGTGCAAGCCCTCATAAAACCAAATTTCTTGACACTTTGATATTGGACTTTGCAGCCTCTGAAACTGTGAAAAAAACACTGATGTTATTTTAAAATACCAGCCTATGATATTTTGTTATAGCAGTCTAAACAGACAAAACCACACCCTAATCCTCAGTTTCCTAGTTTGCACACTTCTGATAAACCTACTTTTCTTATGGAGTTGATTTGATAAGAGGAAATGATGCCTTTTCAATATTGGGCACATGCTAGACAGATGTTCTCCCTGTCATCTCCCTTTCTACTTCTTGATGCCCTGGGGAACTAAGTGGGGAAATGCTTGCTAATTATAAGATAACACAGTAACTACTGTGTCCAAGTTTTTCCAGCAGCACACTTAGACAGACTAGCATGTTGCAGGGTCCTGTCTTTAGAAGTAAAACTTCTTAGCCTTCTCAACTCTTTTTACAAGTTTGCTTGCTTTTTTTTTTTTTTTTTTTTAAATAGTGCTGGGGATTGAATCCAAGACCTTGTGTATGCTAGGCAAGTGATCTACCACTGCACTACATTCTGAAGCCTTCATAAGCAATTTTAATGCCTCCTTGACATTTTAAAAGTGAAACCCAGTGAGAAAATAAACCATTTACATGCAAATACAAAAAATTCATGCAATGCCTGCATATTAAATTTATAAAAAAGATGTAACAATAACATTTTTAACATGTAAACGAAAGTGACATGCTAAGACTAGATTTGGATTCATAAGCTGGACAATTAGATACTAAGTTGAATCACATGCCAATATGGAACATCATCCAGTTCATGATGATGGTCATTTTACTTGATTGAACCTAATTACATTTTTAAAAAATTTTTATTTTAAAGAGAGTAAAACTAGTCATAACAAAACAGAACAAAGCAGCTCAGCAGAAAACAATGCAAGAGACACAGATTTTAAAGCAAGACAACAGGAGATCATCACTGTCTACCATATTGTCTCTTGTTTTCTTCCAAATGGTTGTTCATTTCTTCACACACAATGAATTCATACACAACAAAATAGTATAAACTGATCAGAACAGGATGATGAAGACGTTTTAAGTCTTCAAAACCAGACAACAGGGAAGTCAACAATGGCTGCCATAATGTCTCTCATTCTCTTCAAAATAGCTGTCCATACCTTCATGTATGTTGAAATTAAACAATACAAAACAGACTAAAATCACTCTAAATAAAGACTAATAGTATTGCTGGATTTCACAGCATGATGCTATGGAATCAGCACTGGGTAATTTAATGCCTCTTTTTCTTCAAAGCAGCTGCTTATTTCATCATGCATTATATAATCAATTCTCATAAACTGTTCAGGAGAAGTTCTACACATGTATGATTCTCTACATGTATACCTATTCTTTCTATATTAGAGGGAAAAACAAAACAAAACAAAATAAAACAAATTCCTAGAAAAACACAAAACAAAAAAGACAAAAAAAACAATAGTAAAGAGCCCAAAACACTGACAATATAGGCCTTTAAAACAAGGTGGTAGGAGCATAACTGGGGTTGTTATTTTACATAATTATCTTCAAGAGTTCCTCAGATCACCATACAATAACATGCATAATTGTTCCAATCCTATGAATGTTAACTATTTTGTTCCAAGAACTTACAGAATTTGTAGTACAATCAACTTAGCTATCCTAAGTGTGTTTATATAATTTTAGATATTTTTTCTTTTCCCTTCCTTCTTCTTTTTCCTCATTTTCCCTGAGATATTACTTTTTCCCTTTAAGCAGATTCTTATCGTTTCATTGTATTCATTGAGTTTTTTTTAATCTTATGTCTTCTTACCATTTCTTACACTAGGGAGACTATATGGTATGTACACATGTGAGTTTAATTTATTTCACTTATAAGTATGGTCTCAAGTTGCATCCATTTATTTAAAATATCTCAATGTGATCATTCAGTACTCCATTGTATAAAAATACCACTTCTTTTTTTATCCATTCCTCAATTGATGGGCATTTAGGTTGTTTCCAAGATCCAGCTATTACAAATTGTGCTGCTATAAACAAGGGTGCACATATATTGCTGTGGTATAATGTTTTCAGTTTTTCTGAGGATATACCCAGAAGTGGAATAGCTGGGTCAAATGGGACTTCCAATCCCAGCTTTTTGAGGAATCTCCAGACTGACCTCCACAGTGGTTGCATCAGTCTGCACTCCCACCAACAGTGCAGAAGAATTCCTTTTTCCCCTGCAGCTTCTCCGCGTTCGTTGTTGGTAGTTTTCTTGATCCTGGCCATTCTTTCTGGAGTGAAATGAAACTTCAGTGCTGTTTTAATTTGCATTTCTCTAATGACTAAAGATTATGAACATTTTTCATGTATTTATTTGCCATTTGTATTTCTTCATCTGAGAACTGTGTATTCATCTCAGATGCCCATTTTTAGATTGGGTCTTTGAATTTTCGGATCTGATTGTTTTTTAATTCTTTATATGTTCTAGACAGAAGTCCTTTGTCTAAGGGACAGTTCACTAAGATTTTTTCCCAATTTGTGGGTTTTCTTTTCACTATGCTGGAGATTACTTTTGACATGCAAAAACTCTTTAATAGGATGTGATCCCAGTTATTGATTCTGTGAAGTATTTCGTGTGCGGTTTGATTCTTGTTCATGAGTTTTCTACCTACCCCTGTGCCTTCAAGATTTCTACCTACTTTGTCTTCCAACAGATTTAGCATTTTTGTATTAATATTTAGATCTTTGATCCATTTAGACTTTACTACATGGTGACAGGCATGGGTCTAGTCTTATTTTTTTGGCATATGGAAAGCCAATTTTTCCAGCACCATTTATTAAAGAGACTATCTTTCTTCCAGGGGGCATGTTTGGCCCCTTTATCAAAGGTAAGATGGCTGAGTGTGTTTGTAGTTGTAGTTGTATCTTCTAATCTATTCATTTATCTTCAGGCTTGTTTTTATTCCAGTACCATGTTGATTTTACAGTAGCTTTGTAGTATAACTTCAAGTCATGGATTGTGATGCCTCCTGCCTTGCCTTTGTTGCTTAGGATTGCCTTTGCTATTTTAGATCTCTTCTGGTTCCAGATGAATTTTAGGAGTGATTTCTCTAGATCTGTGAGATATGCTAGTGGTATTTTGACTTGGATTGCATTAAATCTGTATAACAATTTTGGGAGAATGGCCATTTTCACAATGTTTGTTCTTCCTATCCATGAACAAGGGATGTCTTCTCATTTTCTGAGGTCCTCTTCAATTTCTTTTTCAGGGTATTATAATTTTCCTTGGATAGATCTTTTACTTCTTTTGTTAGATTGATTCCTAAGTATTTCATTTTTTTGGATGCTATTGTGAAGAGTGTGACTTCAATTATTCTCTCTCAGTGATTTTGTTGTTAGTATATAGGAATACTATTGATTTTTGAGTACAGACTTTGTATCCAGCTACATTACCGAATTTATTTATTATATCTAGGAGTCTTTCAATGGAGTTTTGGGGGTGTTTATGTAGAGTATCATGTCATCTGAAAATAATGATAATTTAACTTCTTTTCCTTTCCTTACTCCTTTTATTTCTCTCTCTTGTCTAATTGTTCTGGATAGTATTTCCAGCACTATGTTGAATAGGAGTGGTGATGATGAACATCCTTGTCTTGTTCCTGATTTTAGGGTAAAGGCTTTCAGTTTTTGGCCATTTAATATGATGCTGGCTGTTGGTTTGTCATAGATGGCTTTTATCATATTGAGGTAAAGACCATCTATTCCAATTTTCTGTAAGGTCCTTATCATGAATGAGTGTTGGATCTTATCAAAAGCTTTTTCTGCATCTATAGAAATGATCATATGATTTTTACTTTTGGCTCTATTGATATGGTGGATTACATGTATTGATTTGCATATGTTGAACCATCCCTGCATTCCTGGGATGAATCCCACTTGGTCATGGTGTATAATCTTCTTGATGATTTGCTGCATTCTGTTTGCCAATATTTTATTGAGAATTTTTGCATCTATGTTCATTAGGGAAAATGGCCTGTAGTTCTCTTTTTTTGGTTGGGTCTTTCTCAGGTTTTGGTACTAGAGTAATATTTGCTTCCAGGAATGACTTAAGGAGAATTGCTTCCCTTTCAATTTCATTGAAAAGTTTGAGGAATGTCGGCATTAAATCTTTGAATTTCTTGTAGAATTCCACAGTGAATCCATCTGGACCTGGGCTTTTCTTTGTTGGTAAGGATTTACTTACAAATTTCAATTTCATTAATCTGTATTTCCACAGGGTCTATAGTGATTTTACCCTTTTCATTCCTTATTGCATGAATTTGAGTTTTTTTCTTTCCTTTTTAAAATAAGGTTGGCTAAGAGCTTATCAATTTTATTTATTCTTTCAAAGAACCAACTCTTTGATTCATTGATTCTTTGTATTGTTTTCTTAGTCTCTGTTGCATTGATTTCTGCTCCGACCTTTATAATTTTCTCCCTTCTTTGGGCTTTGGGCTTGACTTGCTCTTCTTTTTCTAGATGTTTGAAGTGTAGCATCAAGTTGTTTATTTATGTTCATTCTGTTTTCCTGATGTGGGAATTCACTGCAATAAATTTTCCTCTGAGGACTGCTTTCATTGCATCCCACAGGATCTGGTAAGATGTATTTGTATTTTCATTTGCTTGTAGATATTTTTAATTTCTTCTTTAATTTCCTCTGTGACCCACTGATTGCTCAGAAGTGCATTATTCAATTGCCATTTGTTTGTGGAGTTTTTGCAGTTTATTTTGTCATTAATTTCTAGTTTCATGGTGCTATGATCTGATAACATGCATAGGATAATTTCAATTCTTTTGCATTTACTTAAGCATGTTCTGTGAGCTAGTATATGGTCTATTTTACAGAATGTTCCATGTGCTGCTGAAAATAATGTATATTCTGAAGTTGTTGGTTGGAACACTGTATACGTCCACCAAATTCATTTGTTCATGGGTGTGATTCATTTCTGTTATTTCTTTGCTGATTTTCTGTCTAGCTGATCTGTCCCTTTGTGTTAATGGTGTGTTGAGGTCTTCTGTTATAATTGTGTTATTGCTTATTTGATTTTTCATTTCTGTTAATATTTGTTTTGTATAGATGAGTGCTCCCAAATTTGGTGCATATATATTTAATATTGTTATCTCTTCCTCTTGAAGTTTTCCCCTAACTAGTATGTAGTGACCCTCTTTATCTCTTTAGATCATTCTTGGTTTGAAGTTCACATTGTCTACAAACAGAATAGCTGCCCTTGCTTTTTGGGGGATCCTGTTGCATGGAGTATTGTTTTCCATCCTTTGACTTTCAGTCTATGAGTTTCCTTTTGGGTCAGATGGGTTTCTTGTGTACAGCATATGGTTGGATGTTGTTTCTTGATCCATTCTGCCAGTCTGTTTCTTTTAATTGATGAATTGAGGCCATTTACATTAATGGCTATAACTGATATATATTGGCTTACTTTTGACATGTTACTTTCTGCTGTTGATTATTTATCTTTCTACTCTGTTTAATTGTTTGCCTTACTTAGTGGTTTTTTCCCTATGTTTATCTAGAATGTCTTTCAGTATTCCTTGCAGGGTTGGTTTGGTGGTGATGAAGTTCTTCAGCTGTTCTTTGTCATGGAAACTCTTATTTCTCCATCCATTTTGAAAGACAGTTTTGCAGGGTACATCAATCTGGGTTGGAAGTTGCTTTCCTTTAGGATCTGAAATACTTCACTCCATGCTCTTCTTGACTTCATTGTTTGTGTTGAGAAGTCTGCTGTGATTGTGATAGGCTTTCCTTTATAGGTGATTTGTCTTTTCTCTCTAGCAGCTTTTAATATTCTGTTCTTATGTTGGATTTCTGGGATTATTATATGTCTGGGTGTAGTTTTATTTTGGTTATGGTTATTTGGAGTTCTATATGCTTCACTGATCTGTGTGTCAGTTTCCATTCTCATGTTTGGGAAATTTTTAGCTGTTACTTCTGTAAATAGCCTCTTGTTATCATTTGTATTGTCACCTTCTTTTTCATTATACCTATCAATCTTATGTTGTTTTTCTTTGCATCATCTTGCAGATGTTGAATTGTAATTTTCTGATTTCTTGTTATTTTTAAAGTATCTTTCCTTTTCTGTTCACTAGCTGCAATCTTGTCTTTGAGGTCTGAAATTCTATCTTCACTTTTGTTGAGGCAGTTTTGCCAATTTTCGATGGAATTTTTGATTTCCTGTATATCTCTTTGAATCTGCTCATGCATTCTGTTTGTTTCTTATATTGTTCATTCAGGGTTTCCATCTTTTTGCATTGTTCCTCTAATTTTTTAACTGTGTCTTCTTTAGATGTGTTCAGCATTTTTTTCATTATATTTATCATTTCTTCTTTTACCTGGGAGATTTTTTTTCTAATCTGAGTTCTTTTATAGCTTACTAGAGTTGTTTCTTTACTTCAGTTGTTATCACTTCAGGAATTTCAGGTGTATGGCTTACATTTTCTTCTGTGTCCATGTCTCCTAGGCTTGCTTGGGTTGGGCTGGAAGTTTGAGATTGCATTTTGCTCTTTCGTTTTGTCATTTTCCTATATTTCTGGGTTTTGAGTGATGTTCCAAAACTTCCCTTTTGTGCTGGGAATCACCTGGCCCACTTTTGGCTCCCTAGGCAGACTGTAGGCAACTGCTAGCCACTTGGAGGTCACTGGACGTGGCCCAGTTAGGCCTTCAGGGACCTCCCATACATCCTCTGGTGATTTGGGATGCTGGGCATGGTCCTACCAGCTAGGAGCCACATTGCAAAGCTTCCCTGTGTGCTGAGATTCAACTCGCACGTGTTCGGTTCCCAGGACTGAATTCAGGCCCCTGCTAGCCACTTGGAGGTTGTTGGCCATGGCCAAACCTATTTACACTTAACATACAAGCAAGTTTAGTAGCAAAAAAACTTTTCTTAACTTAAAAACTGCATCTGCCTATCCTATGTGTGCACATATGTATCACACCAGGAATTACCAGCCATAAGCATAGACACACATAGAAACATTGGCAGTTTAAGCATCATTTTATCATCATTATCCAGATTGGGTTTTTCCAAAACAATGCCTACTTGTTAAAACTGCAAATAATATAAAATATAATCTTTCTTGTTTTGCCTAGGATTTGTACTTCTGAAATCTTTTCTTCCTGTGAACTAAAAAAAAAATTTGCATTTGTACATAAAACTGCATTCAAAAAAAAAAAAAATCAAAACAAGACTTTCAGGAAGATGGCAGAGTGGTGAACAGTGGAGAGACAGCCTTTCTGATAATTAGTGTCCAAACACTGGAATATAGCAATATAAGAAAGAAAAGAAGGAAGAAAGTGATTCCTGGGACCCAGCAAGGATCTGAAGCAAGAGCTAAAGACCACAAGGAGAGGGCCAGAAGAAGGGGGTGGCAGGCAGTGCTTTCTCCCTGAGCCCTGACTAAATTTGTGGGAGGAGCAGCTCAAGCCTACAGACACACGGTGATGACTGACATCTCCAAAGGCCTCCACAGAGCAATACATCAGTGGAACAGAGCAGTGGACACAGCAGACTGCAGTGGCTGGTGAGTTATTTGGGTTCAGATACCCCCAGGAGAAGGCAATTGGCTAGTAGCCTTCATAGAGAGAGGACAACTGAGCTTGGACCTCAGAGCAGCTGCAACTTGCTTCATCTAGCGGCTCCCAGTGTATTAGTGAGGCAGAAC
This sequence comes from Hydrochoerus hydrochaeris, assembly GCA_004027455.1. NCBI lineage: Eukaryota > Metazoa > Chordata > Mammalia > Rodentia > Hydrochaeridae > Hydrochoerus > Hydrochoerus hydrochaeris. Next base: position 208,451 of record PVLA01000253.1, on the reverse strand, counting down.
TGGGTTCAAGTTGGCAGAAAGTCAAAGAATAGAGTTCAAGCCAGCAAAAAGCCAAGTTTAAAGTGGCAAAAGGCACATGGAGTGTTACAGGTTGAACAAATTCTTTCTCAGAGTCAGAAATGAGCCTGAATGTCAGTGGAACAGTGTGCAGACCTGCTGGAATTATCCACTACCCTGCCATAAATCTTCAGCTGGCTTTCTGGGATCAATCGTCATGGATCTGGGCTCTGTCTGCCTGCTCTATCAGTGACATCAGAGACACACCCTGAAGTGGGCTTTTTTTTTCTTTTCTCCTTTTTTTCTTGATTTTTTTTCTTTTTATAAGTGTGAACACTGCTTCTAATTTTGTTGTGGTTGTTGTTCTCTTCTTGTTTTTATTTCTTCCTTGTCTCTTTTATTCCTATAATCTTCACCAGTTTCCCAAAGTCTTTGTAATCTTTCTTTGTCCTCCAGTCTTGATGCTAATATCTTTCTTCTATTTCTCTATTTTTTTCTCCTAACTCCTTTTAAATTTTCTCCCCTGAAGGTAAAATCACCATGAGGGCATATTTACTGTATACAATTTTCTGGTTTGTTTTACATTATGTTATATAACAAATATAGTTCATAATGTTAAAGGTAACAAATAGTCACCACAGTTTATCATTTTCTAGGCTGTGTTTGATGCTATTGTTATTACTTACTATATCTCTTTATCCAACATGACATAATTGTTCTAATCAGTTACTCCTCCTGCATGCCAAGCTAGAGATTGCCTAAGGGTCATAAACAATACTATAAGCCAATGCCAAAGAACCAGGGGCTGGGCCAAATAGGCAGCAAATTTCATTTCCAATAAATTGAAGAGGCAGGACCTTGCAACAGAATCAAAAGTCAAAAGCCAGGTACACCTGGAAGACATCTCTGAGAAGTCATCATTTCCTAAGAGTTCTGAATACTAGCAATAAAGCTACTTGCCATAAGCAATTTACAAACATCAATCCAGTAATTAAACTAAGAAAAAAAATGAGAAGACACACAAGATGCAAACCCAGACCTCCCACTCACTAAAGGCAAACCCAGTGGGTAATGAAGTGGAACAATTAGAAAGCCCACCTGGACTCTGAAGTCGAAACAGCAGAAATAACAAAGCAGATGAACAAGGCTGTGGAAAAAATCAAATCAAAAATAATTTGTCAGGTGACTACAAAGATAGTGACCATAATAAAAGACATGTTTAGTGACTCTACAGCAGATACAGATTAAAAAAAAAATAGAGGGGCTTAGGAAAATGATGGAAACTATGAACACCCAACAGAGTAAGAACTAGAACCCATGAAACAGATTCAGATAGATACCTAGGAAATTAAAAATTCCATTGAAAATATATGCAGCAGAATGAGCCAACATGAGGATAGAATCTCAAACAAAGAAGACACAACAGCAGTTAGTGATCATGGAAAGAAAGATTTCTTATAAATAGCAAGAGACTACCAAAAAAAATCAATCCAACAGCTGCTAGATGATACAAAGAAAAATAACAAGATTGATTAGAGTGAATGAAAAAGCAGAATATAGCATAAATGGCATAAAAAAAAACCTGTTCACAGAAGTAATGGCAGAAAACGTCCCAAGCATGGAAAAAGAATTTGACATACAGATAACTGAGACATAGAATTCCAGTAAGTCGTGACCAAAAAACAAAACAACAAAAAACACTACACTAAGGCATTCAATAGTCAAGATTCCAGAAATTCAACACAACAGAGTATTAAAACCTTTTAGAGAAAAGAAACAAATCACCTATAAAAGAAAGTCCATCAGAATCACAGCAGATTTCTCAACACAAACCCTCAAGTCAACAAGAGCTTGAAATGAAATATTTCAAGTCCTAAAAGAAAACAACCTCCAACCCAGATCAAGGTACCCCACAAAACTATTTTTCAAAATTGACAGAGAAATAAGATACTTCTATGAAAAGAACACCTGAGGAAATTCATTGCCACCAAACCAGTACATGAAAATGTTCTGAAGGCCATTCTAAAAGAAGGAACAGGGTCTACAACTCCATGAACCCCAACAGAAGGAATTCACCAGGCAAGGGAAACAACTAAAAAAAGGGAGGAAAAGAAGAATGGACAGCAGGAAAATAACTTGACATGGGTAAGTTAATACTCATCAGTTATAACCATCATTGCTAATGATCTCAGTTCACCAGTCAAAAGAAACAGATTGGCAGGATGGATCAAGAAGCAAGGTCCATACAAAAACACATTTAATTCAACAAACTGAAAGTCATAGACTGAAAGTCAAAGGCTGGAAAACAATATTCCATGTGACGGAAACCCAGAAAAAAGCAGGTTAGTTATTCTTTTTGTGGACAAACTGAATTGCAAGCCAAGATTGATTAAGAGACAAAGAATGTCCCTCATGCTCATAAAGGGAACAATCAAAGAGGAGGAGATAACAATAATATAGATATAAAGCAACAAATACTGGTGCACCTAACTATATAAAACAAATATTAATAAACATGAAAAATCAAATAAGCACTAATAAAATTGTAATGGGGACCTCAATATCCCACTGTCACAAATGGACAGATCAACTAGACAAAGAACGTCAACACTTCTTGTTGACATTCTTGTACACAAACTCACTGAAAGAGAAATTAGAGACATAACACCTTTCACAATAACATCCCAAGAAATGAAATACATAGGAATCAATATAATGAAGAAAGTATAAGATCTTTACATTAACAACTACAGTTACTCTTAAAAAGAGGGCATTAGGAAATAGAAAGATATCTTTTGTTCAATATAGTGAATCAAATCAATATAGTAAAAATGGCCATACTTCTATATTGTTACACAGATTTAAGGCAACCCTGACCAAAATACTAATAGCATATCTCACAGAATTAAACAAAACAATCCTAAAATTCACTGGCAACCAGAAGAGTCCTAGAACAGCAAAAGCAATTCTGGGCAAAAAAGGCAAAGCAGGGGTCATCATAATCCCTGACACAAAATTATACTACAAAGCTACTGTGATAAAAACAGCATGACACTAGGGGGAAAAAACTAGACAAAGGGTCAATGGAACAGATTAGAAGATGCAGAATCAACTCCAAACACACTTCACCTTGTTTTTGACAAAGGAGCCAAACACCTTCACTGGAAGAAAGAGCCTCTTTAATAAATGGTGCTAGAAAAGCAAGCTTGCCAAATGCCAAAGATTAAAACTAGGCCCATATCTTTCACCATACACTAAAACTAAAATCAAAATAGATCAAAAACCTAAACATTAAAATAGAAACACTATATCTACTGGACAATAGAATAGGCAGAACTCATGAAGACATTGGTGTAGGCAAAGCCTTTATGAACAAAACCCTGGTAGCACAAGGAATCAACAACTGGGAACTCATTAAAAAGCTCTTGCATAGCAAAAGAAACCACCAACAGAGTGAAAAGACAGATCACCATGTGGAAAAAAGGTTTTGCCCACTGTTCCTCAAAAAAAAAAAAAAAAAAAAAGCTCATAAATGTAAAGCTCCAATCCAAATTGGGTAACTATAATGAATAGACTGTTTTCAGATGAAGAAGTAGAAACAAATAAAAATATATGAAAAATGTTCAACATCACTGGTTATTCGAGAGATGCAAATTAAAACAATGCTGAGATTCCATCTCCATCTAGAAAGAATGGCCATTATCAAGAAATCAACCAACAGCAAATGCTAGTGGGGTTGTAGGGAAAAGGAACCTTCCTTCACTACTGGTGGGAGTGTAGGTTGGTACAACCACTGTAGAAATCAGTGTGGAGATTCCTCCAAAAGTGAAACTAGAGGCTCCATTTGACCCAGATATTTCACTTCTTGGTACCTTCCCAAAAGAATTAAAAACATCATATCACAGCAATATATGCACACCCATGTTTATAGCCTCACAGTTTGTAATAGCTAAATCTTGGAATCAACCCAAATGCCCATCAACCAAAGAATGGATGAAGATGTGGTTTTTTAATGCAATGGAGAACTATTCTGTCATAAAGATAAGCTTCAGACATTTCTAGCTAAATGGATGCACCTTGAGACCATACTCTTAAGTGAAATAAATCAGACACACATGTTCAAATGTCATATGGTCTTCCTGGTGTGAGAAACCAAAACTGTAAATAAAGACTCAAATGTGTAATTGATATTGGGAAATGGTAAGAAAATGTTCAAATAAGAAGAGGAACAATGAAAAAGGAATAAAGGAAAGGAAGGAAGGGACAAGATAAAAAGAGACTAGGAAAGAAAAATGGATACAAAGAATGTATAAATAGAGAAAGGAAGAGGGTTTAAAGGTAGGGGTGAGAAATAGCAAAAAAAGATGCAAGATATATCATGTAGGAGAACCAAGAGATCTGCCTCTGCCTGCTAGGTGCCACTACCAGAAGGCCCCTTTTTCTGTGCACCCAGTGAGGGTCGAGGGAGACAGACAAATCCACCTCTGCCTGCTGTGCACCGCCACCAAAAGGTCACATCTTGCAGGTGGCCAGCATGGGCAGAGAGAACCAGCAGATCTGCCTTTGCCCTCAGGGAGCTGCCTCTAGAAGGCTCCTTCCTGCAGGCAGCCAGTAGGAGCAGGGACACACAGCCAGGTAAGCCCTGTGAATCTATAGGCCACCACTGGAGGTCCTTGGTTCCCTCAGGCAGCTGTCACCCACTAGCAGAATCAAACAAAAGCACTACTATGTGTCTGCCACCATCGTGGGAAACCTAGTGTAGACACACAGGCTGAGAGAAGCAGCCCCACCTCCATGCACCCCTGATCATCAGCAAAGCCACAGTGTAGCTGCATAGGTCTAGAGAAGCCTGCTCCATGCCCTGTTATCTCCCTGTCAATCTGGAATTAGAGGAACTCAGGTGCCTGTCTCATCCCCTTACACTGCCTAGGGGCAGCCAACACAGGAAGTGCCTGGGGCCCCACAACCAGCTTGTTGGGAGGAACCCAAGAAAATGTCAAGAGGAAGGAGCAAAAGGCAAACTGAGACCTCTAATCCACATACAATAAGTCTGGGAGATATGGTCATGGAAGAAAACGGAAGCCACACACCTGAAATCTCTGAGAGGATAGCAACTGAAGTAAGGAAACAACTTTATGAGATTGTAAAAGCAGTCAAATCAGAAATAATGTCTCAGGTAAAAGAAGAAATCACAAACATACTGAAAGAATTGTTCAGCAGGTTTAAAGAAGACAGACAAGAGAAGCATAGAAAAATGATGGAAACCTTGAACGAATGTAGAAAAGAATTACAATGCATGAAACAGATTCAAAGAGAGATGCAGGAAATTAAAAATTCAATCAAAAGCTGGCAAAACTGCTTGAAAGAGACTGAAGATAGACTTTCAAAAATTTTTTAATTTTTTTTTTATTTTACAGAGAATAGAACAAAAGAGGACAGAACAAAGCAGATCAGAACAGAACAATGTAAGCAACACAGCACTTCACAACAAGACAATTGGATATCAACAGTAGCTACCATAATGTCTCATCCTTTGAAATAGATGAGCATAGCTTCACACGCAATAATATCAAACATAACAAAACAGAATAAAACCATTCAAGAGAATAAAAGTATTACAAGGCATTCCAAACCAAATAACAGAAAATGAACAATGGCTACTATAATATCTCATTTTCCATAAAAAATTTGTTTATACTATCATACATATTAAAATCCAATAAGACACAACATGATAGAACCAATGGTAACAGAAGAACAAAAGCATGTTAGGACTTCAAAGCAAGATGATATTAAATCAGCAATGGCTGCCATAATGTCTTGGTTTCTTCAAAATAGCTGTTCATACCATAACACATAATAAGATCAAACAAAACAATAAAACCATTCCAACCAATGAATGAAAACATTATAAGACTTCAAAGCAATTAATGGAGAACCACAATTACCAAAAAATCTTGTGTACTCTTACCATTTTTTACACTAGGGAGACTATACGGTATTTATACATGTGAGTTTGATTTATTTTATTTATGAGTATGGATTCAAGTTGCATCCATTTATTTATAAAAATCTCAATGTGATCATTCTTTATAGCTGAGTAGTACTCCATTGCATAAAAGTACCACAATTTTTTTATCCATTCCTCAGTTGATGGGCACTTAGGTTGTTTCCAAGATCTAGGTATTACAAATTGTGCTGCTATAAACATGGGTGCACATATATCACTAGGGTAAGATGTTTTCACTTCTTCTGGGAATATGCCTAAGAGTGGAATAGCTGGGTCAAATGGGACTTCCAATCCCAGCTTTTTCAGGAATCTCCAGACTGACCTCCACAGTGGTTGCACCAGTCTGCACTCCCACCAACAGTGCAGAAGAGTTCTTTTTCCCCACAGCCTCTCCAGCATTTATTGTTGGTAATTTTCTTGATCCTGGCCATTCTTTCTGGAGTAAGATGGAATCTCAGTGTGGTTTTAATTTGCATTTCTCTAATGACTAAAGATGATGAACATTTTTTCATGTATTTATTTGCCATTTGTATTTCTTCATCTGAGAACTGTGTGTTCATCTTGGATGCTCATTTTTGGATTGGGTCTTTGAATTTTGGGGGTCTGATTTTTTTTAGTTCTTTATATGTTCTAGACAGAAGTCTTTTGTCTGAGGGACAGTTCACTAAGTTTTTTTCCAGTTTGTGGGTTTTCTTTTCACTATGCTGGAGATTACTTTTGACATGCAAAAACTCTTTAATAAGATGTGATCCCAGTTATTGATTCTGGAAAGTACTTTGTGTGTTGTTTGATTCTTGTTCATGAGTTCTCTACCTACCCCTATGTCTTCAAGATTTTTACCTATTTTTTCTTCCAGATTTAGTGTTTCTGTATTAATATTTAGATCTTTGATCCATTGAGATTTTAGTTTAGTACATGGTGACAGGCATAGGTCTAGTTTTAGTTTTTGGCATATGGATAGCCAGTTTTTCCAGCATTTATTAAAGAGACTATTGTTCTTCCAGTGAACATGTTTGTCCCCTTTATCAAAGATAAAGTGGCTGAGTGTGTTTGTAGTTGTGGTTGTATCTTCTAATCTATTCCACTGATCTACAGGTCTGTTTTTATTCTAGTACCATGTTGATTTTATTACAGTAGCTTTGTAGCATAACTTCAAGTCAGGGATTGTGATGCCTCCTGCCTTGCCTTTGCTGCTTAGAATTGCCTTTGCTATTCTAGGTCTCTTCTGGTTCCAGATGAATTTTAGGAGTGATTTCTCTAGATCTATGAGGTATGTTAATGATATTTTTATTGGAATTGCATTGAATCTGTATAACAATTTTGGGGGAATGGCCATTTTCACAATATTTATTCTTCCTGTCCACGAACAAGGGATGTCTTTCCACTTTTTGAGGTCCTCTTCGATTTCTTTTTTCAGGGTATTATAATTTTCCCTGTATAGCTCTTTTACTTCTTTTGTTAGATTGATTCCTAAGTATTTCATTTTTTTGGATCCTAGTGCGAAGGGCGTGGCTTCTCTTATTTCTCGCTCAGTGATTTTGTTGTTAGTGTATAGGAATGCTACTGATTTTTGAGTACAGACTTTGTATCCAGCTACATTACAGAATTTATTTATTATACCTAGGAGTCTTTCAATGGAGTTTTGGGGGTCTTCTGTATAGAGTATCATGTCATCTGCAAATAATGATAATTTAACTTCCTCTTTTCCTATCTTTATTCCTTTTATTTCTCTCTCTTGTCTAAATGGGCTGGCTAGTATTTCCAGTACTATGTTGAATAGGAGTAGTGATAAGGGACATCCTTGTCTTGTGCCTGATCTCAAGGTAAAGGCTTTCAGTTTTTGGCCATTTAATATGACACTGGCTGTTGCTTTGTCATAGATGGCCTTTATTGAGGTAAAGACCATCTATTCCAATTTTCTGTAAGGTTCTTATCATGAATGAGTGTTGGATCTTACCAAAAGCTTTTTCTGCATCTATAGAAATGATCATATGATTCTTACTTTTGGCTCTATTGATGTGGTGGGTTACATTTATTGATTTACATATGTTGAACCATCCCTGCATTCCTGGGATGACTCCTACTTGGTCATGGTGTATAATCTTCTTGATGATTTGCTGCATCCTGTTTGCTAATATTTTATTGAGAATTTTTGCATCTATGTTCATTAGGAAGATTGGCCTGCAGTTCTCTTTTTTAGTTGGGTCTTTCTCAGGTTTTGGTACTAGAGTAATATTTGCTTCCAGGAATGACTTAGGGAGAATTGCTTCCCTTTCAATTTCATTGAAGAGTTTGAGGAGTGTCGGCATTAAGTCATCTTTGTATTTCTTATAGAATTCTGTAGTGAATCCACCTGGTCCTGGGCTCTTCTTTGTGGGTAAGGACTTAATTACATTTTAAATTTCATTAATAGAAATTGGGGTATTCAGCAGTTTTACATCTTCTTGATCCAGCTTTGGTGGCTCATATGTTTCTAGGAATCTGTCCATTTCTTCTGTGTTATCAAACCTATGAGAGTAGAAGTTTCAAACCTAGACAGTAGAAAGTAGTGATTTCACCTTTTTCATTCCATATTGCATGAATTTGAGTGTTTTCTTTCATTTTTTTAAATAAAGTTGGATAGGGGCTTATCAATTTTATTTATTCTTTCAAAGAGCCAATTCTTTGATTCATTGATTCTTTGTATTGTTTTCTTAGTCTCTATTGCATTAATTTCTACTCTAATGTTTATAATTTCCTCCTTCCTTTGGCTTTGGGCATGGCTTGCTCTTCTTTTTCTAGATGTTTGAGGTGTATTATCAGGTTGTTTATTTGTGTTCATTCTGTTTTCCTAATGTAAGAAATCAGTGCAATAAATTTTCCTCTGAGGACTGCTTTCATTGCATCCCACAGGTTCCAGTAAGTTGTATTTGTATTTTTATTTGCTTGTAGATATTGTTTAATTTCTTCTTTAATTTCCTCTGTGACTCACTGATTGCTCAGGAGTGTATTATTCAATTTCCATGTGTTTGTAGGGTTTTTGCAGTTTATTTTATCATTAATTTCTAGTTTCATGGTGCTATGATCTGATAACATGCATGGGATGACTTTCAAACCTTGAAGACAGGATTGCAGCTAGTGATCATGAAAGGAAAGATCTCTTAAAAATAACACAGAATCAGGAAATAACAACTCAATGGCTGTAAGATGATACAAAGAAGCATAACTTAACAGTGATAGGCATAGGTTAAGAAGCAGGGGTCAACACAAATGAAATTAAAAGGATATTCATAAAAGTAATAGAAGAAAACTTCCCAAACATGGGAAATGGATCTGGCATGCAGATAAGTGAGGCATATAGGACTCCAACTAGCCATAACCAGACATATAATAATCAAGATCCCAGAAATTCAGCACAAGAATAGAATATTAAAATATTAAAAGCTGTTAGAGAAAAGAAACAGATCACCTATAAAGGAAAACCAATCAGAATCACAGCAGACTTATCAACACAAAACATCAAGTCAAGAAGAGTTTGAAGTGTTTCAAACCCTGAATGAAAACAACTTACAACCCAGATTGATCTACCCTGCAAAAGTATCTTTCAAAATTGATGGAAAAATAAGATATTTCCATAATAAAGAACAACTGAAGGAATTCATGACTATCAAACCAACCCTACAGAGAGTGCTAAAGAATATTCTAGAGAGAGATAAAGATGACCATGGTTCCAGGAACAGCAGCAGAGGACGATCATCAAACAAGACAGGCAACTGAATGAAGGGGGAAAGTGGAGGGCCAACAGCAGGAGGATAGCAGGGCAGAGACAAACCAATGTATGCCAGTTGTAACCATTAATGTAGATGGCCTCAGGTCAGCAATAAAAAGAAACACAGGGAGAGTGGATCAAGAAACAAGATCCATCAATACACTGTATACAAGAAACACATCTAACTGGAAAGGAAATTCATAGACTGAAAATCAAAGGAGAGAAAACAATTGTTTCATGTGACAGGAAACCAAAAAAAAAAAAAAAAAAAAAAAAAAAAAAAAAGCAAACAACAACAACAAAAAAAAAACAAGAGTAATTTGCCCATTAACTGCAGAATGGATAAGAAAGATACAGTATTTTCATGCAGTGGAAAGCTACCCAGCTATAAAGTAGAATAATCTCAAGGCTCCTGTAAGTAAATGGATGCAACTGGAGATCATGTTCAAGGCCTAAACAGTTTGAACTCATCTGTATGAATCTTAGCATAAGAAACAGAAGGAATTAATGGTATCCAAAAGCAAAATAACTAATGTAAGAGCAAAGGGGAGTAAATACCTGGGAGGGAAAGGTGGAAACTACTGTCAATTTCTTATTGTCTTATCTTGAACTCTTGCATTGTTTACACAATTTTGTTAGGTTTGGCTTTTTCTGTCTTGTTTTGTTAGATTCTATGCTGTTAGATAGTAGGAGCAGCTATTTTGAATATAATGGATATATTATGGTAATCATGGTTTCCTATTATATTGCTTTGAAGTCTTATAATGCTTTCATTCATTTGTTTGATTTTATTATGTGTAATGGTATGAACAGCTATTTTGAAGAGAACAAGACATTATGGTAGCCATTGCTGATTTACTATCATCTTATTTTGAAGTCCTACCATGCTTTTGTTCTTCTGTTTTGATTGGTTCTATCTTGCTGTGGTTTATTTGATTTTATTATGTGTGATGGTATAGACAAATTTTTTGAGGAAAATGAGATATTATAGTAGCCATTGTTCATTTCCCGTTATTTGGTTTTGAAGTCCTGTAATGCTTTCATTCTTTTGAATGGTTTTATACTATATTGTTATGTTTGATATTAATGCATGTGAAGCTGTGCTCAACTATTTCAAAGAAAAGAGACATTATGGTAGCTACTGTTGATGTTCAGTTGTCTGGTTGTGAAGTGCTATGTCGCTTGCATTTTTCTATTCTGGTATGCTTTGTTCTGTTCTCTTTTGTTTTATTCTCTTTAAAATAAAAAATTTTTTAAAGATATATCATGTACAGATATAAATTCCCTATGATAAATGTTATCATTATCTAAAATGTACCAATTAAAACACACAAAAACTAGTGAAATTATTTTTAAAAACAGCATTCATTTCTGGGCTCAGAAAATTCTAAGCAGGTTTTGTAGATTCAACCTCCATAAATTTCTTGCAGGACCTCCAAAAGTTGGAAGGTGCAGGAAAGCCTCTTGCTACCTGAGTCTGTCACATGCTAGGCTTTGCAATCTTAAATGGAAACGGTGCCAATTCATTATGACAACAAAAACAATCTCCTCCATTCTCAAATGACTACCTAAGGGGAAACACTGCCCCTAGAGAGCCAGTCTTCTGATAGCCTCTGCTTGGATATTTTCAGGGCAAAGAAATTTCCCTCTAGAACAGCAGCTGTCAGCTGAGTCAGCTGTGAGGACACCACAGAGCTTCATGGGTCTCTGTCAGGAGCACTCATTGATAAAAATCTCCTTCCATTTGGTCAAATGTTTCAAAAAATCCTGAGCCACTAATTCTACTTCTGAGAAGAGTCCTATTCTAAGAATTCTACTTCTAAGAATATAGGCAAAGAAACAACCTAGAGAGCCACTAAAGTCCTGGTACAGGGAAGGCATTCTGTGCAGTGGTGGCACTGGTGACACACCAGCAATGGGCAGAGAGCTGAGGTGATTTGGGCACAGTCTCTGTGGACTAGGAAACAATGTGCCAAAGTAAAATGTTGGCAGCTGTTTTGGGGTAGGGGTGTATTTGGGTTTTCTCTCTTTGTGGTTCTCATTTTCCAGAATGATTTACATTCTTGTAATAATTAGAGGAAAAATAATTAGGGGGAAAAATTCATGGTTGGAATCTTCTCCTGTGGAGATGAAGACACTGAACAGAAGGAACCTCAAGTGTAGGGACCCTAAGAAGAGCAGTTCATCTCCTGTCACCACAGAAGTGGGATTAAAGGGTCTACGGTGTGCGGGTGCTCAGGGGCCCTCCAGGGGCTCCCAGCAGTGAGCTCTGGGGAGCTCTGGGGACCTGCACAAAGCCGCTGGCCTGCAGAGTAACTGTGCAGCCCATCCTGGAGAAGTTGCTCTCTCAACCTTTCCACTGTGAAGTACACGCTGGGCTCCACTGGGGGAAAGACAGTTTGTATCTTTGCCTGTGTGTGTGTGTGTGTGTGTGTGTGTGTGTGTGTGTGTGTGTAGACAACCTACAAAGGCGCACATGGAATGCCACTGTTGCTCACCTGAAGCAGCTACCTGCTCAGTGAAGCCCAGGCTCAAGGCCCAGCTCTGCTGCTTGTGAACATCTAACACAGCAGAGGCCAACTACTCCAAGAGTCATTTTCTCTGTCCTTAAGATAACAGTGACATCTATTTCACAGAAATAAATCTCAATAATGCATTTGGATCCTTAGCAGAGTTCTAGGCATCTAACAAATGTCTCACATTACCTCTGTCTACAGGCGTAGCAGAACAATCTGTTTTTCTAGGGGAAAACCCACATATACACCCAAGCCACAAAAGGAGTCCAGTGGCCTCTCTGACCCCACTAGGATGGCTGAGCACAAACTGAGATACAATCCCTCTTGTGACCTTGACCAGTGGCAGCCAGACTGTCCCCTTCAATCTAAAGCCTTTGAGACAGAATGGTGCCCAACTCTCCACTTTCACCTGTGCTGGTCAGAAGGGGGCATGGCTTGACCAACAGCTGTCACACCCCTTCCCCTTTACACCCCAATGGACTGGGACAACTTGCCTCTTGCCTCAGTATCCTCCTGCCACCCGTGAAGTTGCCTGGCAGCCATTCTTTAGGCTACTCCAGCAGGGGGTGCAGCTCAGTTATCAGCTGCAGTGCCTCTTCCCAGTTCCCACCATGCTAGACGCTGCTGCTGCCTGTTTGAGGAAGCTGTGGGCACATGACCAAGATCAGGAAGGGAATCAGCCATGCTGGGGCTGGGAGGATCCAACAAGAAGCCTACTAGCCAGCCTTTCTGGTAAGTTGTGCAAGCCATGTGGCTTTGAGGAAGAGAAAAGTCAGTGCCTCCCATGAGCCTAGCTGAGCTCAGGCTGAGAATCAAACACCACCACAGCCCCCATAAGCAACCTGCTGGTTCAGAGGACAAGCTGAGTTGATAGTAACTAAGTACATAAAGCAACTAAGTGCTTGTATAGTCTGGTTGATTTTACAGGCCTGAGGCCAGCAGTCTGAGAATCTCTTGGTAGGTTGACAGTATGCAGTATAGCAAATATAGAAGATTTCCTTTTTATCTTGTCTTTGAAGTCCAATATTCTTTTCACTGTTTTGATTTGTTCTGATTGTTTTGCTTTATTTAATATTCTGTTTTGATTGGTTTTATTCTGTTTTGTTTTTGGTTTGATTTTGTTATACCTGATAGATTGCACAACGATTGTGAAGATAACAAGATATACTATGGTAGCTATCGGTGTTTTCCTAGTATCCTGCTTTGAAGTTCTGTACCAATTTTGCTGCTTTGTTTTGATTGGATTTGTTCTGGGTTTTTTTGTTGGATTTTACTATATATATATTTTTAAAAGATCAGGAAGGGAAAGATCTGGACCCATTAACATCTCAAACATCCCCCAAACCCTAATAAACTGTAATGAAACAGCAAGCCTTCCTAAGATTCCTCTGCTTCTGCCCTGCCATGTTTCATTGAGATGTTCCGCCATCAATGAAGCAGTTCACATCATTCCACCTGCTTGTTGAATTGCAGTCATGACAGCTATGGCTGTCTTACAGCCTGCACTCATTTGAACAAATCATAGATGTATATTCAGACCAATCACAGACATGCAGCTCCTAAAGAACCAGCACTCCCTTCTAAGAGGACTCTCTCCTGAGTGCTGAACCACCTGTTCTGTTGCACAGGTCCTGTGAAAGATGCACTCCAGTGGTCCTATAAATCTTCTCTTGTGATTTATTTCTTGGATAGTATGGATTTGGAAAGTCCTATAAATCTAGTCAGGATTCTTACATAGACAGATCAGTCACTTAAAAAAAAAAAGCAATAAACACTAGGGGCTGTTAGCCTTGACCAGACCCAGAGACAAGCTGCCAATGAAGACTGATGATGGATGGCAGAAACCGGCAGTCTCTAACCAAATCTGGCACAAACTGGCACCAAAGAGAGGCAATTGGTGTGGCAGAGAACAGTGGCCAGCCCTTTCTACCAACAGCATCTGGCATTGTCTAGCATCATCATGCAGCATCAGAGCCACTAGCAGAACTGCATGTTGCCAATTAATGATTTCTACCTGAAGCAAAAGAACCCAGCTGCTTGGCAACACCTCGTGCTACACCAAGGAGCTCACAGAAGAAGGTGGAGGCAAGATAGAGCCCACACTTATACAGAAGTCCCAGAGTTTATTACAAGGCATTTTTGTAAGCAAAGTAAAATGCAAGGATTTGGAGAATAATTGGGGAATATAAAGCAAAATAAAATAGGAAGATGCTAATCTGCCAAGTAAGGCACATTGGAAAAGGCAGAAGGCAAAAAATCACATCAGCCAGATCTTGTCATATGTGCTTAAGTAGACCTTGCACAACTTAACTACAGCCTGTACCTACTCTCCATGCATCTGCTCTGTACTGTACCAGCTGTCACAAGCCAACCAACTCTGGGGCAGTAGCAGTGCTGAGCTGCATGATACTTAGGAAAAGATTCTTAGAAATCTTTATCCAAGGAGTAAGATGAAAATCCTATCAATATTATTGCATATTTTTGCATTTCACAAACATTCATCAATCTTTTATTTTTTATAAACACATTTAGTATATCCCATTTAAAGGATCTGGAATTTTTAAACATTTGATTTAATACATATTAAACGTGTTATCAAGTTATTTATTTGACTTACAATTTTTTTCATTCCAGTTTTTACAAGAAATGATTGCTTTAATTTTCAAACCTCCAAGATACTATGTGTCGAAGTTACTATATTTATTTATTTATTGTAATATAGTTTAGGTTTTGGTTCTTATGTTTTGAAGATCCAGCTATCCAATGCCAAGTCACACAGGGCTATCAACCTCATCAGTGTCCTAAGTCAGCCTTACAAGTTACTGAATGAAATGATCCCTATAATCTCAGGCAGAAAGCACTGTCAGCTCTGCTAAGTTTTGATAGAATCTCTCACTGGGGCATTATGTGGCTGTTAAAAACAATATTCATAAGGACCTCTTAGTAACACTCAGGGACGTTTATGTTACCATGCTAAATGACACAAAAAAGATATAAAATTGTGTGTGGAGCACAATTTTAACCACATAAAAATTCATATGAAAGTCCCACAAGATGTGTTCTAAAATGTTGACTCATCCCTTATGAATTAGGCTCTAAGTGGGTTTTTGTAATCTTTTAAAAAATAATTTATTTTTAAATATGAAATAGTTTCAGATTTATAAAAATATTGTAAGAATAATACCCAAAAATATCCTATTTCTCTCATCCAGCTTTCCCAGCTGCCTGTGTCCTCTGCATTTCCTTTACTGTGTGCTTTTGTTCTCTCATCCTCTCTGCACAAGTGGAGTATATCATCAGGAGTCTTTCTCTGAACCGTTTGAGAGAAAGCTACAGAAACAATGCCCATGACACCTAAATATTCCAGAGCACATTTTCTACAAACAGGGCCCCTGACCAAGCCTCTCACATCAGGAAATCAACACGGATACAACATCACCATCCAATCTGCAGATCTCATATGAATTTGACTGACCACCCCCACGATGGGGCCTTTTTCCCTTTCTGGCCCAGGATTCAATCTAAAAGCACATTGCATTTACTGATCAGGTCCCACCAGTCTCTGCCAAACTGCACAGCTCCTCTCTCTACCTTTCAAAGCTTTCCTTGATAGCTTTTTATTTTTAAACTTATGTGGTTTTAAAGACTTGTATAGTCTTTTATTTTATAGACTAAAACCTATAAAATTGAGCCAGCTGCTTTTTCTTGTGCCAGGACCCAGACCCAGACCTTTTTATTAGCAGGAACAAACCACACACACACACACAGCCCAGGAAAAAAAAAAAAGAGCTTTCTCTTCTCTCTCATTCCATTCTTATTTGTTTAATTAGACCAACATGTACCCGTGGACACCTATTTAATTCAGTGGGCTTCATCCTTTATGACATTAGTTCTATGGATGCCCAAGTTACCCAGATTTGGCCAACAGAAGCCTCTCATAAATGTTTCCTGTTCCTTTTGTAAATCCTTATCATTCTCTAAGCACTTCCTTTCTTGCTGGCACAAGATGTTCCAGGCTCATCTTCTCATTTCCTGGCTCTATCTCTGGAAGCAACTACAACTCCAAGAAGCTCTACCAGAGCACCCCTGTACTCCCAGCATTCACAAAGCTGAGGCAGGAAGGTCGCCTTGAGTTCAAGACCAGTCTCAGCTACATTTGCAAGTTCAAGACCAGCCTGGACTACATAGTGAGACCCTATCTCCAAAAGAAGGAAGGGGAAGAGGAAAAGGAAGAGGAGGAGGAGAAGGAAGAAGAGAAGGAAGAGGAAAAAGAGAGGGAGAGGTAAAGGGAAAGGGAGAGGGAGAGGGAGAGGGAGAGAGGGAGAGGGAGAGGAAGAGGGAGAGGGAGAAGAAGAAATGGAAGCAGTGCTCTGGTTCTGGAGAATGGTGTTTAGAAACCAAGACACAGAAACTGGATGTGCTCATGATTAGCAGGACATTATTGCTTCTAAGCCCTCTGTATTAGCTACTTTCCTGTGACTAGGACAAAATACCCAACACCTACAATTCAAAGGAGGAGAGGTTTCAGTCCATACTTGACTGCTCCAAAGAAGAAACAGCATGGTGGGAGAAAGCTGTTCAACCCATGGCAGGCAGGAAGTAGAGAGAGAAGAGAGGAGCCAGGGACAAGAATACACTTTTCCAAGACACACCCCAGTGACCACCTCCAACCAGGGCCCATCTCTTAACAGTGTATTTTGCTACAAACACAGTGGGTAAATCCACTGATGAATATAGCATGGCCATGATTGAACTTCTGTGGGGAACATTTAAAACATAATCCGTAACATCCTTCCTTTGGCTCCCCAAAGACTCATGTCTATCTCATTATACAAAACCCACTTAGTCCCTCTCTAAGAGTTATCAAAGTTTTAACAATTCCAGCATTTTTGAAAAGTCCAAATCCAAAGTCTACTCTGAGACTCAAGGCAAACTTTACATATGTTCTTTCAGGGGCACTGTGCCTGGCTCCCCCTGGTTTTCCTTTGAAATCTAGGTGGAAGCCTCCACGATCCCACAATTTTTGCATTCTACATTCCTGCCAATTTCCTAGGCAGCCCTTCTTAGGCAGGGGCCCAGGGACTCTCTTCTCAAATGAAAGTATAACAGTTTAAAACCTTGAGCCTGAGAAAAGTATGGTCTTGTGGATTCCTAAAATGCCTTTACAAGCCATCTTTCCTATTGTCCTGATGCAAAGTATGTGACCTCTTTTTAATGTTAATCTTTTCATCAGTCATGCTCTCCAGTGCTCCAATTTTGTAAGTGCTTACTTTTGATGAAGTAGCAAACTTTTTGTATCTCCTTTTTGCTCCTGATTCTCACTGTAGATCTTGATAAAGGTAGCCAGCAGTACCCCTGCTGAGTGTTGGGCTGCTTGAACAACTTCAGTGTTGGGCTGCTTTAAAATTTCTTCCACCAGATTAATTAGTCTATTGACATTAATCTCAATTTTCTGCAAAGTCTCAGGACATAGGCAAAAAGAAGACAAATTTTCTGCTAGGGTGTAACATGGTCTCTAGTCCAATTGCCAATGGAATCCTTGTTCCCAACTGAAACCTCCTGGGCCTGGTCTTTATTGTCTGTGTTCCTCTTGGGATTCTGGTCTTCTGAGCTCCAACCAGAATCTCCTATTAAGCTCAGCTTACAGCATTCTAGGGCTTTTCTAGCTGGCATCACCAAACCTTTGCAAACTCCTCCCACAAACCAGTTCCAAAGGTTTATTAATCATGTGGTCAAGTATCTCCAAAGCAATAACCCAACTTTTCTGGTAGCAAAGTCTGTCTTAGCCACTTTCCTGTGACTGGGACAAAATACCCAATACCCACAACTTAAGGAAGGAAAGGTTTGTTTTGGCTCAGTTTTACCTATGATCAGTTGACTCCAAGGCAGAAATAGCATGGTGCAAAGGAATAGCAGAAGACAGCTGTTCAACCCATAGTAGACAGAAAATGGAGAAAGAAGGAAAGAGCTAAGGACAAGAACACACTTTTCCAAGTCACAACCCCAATGGTTGGTCCACTTCCAACCAGACCCTGTCTCTAATAGCACACTCAGCTACTGAACTCATTAATAAATGAATCCATGGTTGAGTACAGCATCCCCATGATTCGATCACCTTCTACCCACATGAGAACGTAGGAGAACACTTTAAATCTAAACCATAACACTCTAGAAGTTAAGAAATGCAGGTATATGTGTATATACAAACATCTAAAGCAATACTTTGGCAGATATATAACATTCCTGGTTTTCATGTGTGTATGTAAGTAAATCTAGCTATTTACACAGATGAAGTCATTTCATTCCAGTTCCTTGGGGTTCTTTCTAGCCTTTCCCCTTGCCATGCTTGCAAATTACTTCTCTAACCAGAAACCTGGCTCCCATTAGCATCAGTTTATGTGCTCTGTGTAACTGATCTCCCAGCCACACCAGCTGCTTTCTCTGCCCACCCCTGCATGTGCCCCATCTTCTCAGCCACTGGGCACACTGCTGCTCTGTGAAGCACCCACCAGCCCCCACTTCCTCAAACGTCAAGCACATTCAGTATCTCTGCAAAACACATTTATATCATCTTCATAGGCTGTCATCTTCCACATTATCCTCTTTTTAATATTTTAATGTAAAAATAATTTAAGATATAACCCTTGCAATGTTACAGAGGCTACAGACCAACATCTCATGTGGCTCCCATGCAAATCCCCAGCAGGCTTGGACTGTTGTTGAGTTAGGCAGCTGGAACCAAGGCCTCTCTGCCTCCCCATCCTCCTCCCCGTGCCTCCTCCAGCCACCCAGGCCTTTCCAAAGGGCCAATCTTTCTCTCTGGAGGCCAGCTGTGCTTTCCAGAGACCCTGAGGCCTTTCATGGCTCATCCCTCACAGGGTCTTCCATAGGAGCACCTTCCCTTTAAAGGGGTGCTCCTCACACATACCCCACTTCTCCTCCTCCTTCTCACAGGTCCAGCACTGAGGAACCAAACTAGGCCAAAGCCAGGAAAGACATTATGAGTGTTAGCACAAATGAAACACAAGTCTGCTTTGACAGAAGGGGTTTTTTCCTGGAAATCTTGAATGTCAGTGTGTCACTTAAGGACAATCAGAAAAGCACAGGGAGAAGGGAACAGCAGGAAGACAATATATGGTCATTCTCAAGAGTATAAAATCGAGGCTAGGGGACACCTGAGCAGGGAGGGATCAGTAATCTGCGTCAAGCTACCCAGAAGCACTCAGGGAATCTTATCTACTTTAGTCTCCATTCCCCCAGGCCACCTTTGTTATGGGGAAAAATAACCCCCAACCTGTTTGATTTAAGATGCACCAAGTTCATGGTCTTTCAAAACCAAGGAATAAAGTTGCAAACCAAAGCAAAAAATTAGGAGAGTTTTATTAGAAACAAAGAATAGCTCCTAGATTTCCAAAAAGAATCTCAAGTAGGTGACTATCCAGGCCCTTCATTGGGGTAATTAATACACCAAAATCACAATGTGAACACAACATGAGTCAAACTATAATCAACCTATAAGATTACAAAGATAGTCACTTAGCACTGATCCCATTGGGAAATGAGTTAAATAGCAAGGATACACTGAAAGAACAAAGGCATTTTTGGAAAGGGATGAAAGCCAGATGTTCTAGTTATCCACCTACATGTCTAGTGAGTAACCTACTAGCTAGGCTCACTGGGCCAGGGGGTGCTAATGATGGTATAATCTCAGGCTGCTGTTTATCTCTAGGGAGGCTTGCAGTTCTGGTTATTCCATCTCTATCCTGAGGCTGGTTCTTCAGATGCATCTCCAGATACAATCTTGGTGTTATCCTCTGTGCTGATTTCCTCAAAGGCCCAATTCCTCCTGACTGCATATTCATTTCTATCTCACTTAACTCACTAGAATACCATGGGCAATAGAGGTCATTCTCTGGACAGTTCCAGGCAGGAACCAGCCTCCTGTCTGTGGACACACTGGGCTCTTGTTCATGGCTCCCAACGAGGCCTTTTCCAGCAGTTAGAGCCCATATGCAGGGCAAGACCCTTTTCTAACAAACTCTGAGGGGCGAGTCAGCTCCAGCTCCTCGACTGTCTCCCCACCATGCTCATCTGGGAAAGGAGGCTGGAGCAAGAAGAGAATGTCACTTCCTGACCAGGACCCTTTCATCTGGGCTTCAGAGAACAGCCAGCAGAGCCCAAGGTAGCAGGCCGTTCGTGATGCCAATGGGAACATGCAAAGCCAGCGAGAAGCACAGATGGCTCCCAGCTGTGGAGAAGTTACTGCTTCTGTCACCATCCCAGAACAGCTGCATGTGTGCCAGGCTGGGGCAAGTTAAATGGCTCTCTGTGCACTGCTCTGCCACCAGCCTACCAACCCTCTCTACTCTCCACAGAGTGGCTTGGATGGCTAATTTTATGTCAGTCTGGACCACAGGATGCCCAGATACTTGGTCAGGTATTGTTCTCAGTGTTTCTGTGAGGGTGTTTCTGGATGAAAGTAACATTAAACCGGTAGACTGAGTAAAACAGAGTGTCCTTGTAAGTGTGAGTGAGCCTCATCCAATCCACTAGAGGCATAAACAGAGTGAAAAAGCTGGTCTCTCCCCAAGAAAGAAAGCATCCTCCCGCTTGACTGCTTCAAACTGGGGCATCAGCTTTTTTCTGATTTTTTTCAGAGCTTTTTCTGTTCTCAACTTCACTGCTTTCAGATGAAACTAAACCACCAGCTATCCTGAAGCTATCCAGGAAGCCATCAGCTATCCTGGGGCTCAGATCCTCAAGCCTGGACTAGAACCAAACCATCAGCCCTCTTGGGTCTCCAGCTAGCCACCTCACCCTGCAGCCCTTGGGACTTGCCATTCTCCACAATTGTGTAATTCCTTGCAGTAAATCTCTTTACAACAGAGGACTGTGTATATCTAAAGGGGTGATCAAAATGTTCAGTGATGTTTAAATTTTAAAGTGAGAGTCACTAATCCACCTCCCCCCATAATTCTCCTCCTCACTCCAAACACACTTACCCCATCATTGCTGCAGCTTTCTGAAGCAGTCCTGGAAGTCCTCTTTCGTGGGCATCTTTACAAGGTATAATCAAAAGCACCATGAATGCAGCTAGCAAATGCTATCCCCCCAAAGCTGCATCTAAAAACATTACAGCATGTTCCCAGCCACACTGTTCACTGGATCTGGTACCATGTGACTTCTGGCTCCTGAAAGGTAAATATTTGAGTCAGTTCAAGACCTGGAGGCAGGCACAACCACTTAAGACATGAAAGAGGACTCCAGAACTGCTTCAGAAAGTGGCAAGGATGAGGGGATTAGTGTGTCCAAAGCAAGAGGGAGTATTTTGAGGAGGGTTAATGGTAATATCTTTTACTGTTACAATTTTTTTAAAACATTTTCTGTACTTGTCAGTCGCACTTCACACATACACCTGTTTCTCGGGAGAACCTTTATACAGTGACCCAAGAAGAGGTAATGACTTGGGTCCTGGCCTTGTAGCTCTGCCAAGAGAAAAACACAGGGACCCAGATTCCAAGCAGAAAATCTTCCTCATTTTCCAGCTCCCAAGGATTGGGACTCTTCCTCATGAAACAGTCCTCCACTGCTGCTTCAGCAGAGGTGAGGCCCATGCAGATGAAATGGGCAAACCCTGAGGGTACCAGGGTGGCAGCAGGCAGGAGAGAGCATGTGTCATGCAAAGTCACAAAGAAATGGGCTCACAACCCAGCTCTTCTGCAAATGACCTGCTTGGTCTTGGCAGTTCACTTAACCTCTTTCGGGCCTCAGTGAGCCTCTCTGTAAAATGGGGTGATACTGCCACAAAGCCTGGAAGATTAAATACAATACCAGTTGTGAAACACCCAGCACAGGACCCAGTACACAAACAAGGCTCAGGGACTATTAGTTCTCTCCCTACTCCTGATTTTCCTACCTCCAGTGGAACACAGATGCCAAAGAAATTGGGCCGCACTCAGATACCTACAGTAGCCATGGATCACTGGGCATGTCCCACTCCAACCTCCTTTTTCCTTCTCTTCCAGAGTGTTTAAAGACTTACCAGGGTCTGTCTTGTCCATCCTCAGTGCTCTGTCTCAGGACTCCAACTGGCCCATCTCAAAAGGGACCAAAACTACCTACCTCCACCAGCCCTAAGCTACACCAGCTCCTTGGGTTTCAGGAAAATTGAAATGTTTGAAGGCCACGACACACCAAAGATTCTTAGAACAAAACAGCACTTAACCAATTATAACAACTCAAGGCTCAGTGAAGGATGCTACCTGTCCAGCATCAGGTAGATGGTGGCGGAGCCAGAGCTAAACTCCAGGTCCAGAAGTCCAGGAACCAGTCAAGTCCAGAAGAAATTCCAAACTTGGGCTCCCCTGAACTAGCTTTTTAGACACTTGGTAGTCCTGGGGACTAGTCCATAGGAACCTGGTAGAAATGCAAATTCCCAGATTCCACTCCACATCACAGAATCAGAATGCATCGTTTGTGCCAGCTCACCAGGGACCGGATACCACTGCCCTGAGCCACACGATCTTAACCCTGATGCCCACTGAAACCACGTAGAGAGGTTTATCACATGTCGGTTCAGGGGTCCTCCTCAAAATTCTCAGTTAGTCAGTCTGTGCTGGCCCAAATATGCATTGTTTATAAACCCCCCATCATGCAGCCCCTTCAAAGGTTCATCTGCCCACAGTTTTATAATTCTGAATTGTATCTTTTTTTTATTTTAAAGAGGCTAAGACATAACAAAACTAATAAAAACAAACCAGTGTAAGAGATACAGAATTTCAAAACATTACAAATTCAACAACAGTTACCATAACACCTTTTGCTGTCTTCAAAATAGCTGCAGATAACTTTGGGCATAGTAAAAATCAAACAGAACAGAATAGAATAGAAACAATAAAAACAAAACAATGAATGCAATAAAGGATTTCAAAACAAGCCAATAGTAAATTGAAAGTTGCTACCATAATATATCTTGCCATCTTTGATATAGCTGCTCCTACCACTGGATTTAACATAATCAAATAGAAGAGAATTAAACCCAACACAACTAAACAATGGAAACAGTATGGGACCTCAAAATAAGACCATACGGTATCAACAATTGTTGCAGCCCTCAGAAGGAGATTCCCCCTTAGATACCACACTGCGTACTGCTATCCTCTGAACCTATGTGACTACTGGTCCTAGACCTGCAATGTTAGTGAAGCACCAAAGCACCACAGGCATCCAATTGCATTTCACCTCCATAGCTATCATCACAGCCTGTGTTTCTCCAGATAAGCCAGTTGCTTGGGGGGGAGGGGGAGGGGGTTGTACTTCTTGTATTGCCAGCCCATGCTGGAAGGGGCTGAGGTCTAGCTTTTCCCGGTCCACTGGTGGCCTGCACATGGCGCTGGTTCCCAGACTGGGCTTGTTTGCTGCTATGGCCTTGTTCTCTCTCCCTCCAGTCCCTGAATGGTGCTGACTCATGGGAAGAGGCTAGGGTCTGACTATAACAAGTCTGGTAGTGGCCCACACATGGCTCTGGTTTCCAGACTGGGCTTGTTTGCTGGTGTGGCCTTGTTCTCTCTCCTCCCTATCCACAAATGGCATTGACTTACAGGGAGAGGCGGGAGCCTGGCTTTTCCTGGTCTAGCAGCAGCCCATGCATGGTGCTGGTTCCCAGACTGGGCTTGTTTGCTAATGTACAAATTGCATCTTATGATTAATAAATCATAGCATTTTTATTCCTTTTTTGGTACATTAAAAAAGATACTTCTTATCCAGTCATGATGGTACACACCCACAACCTCAGCACTCAGGAGGCGAAGGCAGTAAGATCATGAGTTAAAGACCAACCTGGGATATGCAGTGAGGCCCTGTCTCAAAACAAAAGATACTTCTTGTGGCATTTTGGATTCTGTGAAATATTGTGAACAGGAGAGAGAGAATTGTTTGGTCTGTTTCTCTGCAGCTGGTCTCAGACAGGTGAACTTGAGCAAGCTTCAGTTTGGCATTTATGCAGATCAGGGGGTATTCTGATGGCAAAGTATACTCTTGGGGTGCATGATCCCTGCTGACAGCCTGCTGCCCTGACTGCTTCTTATTTATTAACCCCAACCCCTGCCCACCAAAGGCCTGCACAGCTGGGCAAAATGTGTCTCAGATGTGCACAGTTCGCAGAGGAATAAACATGGAGTTTATTCCATGAACCCTGCACCTACACTTAGGAGCTGCCTTTGACTCTGAGAGCCCATATGGCAACTCAAGGCCCATGAACTCCCCGGCTGGAAGACAGCCCATCTCTGCGTGGGGGTGGAGAACAGTTAGCAATCACCTAGGAAATGCTTTGCACCTCTTGTCAGGAAGTACTGGCTTGCTTCAGATCAGCAAACCCAGGCCTCTTCCTGGCCACCCCAGAGGGCTCTCTTGGCTGCCCTGAATTCTCAGGCCCAGCTTCTCTTATTGTGCCTACCCCCCTGAGATGGTGCTTTCGGGGGGTGACTGAGGCTCTTTATCTGTGGCTAAGCATCACTCCTCGAGGGTAGCACATTATGGCAGCCAGAATCAGGGATGGGGTGGCCAGATAAGATATCTGGATGGCCTGTATTTTTTTTTTCTGAATCTGCAACCTTAACCAGGCAGCAGTGCAAAGACCATGAACCTCTGCATCCCCATGGCCACTGGACCCAGTCTCCATCCCCAGGGCCAGCATGGAGACTCCGGTTCAGTGTTGCCTGCAGAGTCAGAACCTACAGGTCTGAATATTTTGCCGGCCACAAACCCTTTGTCCTGAGCCACAAAAGCTGCCTCTTTTAAACCAGACAACTCCCCAAATATTCCCCTTTTTGGTATTTTTCTGAAAGAGTTAAAAGCACCATACCACAGTGATACATGCACACCCATGTCTATAGAGACATAATTTGTAATAAATAGCTAAACACCGAAACAGCCCAAATGCCCATCAATTGACAAATTGGGGTTTTTTAATACAATGGAGTACTACTCTCCATAAAGAAGAATAAGCTTGAGACATTTCTCGTTAAAAATGCACCTTGAGACCATACTCTTAAGTAAAATGAATCAGATACACATGTGTAAATATCACATGGTCTCTCTGGTATGAGAAATCAAAAGTGTAAGTAAGAATCAAAACGTACTATAGATTCTGGGAAACAGGGAAAAAAATGTTCAGTTGAGGAGAGGAAAAAGGGAAGAGGTGAGAAAGGAAGAAAGAACAAGAGAAGAGGAATAGAAGGAAGAAATGGGAAAACAGCTTCTGTGGGTAGAGAGGGGAAGAGGAGCTGAAGGGAAGTGAAGGGAATAGAAAAAAAAGAAGCAAGGTGTGACATATACAGGTACAAATGCCCTATGGTGAATGTTATTATGTATATCTAAAACGTACAATAAAGAAAAAATAAACTTTTTCTGAGTCCGACAAGGCTGGCTTCAAGGTCGTATGTGGGAGGCAGAATGATGGTCCCAAACAGAGCTAAAACCCACTCTCTGGAACCTGGGAATGTGAACCACAGATGCAAAAGGAACTCTGCAGATGCACCTAAGAAGTTTGAGGACTGGGGAGGCAGCTCAGCGGTAGAGCATGTGCCTAGCATGTGAGGCCCCGGGTTCAATCTTCAGGACTGGAAGTTTGACATCACCCCGCGTTCTCAGGTGCAAATCCCCAGTGTTCATATAAGGCAGAGTGAGAAAATTTGACTACAGAGGAAGCAGGGGCTGTGACAACAGAAGCAGAGGTGGTAGTGACAAGGTGACGCCCCCAGCCAAATTGTGCAGCTGGCTATCCAGAAGCCAGCAGAGGCGAGGATTCTCCCCGAGATTCTGCAGTGGGAGGTAGGAGCACCTGCCTGCTCACACCTCAAAGCCCAAATAAGCTGATTTCAGACCTCTAAACTCCAAAACTGTGGGGAAACAAATCCACACTGTCTGAAGCCACTTGGTTGGGAGTCACTACTTAACAGGTACACAGGCCTGGGATCTGAAGGGCTCCCCACTTGGCACAATGCTCTCCTGATGCTTCATGAAATTCTAATTTCTGAACATTTTCATTTTGTACTGTAGGCTCTATAGGAACTGGTCCCGAGTCCAGTACACAGGTGGAGCTTCCCACTCCTAATCTGGATAAGCCAAACATTTCACCTGACATACCAGCTTCACTCGGAAATGGACTAGCACCACGCGTGGGAGTACACCCCTGTAATCCCAGCACCTGGGAAGTTGAGGCTGGAGGATCGCCATGTGTTCGAGGCCAACCTTGGCTATGTAGTAAGCTCAAGGTCAGCCTGAACTGCATAGCGAGACCATGTCTCAAAAAAAAAAAAAAAGGATCAGAAAGGACTTGTTTTTATGATAAAACAATCACGCCCATTATAAGAAAGAGTATGAAATTCAGATTAATTTTAAAAGGTAAACCAGCTATGGTGGTGCACACCTGTAATCCTAACTATTTGGGAGGCTAAGACAGGATGATCACAAGCATGAGACTGGTCTGGACAATTTAGTAAGATCCTGTCTCAAAATGAAAAAAAAAAAAAGGACTGAGATGTATCTTAGTAGTCTCTGGGTTCAATTCACAAAAAAGAAAATAGGTAAAACAAAAGAATTCCAAAAATTTGTTTAACATCAGAAGGGATTCTTGGCCAAATGCCTGGCCCACAAGGGGATGCGCTGATGTCCCTTTGTCTGTAGGGATGACTCCCCTGGAGCAGCCATAACACGCAGATCTCCCAACTGAGTGCACTCTACATGGCCCTGCCTCCAGGAGGCCAGTGAGGTTGACCACAGAGCACTGGGGACTCCTCTCCAGCCCACTCTCTCTAGATCCAAATCTCCTGAGATTGTCCTGCCTCACTCCCTGCTTCTGACCCTAAAATGCATCACATGTGGCATACATGTGCCACAGACCTATCTGAGACTCACTGGCCAGGAGTTTTAGCTGGCAGCCCCCGGGTGAAAGTCCTAACTTGTTCAGCTTGTGTTTGAAAGGGACAGTGTGGGCTTTGGAGTCAGGCAGTTTGAAGCTTCAAATCTTGGCCCACCAAGAGCCAGGGGCCTTTTCTTCAATCATGGAGCTGCTTAACCACCTGCACCATGTCACATGCTGCTCTGACTTGCTGGGCTCTGCAGTACAGCAGCAAGCTGGGTTGTATGTTTCCAGTTCAAAATCGTCACCATGGTCTCCTCTGCAGAGGGAAAGCCAAGAAGCACATTTCCCAGAGTCACCTGTTTCTGGGTTAGAGACCTAACAAGAGGCATTCAAACAAGATCTGAAGGCCAAAGAGAAGGCGTTTTCTTTTCAGCAATTGCAGACTTCCAGGCAGATGGTGACTGTGACATTTGCAGCAGCTTCCAACAAATTACTTGTGGGCAAGTGAGCCAGGCAGCAGGGGCTTTTCAGGACTTCTATAAGCTTTATGGCAGTTTCTGAGAAAGCTGTTAGGGATTACTTTCCATATGGCTGGCTATGGTGGCTCATGCCTATAATCCCAGCACTCTGGGAGGCTGAAGCAGGAGAATTGCAGGTTTGAGCACAACCTGGGCAACTTAACAACTTAGTGAAGCCCTCTTAAAATGTTTTTTAAAAATTATTTTTAAAGGGCTGAGAATGTAGCTCAGGACAAAGCTCCTTGAGTTCAACCCCTAGTATCACAAAAAACAAACAACAACACACAAACACACTCTCCTTGTTGCTAAGGAAGACTGAGCCATTGGATTCCAGAATGTTTCAAAATTCACAGTAACCTGCAGGTGAGCTCTTGAGAACCATCTGCCTTATTGTGGCAAGATGATGTGACAGCCAGTGACATGCCCAGTTTTCAGTCCCCCTGCCTCACAACTGTATAAGCCTCAAATTTCATAGATTAAAACTCCATGCATGTGGAGTATTACATAGAATAGATCCCGCCCTCCTGACCACAGAACAAAGTCCCTGCCCTCACAAGGGCTTGTGTTTCCAGTGGTCTGGGGGAAATCATAAACAGGGGAATAAAGTATACTTTTCTTAGGGGAGTCAGAAGAACTCTGAGAAGGAAACTCTTTTTTTTTTTTTTTTTGGTATTGGGGATCGAACTCACGACCTTGCGCTTGTCAGGCAGGCACTTAAGCCACTGAGCTAAATCCCCAGCCCTGAGAAGGAAACTTCTAAGCTGAGACCTAAGTCACCCCAAGAAGATAGCCACTGAAAAATCCACAGAAAGAGCTTTGCAAGCAGGGAGACAGCAAGTAGAAGGGCCCTGATGAGTGAGTAAGGGTGGCATGTCCAAGACACAGCAGGAGACCTTCACTACCAATCAGACTAGAGAAACCCTGCCCCATCTCCAGCCCACCACTGCCATCTCTCCTCTCCTATTTCTTCCAGAACACCTGACTGTCTATCGTTAACTGCGTTCAACTGTTTATTTACCAGATTAGTGTTCATCTATTGTCCAGGTGAGCAGAGGGCTTGTCTTGTTCAACTCTCTATCCCCCTTGCCTGGCACAACACCTGGCTACTGGGTAGTTAATGTTTGGCAAATGGACCAACGAGAGCAAAAAGGTGCAATGGAAACAGCAAGGTTTTCCTGCTGACAATGCTTATGTGCCATTCGAATCAAAGAGAGCAATAACAGGAGAGCAGAGAAGGACCCTCTGCCTTTACTCTTCCTCCTCTGTTTATCCAAGGACCAAGGTATGCAGGACTCCACCTGGTACAGACGTTCTCTGAGGCATTGAGCGGGAGGAGTTCCCAGGTCTGACTGCTGCTTGCCCTTACACAACGTATTTCTCCTCTATGAATAGAAATCAGCTAAGCTTCAAAATCAGAAATGCCTGCAGGTTTGTGGGGAGAAGGGCTTTAATGGAAAAGGATGTTTATATGCATTGACATGAATCTGCTAGGAGGACCTTGATACATAGAGATGTACATTTTTTAAAGCCAAAAATGTTTGTCCACTTCTGTTGCCATGGTGACACCATCCAGCATGGGACCAGAAGATGTGACAACTAAAACCAACCACAGTCAGGTTGCTGGGGTCTCAGATTCCCTCATAGCCCTTCCCTCTTCTCTTCCCACCTCAGTTTCCCAAGATAGTTGGGGCACAGAGAGAGAGGGTGGAAACCAAAGTAACCTTTTGAAAACAAATCTGATCACATCAGTCCTCTGTTCTGAACCAGTCAGGGTCCCCTCTACTTTCCACTCAAAATAGAATCCAAATGCCTCTTCTTGGCCTGCTCTGCCCTGCCAACTGAGACTATTCACTGTCCCCATCCTCCGTCAGGAGCTTCAACCAGGCAATATTCCTCCTCCTTGGGACATCTGCACAAGCTGGTCTCAGTGGTCTGGCTGGCCTAGGTGTCCTCCAGCTGTAAAGAGTGCTCACTTCCTGGGAGGCCATCCTGACCACCCCCCATAGGGAGTAGGGCCCCTGGGTATGGCCTCCTAGGACATGACCATCTTTCTTTCTCACACTCACTGCAGTGTACAGTGTACTTTTGTTTGTTCACCATCTCCTGTCCCACCTCACTGAGAGCTCTTTAAAAGCAAAGTCTTTATTGTAAGCACTTGTAGCCCACTACCTAGCACAATGTGTGGCACGAAGTAGCTGCTCAATATATATTTGTTACTGAACTCACTGTCACCCATCTCCACTCTAAGGGGAGGAAGGAAATAAGGCAGCACCACCTCTTGACTCGGTCAGCTGAGGTAGGGTTACCCAAGGACCTTCAGGGAGGCACAGCCCAGGCAGCTCAGCCATGAGGAGGTTAGATCCCTGGCAGGTGGTCCCAGTCTCTGGTGGGGCTCTTCCATCCCACCCTGGGACCCACCTCTCTGTGTTTGCCCCTCCTTGCCTGTTCTCTGGGGTTGGTGGAAAAAGCTACCAATGCAACAGCAAGCAGAAACACCACAATGACACCCAGGATTTGGAAGCAGAATTATTTACGCCAAAGAGAACTGATTGGGATCATTCCCAGAATACCAGGCCCTGATCTCTGGTGGTCTAGGGCTTATATGGGTTAAGCAAACAGGAAGTACAGAAGCAGAACAGCTTGTCAATGGGAGATTGATTCTAACAATATGCATCATAGTGAAAAGTGATGCATCACACTGACCAGCCGTTTCTAAGAAGCAAAAGTAACAAGAACTGTAACCAGAACGATTACCTGGGCAACTAGCAAGCTGAAGCATACTGGCTGCGGGGGGATCTTCTGCTATTGCTATAGTGGGAACCAAAGCCAAAATGACTCCCAGGTTAAATTCCCTGGTGCTCAGAGACTTGGTCATTCTCAAAAACAACTTTTTCATTTTAATAATAATGTATCAGCACATCCCCCATCTAGAATGTGCTGAGGTTTTGTTTTGTTTTGTTTTTTGGTGTTGGAATCAAACTCAGGACCTTGTGGTTGCCAGGCAGCTCTGAGCTTTTTGTAAGACTCTTTTCATTTAATCTGCACAATAATCCTATGAAGTTGAGATTATCACCATTCCCATTTATCAGAGGAGGATACTAAGTCTTGCAGAGGTTGAGAAAATTGTCTAAAGTTACCCAGCTTCTAGATCTAAAGAGCTTGAGCATTTAACCAATAAATCACAATCCTCTTTACATATGATCCTGGCCCTCTGACCAACCTCTACCCCCCCTCATCCCCCATCAAGCAGAGAAGGTCCTGGGGTCCTCGCTCTGCAACAACCAGCATTAGTTAGGTGTAAAGGGATCACACCTGAAGGGTCTGCATGTGTGACCTCATGAGAGGAAACTTACAACCCCTTGGGAGAGTTGGGAATGACTCAAAATGATTAAAAGAATACTAAGCAAGCCAGAAACCAATTTTTAAAATGCAGAAAGCATTAGGTAATTAACATCAGCTGTCACCATAGACCCATCTTGAAATCTCAGGGGCTCAACACCAAAAGTTTGTCTTGTTCACTTCTCATTCATGGGCTGATGCTGGTTGGTGCCTCTCCTGCAAGCAGTGACTCAGGAGGCGAGGCTACTTTTTTTTTAATATTTTATTTTATATTAAAGAGAAAAAATAAAAACCCCAGAAAACTCAGGAAGCAAACAAACCTAAAAAACAACAACAACAAAAGCAAAATGACACCACCAACAACAACAATAGCTATTTAGGTTTTTAAAACAAGATGATTGGCCTGTTGTGGTGGCTCACACCTATAATCCCAGCACTCGGGAGGCTGAGGCAGGAGGATCGTTGTGAGTTCGAGACCAGCCCGGGCTACAAAGTGAGCTCAAGGCCAGTCTGAACTGCATCGAGAGACCCTGTCTCAAAAAGACAAAAAAAAAAAAAAGATGATAGGAATTTAACAATGGTTGTGACACTGCACATTGTTATCTTCAAAATAGTTACTCAAGTTGCCAGATACAGGAATAAAACAAAACAAAACAAAAGTAAAACAGAACAAAATGTTGGATTTCAGAAACAAGACAGAAGGAAATCCCCCACAAAGTTGCCAAAATACACACTGCCATCCTTCAAGTAGACGCCCAGACTGCCAGTCCCAGACCTGCAAAGTCAATCAAACAATACAAGCATCAGGCTATTCCTTTCACCTCAGTTGCTACCATCTCACCCTGAGTTTCCTCTGAACCAGCCAGTTGCTTGAGTGGGGAAGGAAGAATACTCTTCTGGTTCCCCAGCCCACACACTGGCTGGCTGGCAGGAAGATGTAGTTCATCTTCTTGCTGAGTCTCTTCCCACTCACCATGGTGGACCCTGGCTCACAGGAAGGTGTGGTTCTGCCCAGGCTACTTTCATTCTGTAGCTCCATCTCTGAGGGATTCTTTCTATCCATATGGAAAGGAAAGATAGAATGTGGACACTTTGGGCTGCCCTGTCCAGAAAGGCCACATCCCTTCCCAAACATTTCCATCACCTCAAATTCAGTCACATGGTCCCAGCAAAACCACAGAGGAGGCTGAGAAATATAATTGCCTGTGTTCCTGGGAATAGAAAACAGTGGGGTAAATACATAGCATTCCCTTTACCATATTATATAAGAAATAAAATGTAATCATTGTACCTCTTGTAATCCAGCCATGAACAATATTTATGCAATAATTAATAATGTGAGGAGCTAAAGATGGCCGATCAGTGAGCAACAAAATACAGAGCCTCCCGGGGAGAAACAACTCATGTGCCAGAATAAAATATCCTGGAGAGATCCAGACAGAGGGAGATGGATCCTCTTAACACAGGAAGAAATTAAAATAAAAAGGCTTGTCAAACACACAGTGTCAGGGCTACAATTGGAACAGCTAAAATTAGCGGACATGGCACTTTCCACTGAGATTTGCTGAGCCGCCTGAACTCGCACCAGCCGTGACCCACCACGACCCGCAGAGCCACCTGAACTTGTTCCCACTGTGACTCACAGGAGCCACAGCCATGCTAAAGTCGGGGGTTGGTGAACCCAACAGAGAATGGAGCTGGCAAAGGGACCTTCATTAACCCATGGTCAGGGCACGACCAAATGGACGACATGTTGAAATCAGGCAGGAGGAGCCTGAACTAGGAACAACAGTGACTTCAGTTGGTTGCTCCCTCTCCAGAGCAGATTTGTGGGATTTGCTTGGCCTGGGTCATGCCCCTGGCCGGGACCCAAGGAGCCGTCCCAAACTGATTCCCTATGCCTAGCACACACTAACCTGGTGAAGGCCCCTAAAGTTTGACTGGCCCAGTGGGGAGGGGCCAGCATAGGCAGCCTCTGCTTACACCTCAGTGACAAGAGCAAACAGGAGACGGCAGAAATCCCTTGCCAGTCTGCTTCAGAAGAACCATAACCAAAAGGGAAGGGGCTGAGACCTCCACTAAACACCTGTATGGAAGAAACCAAAAACATGACAAGAGAGAGAAACAAGAAAAAGCCCCCAGCCCCAAACCCTGAGAACATTGATCCAGGAGAGGGAAAAACAAAAGAGACTGAGGGCACCAAACATGCAACATCAGACACGATATCAATAGACATTAAGAGATATCTTTGGGACCTTTTAGATGAGCTCAAAACTGAAATATTAAATCAGGTAAAGCAGGCTTTAGGGAGATTAATAAAAGAAATGCTAAGCACCTCTCAAGAAGACACAGACGGAAGAAGGGAGGAACACAAAAAAAGGAGAGAAACATTCAATAAAGAATATAAAGAAAATATAGAATACATGAAGCAGATTCAAAGAGACTACCAGGAAATTAAAAACTCCATTGAAAGCTGGCAAAACTGCTTAAAAGAAAGTAAGGAAAGACTATCAAAACTTGAAGACAAGTTTACAATGTGTGATCATGAAAGGAAAGATCTCTTAAAAATAACAAGGAAACAGGCAGTAACAATACAAAGGCTAGAAGGTGACAAGAGACTCTATAAGAATAAGAAACATGAACAAAGAAGCAGGAATAAAAACAGGCAAATTACAAAGGCTATTCATGGAAATAATTAAGGAAAACTTCCCAAGCATGGGAAAAGAAAACGATATTCAGTTATGTGAGGCATACCGAACTCCAGCCACCTACAACCAAAACAGAGCTACACCCAGACATATAATAATCAAGATCCCAGAAATTCAATATAAAAACAGAATATTAAAAGCTGTCAGAGAAAAGAAACAGATTACCTATCAAGGAAAGCGCATCAAGATCACAGCAGACTTCTCAACACAAACCATCAGATCAAGAAGAGCTTGGAGTGAAGTATTCTAAGCCCTAAAAGAAAATAACCTCCAGCCCAGATTGATGTACCCTGCAAAACTGTCACTAGAGATTAATGGAGAAACAAGATGCTTCCATGACAAAAAGGAATTGGGGGAATTTGTGACTACCAATCCAACTCTACAGAGAATACTGAAGGACATTCTAGAGAGAGAAAAAAAAAATACCAGGATTTTAGGAACAGTGGCAGAAAGGCCTCAATGAATGGGGCAGGCAGTAGAATGAAGGAGAAAAGTAGACAAACAAAGGCAGAAAAATAGCATAGCAGAAATGAGGCAGAGAAGGTTGGCTATAATCTCTAACATAGATGCCCTTGATACACAGAAAAAAAGAAGACAGAGTAGATCAGGAGGTCCATTGAGATGCTCTGTATAGGAACTATAATCAACCTGAGAGAGGGTTTATGGACTGAAAATCAAATATGAGAAAACAATGCTCTATGTGATAGGGAGCCAGAGAGAAATAGGAGCAACTCGACCACCACCTGCAGATTGGTTGGAAAGACAGGATACTTTGTGCAGTAGAGAACTACTCAGCTATAATGAAAGAAAACCTTGAGGCTTTTGTAGGTAAAGGAATACAACTTGAGATCAAGTCCAGGAGTGAAAAGGTTTGGAACCACTTAGGTAAAAATCAGGTTGCCCCCCAATCTAAAAATTGAGGGAGTTGGTGGCACCCAAAGTACGCAGCACCCTGTGGGAGTGAAAGGGGAGGAATAGTCTAAAAAAAGAAGGCAGAAGATATTGTGGATAGTGTACCAGGATTTAAAAGCCACATTACTCACACCACTCTGCTTAGATGGATTATATTCTGTTCCAGTTTGTCTACTTGTACTAGATTTAAGGGCACAGACAGTTATCCCGAAAATAGCAGGATATAGTACAGTAATCATCCTTAATTTCCTATTAACTTAATCTGAAGCTCTGTATAACTTACACTGTTTTACCATGACTGATCTTAATCGAACCTGGTTTGTTAGAGTGCTGTTTTGTATTGATAGATTTTTTTCAAAGCTGTTATGATTGACAGTATCAAGTCTGAGAGTATAGGCAACTGCACTGAAGATGATAAGATCCACTAGAATATCCACTTTGGTTTGATTATTACCTGCCTTTGAAGTTTTATACTGTCTACAATGTTTTATTTTTACTAATATTGTTATGTACTGCTATATTCAATTATACTGCTATATTCAATTATGCCTGACGATATAGACAATTCTATTGAAGATAATAAGAGACAACACAGTAACCATTGTAGATCACCTTGTACTGTGGTTTTATATGACTTTTTGGTTTCATGTTTCTGTAGGAATTTGTTTTGTTTTGTCTTGCTATGTTTTGTTTTTCCCTCTAATACAGAAAGGATAGAAATATATGTAGAGACTCATGCATGGGTAGCTGTTTACACTCTCACTGTTTAAATATCTATTTTGTATGCTTTAATTTTGTAACTTGAACAACTATTTCTAAGAGGACAATACGTAATTTATCAACTAGTGATTTCTTACTGTTTATCTTTTTTTTAATTCTGTATTATTTCTACTCTTCTCATGTTTTTTCTCTTTAAATAAAAAATATTAATAATGCATACAATAAGATCTGGATATTGATTCAACTCAAAAACATAATGTAATAGGAAAATGAAATGGGTAGATGTAAAATTAGAACTATGGAGAGGAGACGGCTAGGATTGGAGTAACAGAGCTAACTCTGATAGCTCTGGTTTTCCTGTTTTTTCCATGATACAGAAATTTTTTCAACTAAGAAGTAGCAGTATACACAGATTATTTCGAAATGCGGTAGAAAATACCAAAAGAAGGCCTTAAAAGGACTCTAGCCAGGTATGTTGTGCATACCTGTAATCCCAGTACTCTAGGAAGCTGAGGCAGAAGGGTCACAAATTCAAGCCTACCCTAGATGACTTAGTGACTTAGCAAGACCTTGTCTCAGAACAAACAAAACAAAATAAAAAATCTGAAAAAGAATAGAGGATACATCTTGGTGCAAAGGACCTGGATTTAATCTCCAGTGCACAACGAAAAAGAAACGAAAAGAAAAAAGAATCCTAGGTGTCTAGAAAACTGGAATCAGGAGTGGCGTGTGATACTACACTATTTTAATTTTTGAACTAGGTAGCCACACTTCTTGATGAAAAGTTAAATTAAGCCAACTTTTCGAAAGAGAAAAGGCAAACAAGTAACTTTATTGCTTCTGTCAAACAAAGGGCAAGGATAAACACCAGCTGGGACACATGATGCTGACACAAAGCTAAGACTCAAAGGCACAGGTCTAGCAAAATGTACCTGGTCCCCAGCTCCTGTCACACCTCAGAGGGCCATGCTCAGCCCAGCATAGCTGTACACTCTGAGGCAGTGTCCCAGAGGAGAGACCCTGGGTTGGTGAGGGCAGGCCTAGAAATGTTGCAGAAATGACCCAATACTTCAGCTTCTTTCTCTCTGGGGTACTCCCCTGGGGAATAACAGTGCTCTGCCCCCCCCCCAGCCTGAAAGGAGCTGCTTTATCTTGGAGCAGGGCCACAGGTAACACAGCTGCCACAAGAAAAGGGGTAAACCTGTTCCTGTGTACTACAGCCTAGAAATGATATGTATTGTCCTGTCATGGTTCACTGAACTGTCATCTTCTGGGTAACCAGAGGACAGAAAAGCTGGACTTTGGCACCCACTTGTAGTGAATACCCACATCCTGGGGAAATTTCAGAGATTTTTAGATGAGCCAAGGACCATCAACTAGTGGAGACCCAGGGCTTCTCCATCAGAGTCACAAACCTCTGTCAGGGTCAAGTGTGGGCATTTGAGTCAATGACCTATGGCTGAGCCCACTCTAACATGGAATGGGTTATTTATCTCCAAGCAAGAAGAAAATAGAGAAGAAGTCACAGGGATCAAACATCCAATCCTTTCTCCAGCCTCTAAGTAGGACCTCATCAAATCAATTCCAAAGAGCACAAATCAATGGATCATTGAAAATTGGACACCATTTTTAAACTGCAGGCAGAGCTCCCTCTGGAAACCCACCAGGTCCTTTCAAATCCAACCTTCCATTCGTTTCTTACAAAGATGACATAAGATCTCTGTGACCAAGCACATCAGTCCATCAACAAATGGACTCCTCTCTCCGTGCTCCAGAAGTGATGAGGGGCCGGAAGAAATACAGTCCCTGCTCTCCTGCGGGGGAGCTTATTTCTCCACATCTCTCCATGTTTGGACACGCAAAGGCTGCTCTCAAAGTGGCCCGAAGCTTCTAACACAAGGAAGCATTCAATCCAGGGCTGTCTCCACAAATGTAAGGATCACCCCTCTAGTCAGGCAAGGGTTGTCTTGGTACCAGGAGGCACAGTGATTTCCCCAGATGCACACAACTAGCAATGGAGGGGGGCTGTATAGGATCCCCAGCAGGGTGACGCCACAATCCATGATTTGGAGTCTTACAAAGTTTAAGTTTGGATCTTGGGTCTGCCGCCTCACACACATATGATCTTGAGAATTTCATTTCCTATCTTTGCAGCTTTGGAGGTGGTAATACTTCTCTAGCAATCATGAAGAATTAAATGGAACAGTCTCTATAAATGGCTCAGCACGGGCCGGACACATAATAGAGTTTAATTGACTGCAGGCTCCCTTCCCTTCCCCTGTGTGGATGCAGGAAGTGACAGGAGAGGCTGAGGAGGAGGGGTGATTATAAGCTCCCCTGGAACCTTGAAGAGAAGTCAGCTGAGTGCAGAGAATTTCAATGCAGGAGGGAACTCCCTAGTGCCTATTGAGAAATGACAAGGACCTTTGTAGAACCAGATGGCCAGACTTCTCGGGCAATCCTTTTAAGAAGACTACATGAGTATCTGTGCTGTTTACAAAATACTTGTGTGTGCTTCAAGGGTGTCTGAAGCAGGACTGCTATGCGCAGTCAGGCGGGCAGCTTGCACAGCAGCTTGCACGCTGGGGCAGCACAGAATGGAGGCTGCGCATGGGGAGTGTGCCACGGAAAGTCTGCCTGGTGTCTTTAAAGGAATGCTGGAGACTCAGAACTGAAAGAAGGACCTGAGTGAGTAACACAACACAGCCTTCCCAGAACAGGACAAGTATTTGATATTTGTTGAGTAAATAAATGATAGTTAGAGACAGGGAGGATGGACATGAGATTATTTTTAAGAGACTAGGTAAAAATGGTGAATAGCTCTGGAGAAAAAGGAAGCCCAGGCAGAGCTGGGTTCAAATCTCTACCTCACTAGCTATGTGACTTTGGACTGGTTGACTGGTTGGTGGCTGGTTGATTCACTGGTTGATCTTCAGTTCTCACATAAATGCGTGAGTCCCATCCAGGCTGGGAAGCACAAATGTGCCCAACCCCTACCCCCACCCCATCTGCACCCAGCAACAGGGCAGCCCAGCTTTCCTCTGCCCTCTACAACAGTTGCTGATCTCATTTTGGAAACTCCCCTCCCCCTGGCATCTCCCGTGCTGACTTTGCTTTTCACCCATAAAACAGAGACCAGAGCCTTTGGGAGATCCCACCAGTAAGGCCAGAGTCAGTGCCGGAAGGCTTTTGTTCCCTCTCCCCTCTCTGACTGATGAGCATTTGGGTGGTTTCCAGTTGCTCGCTGTGTAGATGTTTGGCCTCCCGGCTTTGCCCAGGCCTGTGCACAGCTCCACCTCTGGCTTCTCTCCCCACCTTCTGAGTCAGACCGAGGCTGGGAAGACTCTTCGAAAGCACTGAGGGCCAGCGCCCTGGCACTGGGAAGAACAGGAGACACAGCTGTGTGCCCCAGGGTGCACAACGTCACCCTTCGTGGGAAACCACCTGATACAAGTGGTTCCAAGCAAAATTCATTTTCCTTCACCTACATCCCCTTTCCTACAGTCACAGTTCAGCTTTGGAGCTTACACTGCCATCTGTCTCAGAGGACACATGCCACCACCCTGCTGGAGCCACAGCCCCATGCAAAAGCTCACTGCTCCTGACACCCAAGAATGACGCATCAGCTTGACGACTTTTAATCTATTTAACATCTATAACAAACCACAGAACTATAGAGCCAAGGATTCAAACTAAAATTTGAACCCTAACTGAGAAAGAACCAAGCTGATTCTCTGAACCCTGAAGCAAAAATCCAAAGAATTTCTTTTCCTGAATCATGAATCAAAGCCCAGTTCTCCCAAGAAACAGCCAATGAACTCTTTCCACCCAACTCATGGGCTGTGGGGTCAGTAAAACTAGGCCCCATTTCCCAGTCTGCACATAAAGATAAAAACTTCCCGGGGTGGTTGCAAAGGTTAATGATGTCTTTATGGTCCCCAGCAGGTCCCAGGCAGACTCAGTCCATCAGCAGCCTCCAAACATCCTTTTCTGTGGGAGACAAGACTGACATGAGGGGAAAGTGGCCGTGGATTTAAAGACACCTCACTTCTTCAGCATGTGACCTCCCTCTCTCCGACCTCAGTCTTGTCTTAGAAGGGGAGCCATAACCTTATCAGCGGTGCTGTGAGCCCTGAGTGACTTTTATATTTCTCTGACCTTCCTGTGTCACCTGTGGTCCCCTAGGACTGTTTCAGTTGTGCTCATAAACGAGTGGGGCTGGTGGGTGCCATTCAAGGGTTTACTCCTCCTGTGGCTCCAGGGGATCCCTGATGACAGCGCTGTACCTGCAGGAACACTGACCCCACCCTGCCCCACTCAGCGACTCTAATGGAGAAGCCAGCAGGGAGCCCCTCACCATGCCCTTCCTTGTGTTGCAGGAAGACCAACTTTGTTTGACTGTTACCCCCTATATCTTAGAGCCTGGGGTGATTCAGATCCCCCAGTGTTTAATCAAAATGAGCTGGAGCCAGGAGACACCTCAGGGGAACAGTGGCCACTCGGTGCTCAGAAGCACTCCTTGTGGCAAGGTCAAGGGTGGCCTTGATCCCTCCAGGGGAGGGTTCTCCACCTAGGGACCCTCTACCGGGTCCCCGATGGTTTGAGCCTCACCTTAGTGTGAGATGGAACCAAAACTGTAATGGGGTCTCTCCAGTTGAAACACCCATTGGAGAAACACCAGCGCACACTTGTGACGCCTACACACTCCCCAAGCTGAACTCGACCTGGACTCCAGGTGACTGCAGGGGCTTTGGATTGAAGAAGGAATCTTTTTAAAGGTCTCAAAGCAAGTTTTATTGGCACAAAGAATTAAGTTATAAGGCAATTAGAATACTAGATGTGGGATGATATTAAGAATTCTGTTCATTTATTCCAGGTTGTGATGATAGTATTGTAGCTATGATTTTAGTTTTAAAAATCCTTATGTTCCGAGAAACCTACTGAGATATCTCAGTAGTGATATGATGTCTAATACTTTGCTTCCAGTAACATGCAAGGGGGTAAGGGGTGAGAGTGTAAATGAGACAAGATTGGCCATAGGTAATAAACACGAAGCTGGATGATGGGTATATGGGAGTCCATTGGACAAGTTCGTTTAATTTTGTATAGACTTAAAATTTTCTATAAGAAAAAAGTTTTTTAAATCAATGGTTTTTTTTTCAGACAAGGTCTCACTATATAGCCCAGGCTGGCCTCAAACCAGCAGCAATCCTCCTGTATCAGCCTCTCAAGTGCTGGGATTAGAGGCATGCACCACATCTCTGGTTTGGCCAATTTTTTTTTTAAAGATATCAAGTCAGGTGCTATGGTGCACTCCTATAATCCTAACCACTTAGGAAGCTGAAGCAGGAGGATCACAAATTCAAGCCAATTTAGCTTGAGTCCTGACGAGTTTAGCAAGGCATTGTCTCAAAATAAGCATTTAAAAAAAAAAAAAAAGAGTGACCAAGCACTGCAGGT
The DNA here is from genome assembly GCA_004027455.1 of Hydrochoerus hydrochaeris. NCBI lineage: Eukaryota > Metazoa > Chordata > Mammalia > Rodentia > Hydrochaeridae > Hydrochoerus > Hydrochoerus hydrochaeris. The sequence goes on along the minus strand of PVLA01000253.1, from coordinate 167,660 downwards.
TCAATCCTTAGCAAAAAATGAAACAAAAAACCCCAATAATGACCCCAAAATCCCAAGAAACTCAACCTTTGAAACAGATATGTCAAGTCTAACTCTTACTTCTGTCAAAATTTTCTGATGGCTGGACCTATAATCTCAGCACTCAGGAGGCTGAAGCAGAAATATCGCTGTGAGTTTGAGCATATCCTGGGCTACAGAGTGAGACTTTGTTTAAATGAAAAACAAAAAACAAACAAACAAAACCTCTCTGATGCCACTTTCCTGCTCAAGAACTTTCTATGGCTCTCAATTACTCTCAATACTCAATTTCTTTTGCCTCTGTAAGACCCAGGTCAGCTGTGCAACTCTCTCTACGGAGCCCCATAGAGGACACAAAGGCCCAGTGCTATCAGGCAGCACAGGCTTCCCTGGAAATGGCCCACAGTTTACCATCTTGGAGCCTCTGCTCACCATCTCTACCTTAGAAATCTTTCTCATTTTCTGTTTGTTAACATATTACGTGCTATTCCAGGTCCAGTTCAAATGTTACTTCCTCCCCAAAATCCTCCACACAAACTAGGGAACCTCTAACCCTGCCCAGGCCCCAGTCTGTCATGGCTTATCACAGTACAGATATATTTGTCCCTCGAGAAACAGTCCCACAGACGTGAGTCCTTGGTGGCTAGGCTCCTGCTGTCTGGAGGCCTCTGCTTCCAGCCAACAGAGGAAAAAGTGGAGCCACTGTTGCTCCTGTCTGGGTGGCGAGAGTGACCTGCTGCCCACTGTGGATGCAGGGAGGCAAGGTCACCCCGGCTTTACCCTGTGGAATGCAGCACAGCTTTGTCTAGGAAGGATAAGTAGTCATCTCGGCCACACCTGGACCTGAGCTGTCCACTGCCCTGTTCTCCCTCGCTTCCCTGGCCCATGTGTGCTCTGCTTGTACTTAGGATCCAGCAATAACAAAACCAGCACTGCAGGGGTTTACTCCACACTGAGGGTCTCTGCACCCTCAGAACAGGCACTATTCCTCTCATCTTCCATTTTCACGTTACAGAGAACAATGCCCAGCACTCATGGAGCTCTGGTGGGGATCTGGGACATTGAATGGCTCTGCTCTCTTTCTACACTTCAGGGTTGTTTCTGTCTAAGTGCTCAGTACTCATCGTGAGTGCTGCCTTGGACAGGACTGGAGGCTCCAACCAATGCCCCTTGCTCTCCATTGGGGGAGGAATATGATGAGACTCCTTATCTCGGATCCCCAGTTAAAGACTTCTCATGGATAAGGGACAAGCAACACATATCTCCACATTTTAAAGAACTCACTAAATGGTACCAAAGCAGTCCAGCAGCTGTCACCACCAATAGTCTGTGACAGCTGAAGATATTAGTGCCCAGTAGCTGCTGAAGGAAAGAAAAATGTAAGGAGGCAAAGAAGACGAGGAGGGGTCCTACCCACTGCTGCAAAACTACATGGGGCTGTTTAAGATCTGAAAGGGAATCAGTTATCAAATTTAAAGGCCAGTGTTAAATTAAAAATAACAAGGAAACAAAGATTACTAGGCAAACACAAAGAAAAATCAAGTAGGAACCAAGCAAGTTGGTTTAAGGGGAGAACAAAGAAATAAGTAAAATAAAGAAGGTATTTTGTCATAATAAAGGATATTTTATCATAAAAAGATATTTATGCACCAAATAAAGCATCATGAACATGAATCAAAAACTCATAGAGCCAGGCACAATGGCCCAGATATGTAATCCCAGCTCTCTGGGGGGCTGAGGCAGGAGGATCAGAAATTTGAGCCCAGCCTGGGCAATTTAGCAAGACTGTCTAAAAATTAAAAATAAAAAAGGGCCAGGGATGTAGCTCACAGCAAAGACCCTGAGTTCGGTCCCCAGTACCAAAAACTGAAAGACACACACATTTGTAGCAAAATGTAAACAATATCTCTCAGGCCAGGCCAAATGCACAAATAACTAATAAGATATATCTACACACCTCAAACCCTACACTCTAGAAATCAAGCATGTCTTTTTAGAATTCAAATCACAAAATATGAACCATATAAATAGGGTCTCAAGGTACATCTTTGTAAATCTCAAAAATGTAGAAATAAACTAGTCAACATTCTCTAGACACAAAAATAATATCAATAGTTAATAAACATTAGCAACAGCACAAAAAAAAGATATTGTCATTCAGGAATGTTAAAACCCTTAAGTAATACCTGGATTAAAAAAAATTAAAGATGACTTTTGATTCTAGGAAAGATAGAACAAAAAACAAGATTTACACTCCTGCCTGAAGCAACTAAAAAGCAGACAAAAGTACATGACTCAAGAGTTTTTAGAATATTAGAATGGGCTGGGGATTTATCTCAGTGGCATAAATGCTTGCCTGCTAAGTGCTAGGTTGTGAGTTCAATCCCTGGTACCCCCTGTCAAAAAAATAAAGTTAAAAAAAAACCACTATTCTAGAACACTGGATACCATCTTGGTTACTTTCCTGTCCCAGGTGAGACAAATACCCAACACCCAAAACTAAGGAAGGAAAGGTTTGTTTAGTTCACAGTTTGTGGAGGTTTCAGTCTATAATCAGCTGGCTCCAAGACAGTGTGACATGGCACAAGGGCAAAACTTCAAGGCAGCAGAAGACAGCAAAAAGCTAGAAAGAGCAAACCTCTTTTCCTCCCTTTTACTGTAAGCAGGGTACACCCCTTGGGTGAGTATAGCACTCCGCCATCTCTTTGCCCCCCTCTTGTAGAGGCTGAGGATGTTTACAGAATAAGGACCCTGGTCCCCTACTGAATCACTTAGTTAAAACTTCTGACTTTCTTAAATTGACACAATGAACAACATCCTAGAGTAGGAACTGCTAACCCTCTACACCCCAGGATGTAGAGCTGCTGAGTTACTGAAACTCCTAGACTTCTCAAATTGACACAAATATCAACCATAACAGCAACAAAAAACAAAAAAACAGTGCAAGGTAGGAAACAAGCCCAAGTCACCCAGCTCTGGCTGGGGTTTTCAGCCTGCAGCACAGCCTGGGGAGACCAGCAGAACCCGAGATCAAGGAGAGAGCTGAGGGTCCAGGAAGACCGTAGCACCTAGATTTCCAGAGAGCAGAGGTGCACAGAGTGAGAATCCAGAGATCCTGACAGGCTCTTGATTCTATCAGCTTCTCCCTATCCCACTGCCTGAGCTCAGTCCACCACCATCCTTGCAACTCACCTGCAACTTAACAACTCTGCACAAATATGCAGCTAGGAGAGCCTCTCCCCAATGACAAACTGTTCAGAAGCACCCCCTTTCATCAGCACAAATAATGATGGCACAGACTCCACTCCTCAGCTTCTAAGACCTCTTATGATCTGACCTTGGCCTACTTATCCAAATTCTTTCTTAATCTCACCTCACATCACATGTTACACTCCAAAATACTTACAGTTCCCTGAATTGCTCTGCTCACTCTTGGCCTCTGGGCTTTTGCACATTCAATTTCCTCTACCTATTCCTATCACTTCCCTCCTGTCCTTTTCCAGTTATTTCTTTCAGATATATCCTTAAGTCTGCTTCCTCAGGGAAACTTCCCCCCTTGCACAGGACCATGCTGGGAGCCAAGCTTGGTGGTACCTATAATCCCAGCACTTGGAGGCAGGAGTGCAAGTTCAAGCCCAGCCTGGGCAACATAGAGGCTTAGTAAGACGTTGCCTCAAAACAAAAATAAAAAGACTTTAAAGGGTCTGGGAGTGGCTAGGGATTTAGCTCAGCATCATAAGCTCCTGCCTGGCAAGTGTGAGGTCATGAGTTCGATACCCGCTACAAAAAAAAAAAAGTAAAATAAAATAGTCAGGAGTATATCTCAGTGCAAAAGTCCTTGGTTCAATTCTCAGTACAAAAAAAAAAAAACTGCACTGGGTCCCCTTCCTCCCTCCCTTCCTGCGGGAGGGGCATGTGTGTCACCTTCCCCGCTAGCCAGTGTGCTCCTTGAGGACAAGGACTTGATCTTACTCAATGCTGGGCTCTCAGCACATGGTTCAATAAGCACTTACTGAATTATCACTGGCCAGAATGACCACCGCCACATGGCTGTCTTTGTTATTATTTATTTATCTGCTTTTTGAGACAAGGTCTTACTAGTAGCTCAAGTTGCCTCAAACTCACTTTGCAGCCCAAGCTGGCCTCAAACTACAGCTATCTCCTGCCTCAGCTTCCCAAGTGCTGAGACTATAGACGTGTGCCCCCATGCCCAGCAACCTGCCTACCTTAGTCAGCATAGAAGCTATCTGCATGGCAAACCCACGTCCACACGTTGCTCCCCAGCACCGAGCAGACACATGCAGTCTTAGGAATTTCCCATCAGGCCATGCTGTTTTCTCAGACAGCCTCTACTTCTGTTCCCCTAACATTGGTTTCTAACTGTGGCTGTCTCTGTGATGACCCAGAGATCTTTAAACATGACTGGGTCCTGGTCTCACCCCCAGAGGTTCTTACTTCATGGCTGGAGCACAGCCTCGGATCCCGAGGGTAGTCTAACCATCGGGCATAGCTGCTTCACTGCCTTCACCTGGAGGAGGTCAAGCTTCTGTTGCTACTCCCTTGACAATACACAGAGAGGTTTTGGATCCCTCAGATTAGCTCAGCTTCCTGAAGGGTTAAGGGTTTGGCACCACAGCTCCTGTTAACCCCTCAAAACCCACAACAAATGTCACCTCCTTGGACACACCCCAGATGAATTCCTCAATTCTCAGTGGTTCTGTAGGTCTCTCTCCACAGTGGCACCCATCACACTTCAACTCTAAGCACATGGAAGGCGCTTGACAGACTCGCTGACCACTGTGGCAACGAGCCAACCCCTATATCAGATGCTCTGGCTGAGGGCCCAAATCCCAGTGAGCGCCTGGACATCAGCATACAGCAAGCAGCAGTCCCAGGAAAGGGCAAAGAAGCTCAAGATTCCCCTGCACCATGGAAGGACGCTGCACTCAGCAGAGAAACACGAGACCAGAGGTAATTGCTGCTGTCCCAGAAATGACAGAAACAAAGCCAAGAAGCAGCACGGCCATTAAGCTGAGTTTTCTCCTTGCCACTTTCACCACGGGGCTGATGGATCTGCTAGGAAAATACTGAATAAGTAATAAAGGGTGACTCGTCAAGGCCTCCATCGACGAGGCTCTGCGGCCGGGTCTATTGAGCCTGGCAGGTGTGCTATATCCTGACCCGGAGCTGAGGCTGTGCAGTGGGCGCTGGCCCTCATGACTCACCCGTCCAGCGCAGCAGTATCCCAACCTAACCCCTAGTCACCTGTTCGAAACAGATGAGGATGCTTTTGAGAAGTGACAATGCCCAGCCTCTCGGTGGTCCACACAGGTTCTCCCCTAACCAGTTTGGGGGACTAGGTGTTAGGAGGTAAAGCTGGGAGCTGGGAGAAATCCTGACCTACAGCATGTGACTCACAGGTGCCAGAAACCACTCTGGCTAAACTCAGCACTAGTCTCAGGGAGGGCTTAATCCAGGGAGCTAGAAGTAGTTCTCAGCCCAAAGCACACCCCAGCATGACCAGGGAGCTTTATAGAAAACTAGATCCTGGGCTCCACCCCACATGGCCATCACACTCATCAGTGACTGTAAAAGAAGCCAGGGTTTTGACAGCCAGAAGATTTCAGGAACTCTGGGTGGGTTCCAGAATGATGGGTTTTCATAAGCACGTAAATGATGCTTGCGTTTCTGCTAGCAGCAGTCCCAAACTCACTTGATCCTAGGATTTTCTAGGACATCTCTTAAACAGAGATTCCATATGGTATTCCCATCACAGCCCACTGCATCTGAATCTCTAGGACAGGGACCCAAGAAGCCAACCTAATATGAGCCCCAGGTTATTCTAGGACAACACATAAATGAGGAAATGCAGCTAAGGTGTTATGAACCCTGAGAGGTCATCTAAAAGTTCCTCATCCACAGAGAGTAAAAAACTATGTTCATCCAGTCAGTTTCTCAGTCAGTCAATAAATCTTTTCTGCACATCTGCTCCCCAGCAAGAATTGCTAATACCTGAGATACACAATAGTGAGACACAAGCCCCTGGCTTTCTCCATCACACAGGCTAGTCCACCTCACCAAGAAGACCATCTCCAGTGCCTAACCAAGAGCCCTGGGCAACAACTGTCCTCATCCTTCAGCACATGGCTCCATGCTGACTCTGCTGGAGAGCAGAACTGGTCTCCACCCCTTGTCCCACCACCATCCTCAGCTCACATCTGCCGGTCATTTGCAATCCTCCCAGCAATGGTTTGTCCTTTTGCCAGCTTTCCTGGAAGACAGGGCTGTGGTTGGTTTCTCTTATAATCCCAATAGCTTGTACCTGGTAGACACTCAGTGTAGGTTTAGAGTTTATAAGGGCAGGAAGACCTATAAATAGATACAGAGAGCAAGATACCACATTCATAAAGGACAGAGAGCAAGATACCACACTCATAAAGGACAGAATGGGCCAGCACCTGGGATGGTGGCTCATGCCTGTAATCCCAGCACTCTGGAGGCTGGGGCAGGAAGATCACAAATTCAAGTCTAAGCCTGGGCAATATAGCAAGTTAGCAAGAATCTGTCTCAAAATGTTAAAAAATATAAAAGGACTTGGGACATAATTCATGCAAAGGCCTTGGGTTCAATACCCTGGAGAGAGAGAAAGAGAGAGAAAAAGAAAGAGGCCAGACATAGAGGCACAGACACATATTTGTAATCCCAACTACTCGGGAGACTGAGACAGGAGGATTGCAAGTCTGAGGCCAGCCTGGACAATTTAGACCACATCTCTAAATAAATAAATAAATAAATAGGGCTGTTGCTCAGTTCTCCCTGGGTTCAATCCTCAGTATCATACAAGAAAGAAAACAAAGAAAGAAAAAGTTCAGATACACAGAACAGGAATCACTGTGACAGAGGTGTTAACACTGTGACAGAGGTGTTAACACAGGGGAAATGTGGGTGCTGTGCCCAGAAATCACCCTTGAGCCCATAGAACTCCCCAGGAGCACTCTGTACCCAGTGGAGGTTCCATCTAGAAGAGGACAGCAACAACCATGCCACAAGTCCAGAAGGGAGGAAGAGAAAGACACTCAGTAACCAGGAACAAGGTGTCCCCAAGAGGGATGTATCCTCTCTGGCTATCAACCAGATTCCTTCAAGCAGTAGTGTTTGCACCTAGAGTTAAAGACAGGCCTTGTGTACAGTCATGCACCCATGTAACAGTGGGAACACCTTCTGGTCCTTGAGCAAAGGCCACAGAGCACGCTTATTTGCATATTCTAGGATAGTCTTAGGTGACAGCATCTTGTGGGACCACCACTGCATACACTGTCCATCATGGCCCAAAATGGGGTGCGGCCCCATACTGCATCTAAAGGAGCAGATGTGGGCTGGAGAAACACCCCAGCACAGGGAACATGGGAACAGACAGCAGAAGAGGAATACAGAAGAAGGCATGGGGGGTCCTGGGTGAGAGAGAGCCTGGCCCAGCGCTCAAGGCAGTGTGAACTTCACAGGTAGGAGTCTGGAGAGACCCCAGGCTTCTTTGAATTTCACAGCTCTCCCCAGTAGCCACCAGCAGGCTGGCTGCCCTTTGTCTGTTATTTCCAAGTCCATAGATTTATATTTCTTAATTAATCCACACATTCCCAGCATTTGTAACTCTTCCCCTGGGCCTCTGTAATTTGTCACATGAAAGTTGAGTTATCCATGTTGAGCGGCAGTGTGACAGAGTTACACAGGCAAAGTCAGGGGTGGCTGTGTATAACAGCCTAGTCAGGGCGCAGTTGGATCCTGCACCAGTTTGTCCATGGGATGCCTTCAAAGCAGGTCATGGGTTTCTGCCAGGAAGAAGCTGCTGTTTTTCCTGCCCTTCTTGTCCAATCCCCAGGCTGAGGTGAACACCTTGCAGCCTGAATAGGCACCAGATGAGCACCTGGTGACCTGGGTCCAGATGTCCAGGGTCCCAGGTGGAGTCTGGTGGAGAGAAACTGAGGGACAAGAGCACAGTGGGCAGCCCTGGAGCAGGAGAGCTCCAGACCAGGGGCTGGAAGTGTGTTCTTGGAATCCCAGAGCCAAGGGAGAGAGTCAAGAGCAATAAGCAGGACCACAGACTAGGGGACTTCAATAACAGACTTAGCTCCTCAAAGTCCTGGAAACAGGACATCGAAGTCTGAGATCCCCAGCATGACTGGTTTCCTCAGTGGCCTCTCTCGTTGGCTTGTGTATGACCATCTTCTCTGTGTCTTTGAATGGCCTTCCCTCTCCCCATGTCTGTGTCCTAATCTCCTCTTATGAGAACAACAATCATGTTGGTTTAGGCCCACACTGGTGACCACATTTGAACTTAATTACCTCTTTAAAGACTTCCGAATCCAAATACTTCATGGGCTGAGGTACTGGGGATGGGGCTTCAGTATATGGATGGGGTGAGGAGGGGGCACCATTCAGCCTGTAACAGAAGAGAAACCAAAAAACAGAGCTTAAACACTTACCAAGAGTTCTTCCTTATATGCCCCAAAACTTGACTGGCTAAAAATGAGAGGGAATTTGTATTTTCTAAGCTCCAAGATGAATTCTCCTCTGGAAGCAGATAGCCTTTTACTCTCTCTCTCTCTCTTTATATATATAAAAACACTTATATATCTCTGTTGTGAAAATGTAAAGCAAATGCTGTAGCTATGTATACTCTGGAGACAGCTGAGGCTCCTGGGAACCAAATGAGCCCAAGAGATGCCAGGAGGGGTGATCCATGTAAACAAAACATGCTGCTTGTACTAGGCTGGGCTGGGACCGAGCCAGAAAACTACACAGGAAGATGTGTAGTCTTGTGTAGGCAGTGCTGAAGGGGATGAGAAATAGGGACAGGCCTGGGCTTCACCTTGATCTGAGAAGAGGTTATGGAAAGAACCTGGGCCAGACTTGGCTACAGCAATACCTAGCACACACAATTAATGTACCACCAACTTGATGTGCAAGACTGAGGCTGTGGTAGCTGAGGTTGACCACTGAGTTTTGGGAGATAAATATGTTGTGAACTTAATGCTGGTACATGCCAAGAAGGGGACAGTATTGTTTCACTACAAAAAATAGAGGTCCCCATCATCAGCCTAAGAAGGGGTCACTCTGGAATGTAGACTGAGGCTGTATATATCATCTGAAAGAGAAATAAGTCCATCTGCCCCATTATGGTTTGTGTTTAAATGTCCCTCCAAAGCCTCATGTGGTCATGGGGTGGTGGGCTTTTTGAAGGCAGCTGAGTCTAGCGTTTGGGATTGTTTCGTCATCTAGCCCTGGGATTGGCAGTGTGAGTTGCTGCACCTGCCCAATGTAAGTGAGGGAAGGAGGTAGGTTTTTCCACCTTTTTGCCCTTTTCATTCTTGTTGCTTGTAGCTGCCATGAACAGCTGTCCTTTAGCCACACCACACTGCTTTGAAAGCCAGCTGAGTATGGACTGAAACCTCCAAAAACTATAAGCTAAATAAACCTTTCCTTCCTTCATTTTGGGCATCAAATATTTTGTTTCAGCAACAAGAGAAAAGTAATTAACATACGCTCTGTGAATCTGCACAGACAGGAGACACGTCAGCTGGAAGACATCAGCTGGGCTCTGTGACATACCCACTGTCCTACCTCACTTGGATGACAAGTGACAACCAGGACAGATTAAGCAGACACATAAGCTTCTCCTCAAGAGTCTCCAAATTAGAGAGAAGACACACAGCATGAGGCTTAAGGACTACAGTATGGATATTAAATCATAAAGTGATGCTTCAGTAGCCTCCAGCTGAGGCCTGAATATGCTTGCTTCTGTGGGACTATGAGTCCTTAAGGCCAATCCACTTACTTATCTTTGACTCTCTAGGTGACCCTGGCACAGAAAAGGGTCCAATAATCATGTGATGCATGAAAAGAGAAGGTAGGCCAGCCCTGCAGAGGGCAAAGTGGCGTGCACGGGTATTCAGGCCATCACAGGTCAGGAAGGATCCCTGGACAATCAAGATTTTTCTTCTTTCTTTGGCACCTCTCAAAATAAGGAGGGAGCTCCCTCCTCGCTTGGCCCCCTACCCCAAATGACCCCCAAGTTCTGATTTGCCTACCACAAAAACCATATTGAATAGTCACCAGAAAGATCTAATGGAAGATACTCAGAAAGAGTGACCAGTAAGCCTTGCACCAAGCAAATACTCTGTAAATGAAGGAGGAAATAGGGGCAAACCCCCAGACAGGCTGACCACCAGGTCTCTTTTCCCTAATAGTGACTGGAAATCATTTCTAAAAATGAATACTCTCCCAGAAACCTAACAAGAGGGAGGAGCTAACTGCATTGTCCTCCCTACCTGGGCTGATGTCACGGAAGGAGCTGGGGCCTGACCAGTCCATTAGAAAAGAGCACAAGAGCAAGGCAGCTGTGCTCACAGCATCCAAAAGCAGGAAGATCTAGGCAAGCTTGGTCTATGCAGTCTTCCTGATGAAAATGATTAGTGTGATTCTAGGGCTTAGGAAGCTAAGCAAAAGAAGGAGGAGGAGGAGCAGGAGGAAGAAGAGGAAGAGAAGGGGAAGGAGAAGGGGAAGAAGGGGAAGGGGAAAGAAAAAGAGAAGGAAAAGGAGGAGAAAGAAAGAAAGAAAGTAAGTTTATTCAAGACAGATTTGAAATGAAATAGCTAAAGGATAACCCTTATGGCCTAAAAAGAAAATTATCACCAAAGCTAAGCTATAAGTGCCAGAAATATACATGATTTCATGTGTGCATCAGGAACTTGAACTTATAACCACTGGCAGCCACCAGTGCCAAGAATCAGATACTTTTGCTGCAAATGACCAGCAAATGACCTACTGTATCCTGTGGCTCCCATCTAAATAGAGGTCTGCATGGATGCATCTGATTGGTCAAGGCTGGTCCCAAGCCAGTGTCCCTGCCTTGGGATAGGCTGGGAATATAAATTCTGGCATCTTCATTTCAAAGACATAAGAGAAATTTCTCTGGATGCAGAAAGACAATTCAAAAAAGCAGTGCAAGATGAAAGGAGTTCATGGTGTCTGTGGTAGCAAAGTGACGTGAATAGATTTTGTACCACTGAACTGAACACTTAATAGTTAAGATGGTATATTTCATGTTATGTTTATTTTAATATGTTTATTATGTAAATTTTATAGCCAAACATGACAGCACATGCCTATAATCCTGACTACTTAAGAGTCTGAGGTAGCTCAGTGGTAGAGTACCCCTGGGTTCAATCCCAAATCTATTTTTAAAAAATTAAACAAGGTGACATTAGGGAGAAGCTTCAGCTTGACTGGCCCTGGAATCTCCCTGGGCAGTTGGTGGAGCAACTGTGGAATGGAGGACACAGAGTAATTATCTCCATTTTGGCTAAACCTGGCCCTGTCTCCATGTAGCCATATGTACAGAGCTGGCTAAGCTGTTTCCTTTTCTCTTCAATTGGCTCTGAGCAATGTAAATAGGGCTGGCTGAGTGCTGATAGGTAATCTTTCAAGCTAGGTGACAGTCACTATTTCCCCACTCTGTGACTCCCATCAAAACACGGTAGGTCGAGCCGGGCAGGATATAGAGCCACTGCTCCAGGGCTGTCAACTGAGTTTGAGCCTCAAGATAAGAGGCTGTGACTTCCCAGAGCAGAGAAGGTTTGCACGTCAGAGCTGAAGCACCAGCCTTCTAAACATTAAATGCTGCCTCAGTTGTTATACAGATTGGTCTTTCTGCATATCCTCCTCTCTGCGCATTGCAGAGGGGTTTTCTAGCCTCCCACATAGCCCATTCCTGCCATTCTCACAGTCACTCATTTACTAGCCACTCCCTTCTTCATGAATTAATAAAATTTGGGTTAGGCCTTTGCTGTTGAATCTTCATCTGGACCAGACCCCTTGGTTCCCCATAATTACAAACATATGTTAATGTCTTTATTTTCACCATGAGCTACACTGGAAGTGGTAGATTGGGATTAACTCACTAGAATTCCAGTGACTTTTCCATGGGATCACAAATGCACTTCCAGGACCACAATGAGGGTGGGAAGGAGCTCTCTATACTTGGAATAAGCCCAGAGTAATCAAGACAGTGGGGATGAAAATTTGAGTTATTACTCAGAATAGCAAAGAGATCTCAATACCTGGGTATGTCTGGGTGGGTCACAGAGGTGTGGCTTTGAGGTTTATGGTCCTGTGCCCCTTCCTCTCTGGCCTGTTTCCCCGTGCTCTGCTTCCCAGCTCTCTTGTAACTGAGCATCTCTGCTCCACCACGCCCTTCTGCTATGATGCTTCTGCCTTGGATCCTGCACATCATGGACTGATTCCACTGAACCTGTGAGCCAAGCGAACTCTCCTTTACGTTGTGGTTGTCAGGTATTGTGTATTAGGAAACTAATACAAAAGTTTCACTTTTTTAAAGACTTTGGGCAGTTGTGAATGACAAATGGCCTCTTCTGATCCTGGTAAGTGTTTAGTAAATAAGTAAATAAAAGTGCTAGGCAGGGATGCTGAGCTCCGGGCAGGCACAGTAGTAAGCAGTCACCAAACATTTCTCAGCTTACTGAGCACTCTCCGTGTACTTTGAACATCTTATACCACCATAGCTCATACCACCCAGGATGACTGGGTGTTTACATAATTATGGCTAATTTGTGTAAATGTCTACAGTGTTCCTGGAGCTTACACTGGTTCTCTCCATTACTCTTCATTACCTGTGAGTAGGTGTTGAGTGACCGTATTGCTTAGAAGGGGAAGCTTACTGCATTGAATAAGGAGAGGGCCTCAAGGAAGTCAGCAGAAATGCAAAGTGAAGTTGGTGAATTCAAGAATCACATCCACAGAAAACCTATGGAGAGGCCTGGCATAGTGGTACATGCCTGTAATCCCAGCACTCAGGAGGCTGAGGCAGGAGGCTCACCATGAATTCAAGGCCAGCCTGGGTTATGTAATGAGTTCAAGCCCAGCCTGAACTATATAACAAGACCTCATCTCAAAAAACAAAACAAAACAAGCAAACAAAGAAAAAAAACTGCAAAACCTATGGAGAAAAAGAAAACAAGAAAAAAAATCACAACATGTTTATATTTTTGTGACCATGAAAGTAAGGTGCCTAGAACAAATGGAAGTTTAAGCAAATAGAGTTAGGGTCAGTAAAGGTTAACACAGCATCCTGCCCTATACCTCGTGGCCCCAACGACAATCCTCCTAGCTGGTAGTACAATATAATGAGAAAAACTGTGAGCAAATAATGTAGCCACTTCAGATGGGGCCACATAGAGTCCAAGTGCCTCCACCCCAGGGAAAACTCTGGGGAGGATTTTCAGGGTAGTTTGTGGCACAATGTAAGTTGAAGTCAAGGGAGATAGCATCTGAAGTGTGTGTAATAAAGGATTAACTTGTACTGGCTCACTCAGGGAAATGTATGCTTCGGCCAATACCTGTCACTTCTCCCACGGAGGCTGATCAAAGTCTGGAAGCCTGGTCAACCATGCACTTGTTTATCTGGACTCACATTCTCTTCCCTGGAGGAAATTCCAGCCTAACCATGAGTAGAAACTCACTGTTCCAGTTTGGGGCCAGGCAGCTCGACAGCAGCTAAGGACACTGCCCTCCTGACTCTTACTACCACTTCAAGGAGGTTTGGGGAGAAAAGAGAATTCTTGAAGTAAGCAGAGAGCAGAGTTCAAAAAGAAGAGGTTATGTGCCATGCCCATCACGACCCAGCTAGCAAGAGATGGAACTGGGATTTGAACTCATGTAATTCCAGAGGCCACCCCATCAATCACCGCGTGGGAATTCAAGCATGTGATCCCAGCTAGTGATTTACCAGGGAAATTAAGAGAATTGGAGACGATGAATGTCAAGTCTTATCACAGTGTCAGGCTCCAGTTTTGAACAGCAGCACTGTCCTCATTTTCAGTCAGAAAGCCTCAGCCCCACAGGAACTAAGGAGCATGGCCAGGGTTACATGGCCACTTGCTATCAAATACAGTAGTTTTTTACCTCCAAATTTTGTATCTTTGGCTCCTTGGAGGGCTTAGAGGGTGGGGAGTACAGGGAGAATTAAATCTGATGGATCTACATAAGAAATTCTACGTTACTGTTATTGAGGACACACCCATGTGCTTTCTGCTCCACAGAAATTCCTAGGCAGGCACCGCAGAGAGGAAGAAGATGTGGACGACCCAGCTCTCTCGTCAAACACTGTGGGATGGCCAGCGAAACAGGGCTGACGCAAAACCTGTGACAAGCACTTCCTTCCTTCCTCTTCCATGGGGAAAGGGTTTGGCTAAGCTGTGGGCTCTCACCCTCAGCTGCATCGCACTTTGACCTGTTGAGACACATGATGAGGGGCACACTCTGGGCATTGCTGAATGGGCTGCCAGGTTGCCATCTCTGCCTGGGCTGGGCAGAGGTGAAGTTCTCAGGCCAATGGGGGCACAAGAGAAGGAAGGAAAGTGATTGGGGCCAGGGTAGTGAAGGGACCTTTGAGGACAATGCACAGGGCTGTGGACCATGTGGTCTAAGACACATGACCTGGTGTACTCACGAGAGAAGCAGCAGCTGCAGGTGCCACAAGCAAGCCCCGAGACGCCGCTGCTGTAGGCTGAAGAGACGACCCCCTGCCCGAGCTGCCTCCTCCATTACCAGAACCAGGGCAACACACAGAGGCCAAGGCGCCAGGGGACCCACATCTGAGCAGAGCCATAGCGTGGCTTCCCTGACTCTGCAAAGCAAGATGCGTGGTCACCTGGAAACAGATTATTGCCTTTTCGAACATGAAGTCAGATAAATAAAATGCATTATTATTTTATTAGCAACTCTTAAAAGCTCCTGCAGTGGCGTGAGTTACAGCAGACACAACGACTTTCATATATTTATTTTATGTTTTTAGCACTTAATTCATACTAGCTTGCATTGCAAGACACTCAGCTGTAACACATTTTTACTGTCCTGTAATCTTCCACATGAATCAGATTTTATTGATTACTCACAACTAGTATTTTTAAAGAGCATCATCTTGTTCCCCATAGTTCCTCTTCTTTTTCAATGTTATCTGCCCATCTTTGTTATTGTAGCGTTTGGTTTTCATGTTGAGGACTCTTTCATCTCCAGTCTTTCATTAGGGTTTCTTCTAGGATTTTTCATAGTTCTTTCATACTATTCTACCATTTTTGCACTTCTTAAAACATTTTTACACTTGGTTAAGAAACACTCATAGATGTAAAATTATCTGAACAAGTAAAATATTAAGAAAACATAATTCTTACTAACACATTTATGCTCTCTTACATACAAAATTGGTGATGTTACTGAACATCATACAGAGATTCTAAATTCAACTTTTCAAAGATTAGATGAAAACGCAGAAAGATGTGCACACCTCATCAGTTATCACATCCTGTGTCAGTTTGGGTTCTCCAGGAAGCAGATGCTGAGCTGCAGTTGAGGGAAATATTTGTTAGGAGAAAACATACTATGAAAGACAAAGGAGGATGAACCACAATGGTCAGGCAAAGCCTTCTAAACATAACTTGCAGATCTGATCCTCTGAAAGAAAGTGGGAAGAAAAAGAAGGCATGGAGTGTCTCAAATCACAAGGCAGAGCACTTGAAATTCCCAAGCTGAACAGAGGGACTGAAGCAGATTTCTACAAGCAGAGCTAATTTGCCTGGTGTAGTCCCGCAATGACTAGAAGTTTTAGGTTCCAGTCCCCTTACCATGCATGGCCTTTGGTTTGAGAGCTGCCTAGGAAGAGACAGATCTTGGCTCCAAGACTACAGCAGAAGTTCCCTAAGGCACTGCCACAGGAGACTGTCACCTAGCCACAGTCCTGGGTGCTAATGCAAGGTCTTTCCTAGAGGGACAGCCAAGCAATGATCTTCATGGCTTCCACATCACCTCCCATCCCCTGCCAAGGTGAATCCTTAGAAAAGAAAAGGCAGTTTCTTAAGGTCACTAACTACTAATCTGTTCTTGGCCTAAAGTAACCAAACATCATGCCCAGGTAAAGTGCAGGAGAAATGCAATTAAACATTTTAAAGAAACAGCTAAGTGACCAACACTCAGTGGTAGAAATATGGATTTTTAAAAAAAAATTGCTTTTCTTTATATTTCAAATTTTATACAATGATATCTTTTTTACTGGAAAAATATATAAAATTAGTCTCAATCATCACATTTGATCCAAGATAGTATTCTTTAATTTGGTGACTCAACAAATTGCTTCCAAGTAGGAGACAGAGAAATGGGCCAAGTTTAGGGTTTGAATCCAGTCAGACCTGAGTTTGCATCTTGGCCTTGTGACCACTGCCCTGAGCACTGGGCAGCTCCTTTCCCCTCCCAGTTTCTCATCCTTTGCTTCTCAGCATTGCTTTATGTATAGGTAAGACTGAGTACTCTACCAGTACATGGTAAAAAATAGATCTGTTTTGCCCATTACCACCATAACTACTAGAAATTTCTAAAAGTCAAATCCACATTCAAAGGACAAAGAGTGACCATACCAGAGGAAGTTCAAAATAATGACATGACCGCTACAGGAGGCTGAGGCAGAAAGATGGAGAATTGGAGGCCAGCCTGCACAACTTTGGAAGGCCTTGTCTCAAACTTTACTAACACATTTATGCTCTCTTTTTAAGGGCTAGAGATGTATCTTGATGGTAGCATGCCCCTGGCTTCAGTCCACAGTACTACAAAAATAAAATAATGGCCTAGGACTGTCCCAAAAGTCAGTTCCAAGAAGCTCCTTGGCAGAAATTCCACTTCTAAGTATATTCCCAAAGAATTTAAAACTGAATTCCAACCTGGAATTTGAAATCTGAAGAATTGGGCTGAAGAATTGCTTACTGGAAAAGCCTGGCAAGTCCAAGGTTTGTAGTTCAATTCCTGGTACCAAAAAAAAAAAAAAAAGATGACGAAGAAGACGAAGATGACGAGGAAGACGAAGACGAAGATGAAGAAGAAGAAAGAAATCTGAAAAATTGAAATCAGGAACTTAAACAAGTACTTACTTGTACACCAGTTTCCTACTAGGTTTAGTTACAGTGGTCAAAAGGCAGAAATAACCAAACAGGCCATTACAGATAAATGGAGAAAAGCAAAATGTGATAATACACACAACAGAATATTATTCAGCCTTAAAAAGGAAAGATCTTAACACACACTATAGCACGAATGAACCTTGAAGACAGTATGCTAAGTGAAATAAGCCAGACACAAAGGATAAATAGCATATGATTCCACTTACATGAGCCACTAACCGGTCAAATACATAGAGATAAAACGTTGGTTACCAAGGACTGGGGGAGGAGGGAAAGGCCAGTTACTGTTTAATGGGTACAGAGGTTTAGTTTGGCGTGAGGAGAGTTCTAGATTGCACAGCAATGTGAATGTGTTTCATGGCATTGAACTATACATTTAAAAATGTTCAAAATGGTCAATTCCATATACAACAAAATTTTTAAAATAAAAATAATTTTTATAAAACCTCATGAAGATATATCATGTACATGGACAAATTCTCTATGATGAATGTTACTATGTATCTCTAAAATGCATCGATAAAATGAAAAAAATTTAAACACCTAAAAAATAAAAATGAAATAAAAAAAAATAAAAGCCTCCTTGGCAATGCAGTATTACTGGAAATGTGTACAGGAAGCAGAGCTGAGCTACCAGCAGGTGTTTGTCACACAGAGAAGCAACATAGAGTTTGTTCAATTCACTGCATTTTGCATAAATTTTAATTATAAAAGAAAACCACACTACAGAAAATTTTGAAAATCTCCTAATCCCGTGTTCTTTTTTTTTTTTTTTTACAAGATTATTTTTGGTTCAGGCATGGTGGCGCACCCTGTAATCCCAGCACTCAGGAGGCTGAGGCAGGAGGATCGCTCTAAATTCAAGGCCAGTCTGATCTGGATAGCAAGTTCCTGCCTCAAAAAACCAAAGGGGGAGAAAAAAAAATTAAAGATCAGCAGCAGCACAGAATTTTTTCAAAAACAGTGTTATCACAGTGCATGGAAACGATGCATTCTGATGACAAGTACCAAAAATGGCTTATGGAAACCTTGTTGGTGAGGCACAGGGACAAAATGTGATTCCTGAGAACACTGGGCTATGTTTCCCCAGGGTGGAGAGAATCCATAAATCTGGTAGATGTGAAGGCAGGATTGTGGGATTGTAATGGAGGGGAAGGAGCACAGGGCTGTTTCCTTTATATCAGTAACAGGTCACTGGCCCATCACACGGGTACATGCAGATCTCTGCATGCTGAGTTCTGTCACCCATCCGGGGCTCCATTTCCTGTTGGAGCAGGCAAGGAGGAAGAGCTGGCTAGAGAGGCTGTGCCTGAGAACCAACTGGCTGACAGCCATGCTCCCTGCAGGCAGCACAGGACCAGGAACCCTGGCAAAATTAAGGCAGAGTTAGGATGTCCAATTAGGTTTGATACCTACTAGAGCATAAGTCTGGGGCTGGACACACCTAGGTTTGTGACCTGGTACAGCCATAAGCAAGTGACTTCATTTCTCTGAGCCTCAGTTATCCCAGCTACAAAATGGGAATTACATTCCCTACCTCTTGGTGGTGTTAGGAGGCCTGAGAGAGAATCCATGCAAAGCGCTCACTAAATGGAGGGTGCACCAGACTCAGCCGTGGAAGGCCCTGGCACAACTTCTTTGATCCAACCAATGAACAAATAGTGAAAACACTCCCACTGTGAGTCTGTTTGTGAGCTCAGGGAAAGAACTTATTTTAACATTATGAAAAAACGCTAGAAAGATGCAAGAAAAGGTTTACATAATTTCTAAGCCAGATTATCACTTACTTCTTAACTGATCTGGTTAAAAAAAACAGAGTATATACATTGTTTCTGGTTTTCTCATGAAACACTATCTTGTTTAACACAAGTGTTGTGCTCAGGGTTTGCAAGGAAAACAATTTAACATAGGACACATAATTTATAGGATTATTTTATAATATTCCTCAAAGGAGTCAAATGCAAAAGAGTGCAGATCTGTTGACACACTAGAGACCCAAAGAACCCAGCTGAGGGCCTGGATCCCTAGGCAATGTCCTGCACGAGTCCAGCTGAAGACCTAGAGCCCACAACAATATCTCATGCAAGTCTGTTTCGTGGTTCTGCACTGGGAAGGCCCAACAGTCAGTGGTGGAAGCTAGAAAGTCTGCACCAGCAGGATGAAGGATCTGTGCCATCAGGCTGCACTGGAGCCAGGAAGTGATGCTTAAGGAAAGAGACAGAGCTCCCCTGAAAAGAACCGCAGCCATGCTCAGTGATAGCAAGGACCCAAGCTCCTCTGATGATAACAGCTAAGTTCAATCAGGAAAGCCAATGTGACCAGCTTCTCCAAGGAAATGAATAACACACCATCTTCCCCTCCAGTTCTCTTTTTCTGTGGTTGGCAACAATCCTTGGGTGGGCCTTCCACACCCACATGGATTCAGTTCAGCTGGGTGTTACAAACTGACCAATAGTTAAGTCACCACAACAAGCCACACATACTATTCCGATTAGGAATTCATGTTGAGTCTCCAGCCCTAGCAAAGAAGGTTATATTAGAGAAACACTAGTTACAATGACAGATACCAGCATACCAGTGTTTGAATACAATAGAAACGTATGTCTCACTACCCATAATTTCAGTATTCCCAGTGTATGGGCAGCTTTTCTCCATGTGGGGACTCAGGTATACAGGCTCTTTCCCTGATGAACATGGATACAGATACGAATACTTTTTTAAAAGTTGGCAGTGACCAAGTTGACCAAGTCGGAATTAGGAAGACAAGATTGTTTTAATATTAGACAACTAATAAATTAATTCTCAACTTTAACAGATTAAAAGAGAAAAATCATTATACCTAGATAAATAAAATTTTAAAAATCTAAATACATATGATAAATAAAACTATAAATATAAATCATTAGAAATCTAGAATAGAATCTCCTTTATTTTCAAGTGTATCAATAGCAAAAACCCCATTTCATAGTTAAGTATTGAATGTTTTCCCTTTGAGACCAATAAAAAATAGTGCCTACTTGTAGTACTTTCATTCATCACTGTATTAGATGTGAGAAATAAAAATATAAGTATTGAAAAAGTGAAATAAAACATTCATTATTCACTTATAGTATTGGCTTCATAAAAAACATAAAAGTCTATAGAGAAATTATTAGTTTTAATAAAAGTTTATTACTGAATAAAAAAATCAATCGACAAAGTACTGAAGTTTATAATCAGCAAAATAATTAAAAATAATTTTTTAAAAGATAATCATGCCAGGCTGGAAATTTAGCTCAGTGGCATAAGTGCCTGCCTGGCAAGTGTGAGGTCATGAGTTTGATCCCTGGTACCAAAAAAAAAAAAAAAAAAGATAATCATCCCCAAAACATAAACTGAAATAAACCTAACAAAATGTCTAATGTTATGGAGAAAACTATAAATTCTCTCCAAAAACATTTTGAAAATGAGTTTTATAGAGTGCCTTTTAATTTTAATATACTTTTCTTCTAAAATATCAAAAATTAACTTTCATAAAATATATAAAAATGTAATTTTTAATTTTGCTTGCATTGGTCAAACATTACTGACCTGTGGCATAAGCACCTGCCTGGCAAGCATGAAGTCGTGAGTTCGATCCCAGTACAAAAAAGAAAAAGGAAAAGAAAAACATTACCGACCTAGGTACAGAGTGTCCAGATACAACTGTGATCAAATTCGGTCATATTTACCGCTTTCCCTATTTCCATTCTGTGAACTGCGTAGCTTCACACATCATTTTAAACTCTTGTCACCATGGGGGTGTGTTTGTCAGGGTGGAGGATGGGATGCTGTTTTAATTTCCGATTAGCTCGATGCCTAAATTTTATGTATCTGGGTAGATGGTACCAGTGTTCCTTAGAAGCTTGGAGCTGCCTGGTACCAGGCAGTAGGGGTCCTGGCTGTGGGCAGGGAACCCACTTCTGGTCCTGCAGACTCCCCGAAAGTAACCAGCATAGGAGAGTTAGGATGTCTCACATGGAAACTCCAACCCAAACCCATGAAGGTGGCCCCAGGGAGGAAGGTGCTGGGCTCTAAGAACAAACCTAGGCAAGCTCTCAAGAGGGAAGCTTTGCGACCACTCCCTATGCTGAGTGAGGGCTGGAAAATGGGAATGTTTGGTGGGAAGGGCTAGAGAGAAGGGTAGATTGAAGGGGAAAAAGAGCCACTGTTCCTTTATTTCTGCACATGAGTGACCCCTTCAATTCAATCAACAAACATTTCCAGAGATAGCGTACACCTGTAATCCCAGCACTCAGGAGGCTGAGGCAGGAAGATTGCCATGAGTTCAAGGCCAGCCTGTACTACATACTGAGTTCGAGGACAGTCTGGACTACACAGTGAGATGCTGTCTCAAAAAAATAAAACAAACATTTTCAGAGAACTAATCCTGATTATCATCATTAATATAGCTAAGATTTATCATTTATGTCATGTCCTGGGCCTGCTGGAATGACTTTTACATATAACCATACATGACACACATTATATGTGAGAGCTGTATGAACTAGGTAGTGTTATTTCCCCAATTTTACAGATGAGAAAGTTGAGGCTTGACATTAATCTGCACATGACAGAGCAGGATTAAAATCTGGAAAAGCTCTAGTGTACCTAGGTTCACATGCTTGACTTGCGCACCAGCACCTGAGTTACAGAAGCGAGTTGGTCCTAGTCCTCAGCCGCAAGGACGTCATGGGCTAGCAGCAAGGTCAAACATGCACACAGCTGTGTTTTGATAATGCGACGTGGATAAAACTTGATACTGAGAGAGGATGTCCGGGTGAAGCTGGGCATGGCAGGGCATGTTCAAAGAACAGTGAGGGACCAAGCAGACTCCAGAAAGGTTCAAATACAGAGAGACGGCTGGAGTAATCCTGTTCTACTGATGCTGGATGGTAGAAGACTCCAACGCTTACCTAAGGGGCTTGAACTTTACCCCCAGTTAACGTTAAGGGAAGAGTAAAAACACAGCCTTAGATCTCGTTGTCTCCTGAGTCCAGTGAATGGAGTGGACACAACTACTAGCAGGGTGAACAGTGGACCAGTGAGAGAGCCCCTGGCATGCAAAGATCTGGTTGTATGGTCAGCCACGGGGAAGGCAGGGAAGAAGCAGGCTAATACACCCGGCCAATCAGGCTCCGAGTTCTATCAGTTCTTTCACTGCAATCCTGCTTGCAGCCATCACCTCCTCACCATTGCCACTGCCACAAGACTCAAATCATCTTGTGCCTAGAAAAAAACACAAAACAGCTTCCCTTCCCTTCTCCAGCTTTGTGCTTCCTGACCTGCTTCTCACGCTCCCAGCGACCAATTCTAACCTTGCCTTATCCTATCATCTCAAACACCTGAAATATTTGAATCGGACAACTGATATTTTCCTCTAGTACCATCCTTGACTCCTTCTTCCTAGAATTCTGCACTCATCTCTCAGACATAAGATCTCGTGCCCTCCAGGGGCATAAGAGCTTTCTCATTGAAAACACAAACAGAATTCCGTTCAAACACACACTCAGATGCTGTCACAAGACTGTCCCTTTCCACCCCTCCTGCATTGTCTCTCTGCACCCTTCCTTAGTCCCAGATTCCCAGCCCTCTATTTCAGGCAGTTTTTTCCCATAGGAAGGGACTAGGAGTGACCAACAGCAGTAACCTAAATCACCCCAGTGTACCAAGCTTTATGGGGGTTACAGCCTGAAGATGTCTAATATCACAGCATTTATATGTCAAATCCCATGAAGGCCTGAGCTAGTCATATTTGGCTAGTCAAGCATCCTCGCCAAGAGGCAAGGGGATTCTTTAGACTGGGGCAAAGCCATGATGCAGTAATTGGCAAGGAGAGAGAAACCCCTAATACCAGAAGAGGAAAGTGATGTCATACAGGTAAAGATGAATGTCTTCTCTTTCTGGTAACATCTGCTCCAATGCAGCCTGGCATCTCCCTTATCGATACTACCACCCCAGTGAGTGAATCAGATGGCACCTTCACGGGCAGAGCCCAACACCTGTGCCGCCCCACCCTTTCATGGCCCTGAGTAACCTTTTCCAATCTTTCATCCAGTAGAAAAAACACTGGAGCACTTCTTGGAACAATGACAGTTTTTCTTCTATGATGATTCATGCAAACCTGACTGTGAAGTTTTACAAAGAAAGAAAAACAAACATTGACACTGTCAGTGAAGAACTCTAAGGCCTTCTAGAATAAAGTGAGATCTAAATTCGACAAGAGGAATTTGGTTTGCAATAAAAAGGGGAAACACCCTTTGTCATTAAAGGTTAGGTTAACGCTGGATTACAGCCCAAAATAAATCTACAGAAGTTGCATCCTGGGAGACTTTTTAAATATGGTAAGCCACTGCTGGCAATGGAAAGTGAACTGAACACATCTATCCATTGTTGGTGGGGATATAAACTAGTATAAGCCTTCCCCAGGGCAACTTGACATCATGTCTTTAAAATATATATACATACAGTACCATTATCCTTTGATCCACAAATTTCATTTCCAAGAATCTTTCTAAGCAAACAATCCCCAAAGCTGAAGATTTATGTAAAAGATGTTCACTATGACACTATTAATAATGGTGAAAATGTACAGAGTATAAAAGAATTATTAAATATATTTCAATAAATCCTCTCCATGGGGTATTTTTCAGCAATTAAAATTGTCTAGTTCTTTTCATAGAAAACAAAATTTAAAAGGCTTTGAAAGTTCATTCAGCCTTATTTATATGAAAAACTTACTTTAAGACAAAGTGGAGTATCATTCGTACTTTTCAGTTTGTCAAAGATCAAGTTCTTGCTGAAACTGTGTTGGTGATGATTTGAGGAAATTATCAATTTTGTATATCATTTGATTGATTTGAAATCAGTACAACTTAGGTCTGGGGTTATGGCTCTGTGGTAGAGTGCTCCTCTACTATGAACAAGGCCCTGGGTTCAATATAAGCACCCCCCCCAAAAAAAAAATCAGTACAACTGATAGTGCCTGTTAAAATATAAAGTGTCCATGTTAAGATCCATCTACTGACCAAGCAAAATTTCACTGCTGGAAACATTCTTTCCTACAGGTATTACTCACACATGCCCATGACAGGGAACACTGCTGCTTGCAATACACTCTACAGAAACAAAAGCAACAAATCAGTTCTCTTCAATAGGAGTCTGGATAATGACTAAGATAAACCCATGTAATATGAACTATTAGCTACTAAAAAACCAAAGACCATGCTAAAACCATATGAGTTGTTGTAGGATTTCCAAGACATAAGTGAAAAACACAAAGCAAGAAAGACATAAAGCAATACAGCAATATATATGGTATTCTGTGTAGAAAACTTCATTTATGTTTTTATGTGCACAGAATATCTCTGAATTATACAAAAAGGAAATGACAGTGGTCCTAAGGAGCATAAATTAGGTCAAAGGGGGAAAAGAGACTGCACTGGACACCCTAAACTATGAGGATTTTTTTTCAATCATGACTGTTTCCTTTTCCAAAAAATACACAGGCTATGGAAAGATTTACCTACATATGATTGTAATTATATAAATATCTATATTTTAATGTTAAGTAAAAAATTTAAGATTATTATGCAGTATAGAATAGTGGCAGTTTTATGAAAGGAGAAAAAAATATTTATGGAAAACAAATTGGAAAAAAATGAAGAACAAAAATAGGATGACTGTGACTGATTGCTTTTCCCATAGTTTCCAACATGTCTTTTTGTTTGTTTGTCTGTTTCTTTGTTTATACAGGGTATTATTATATATTGCAGGCTGGCTTTGAACTCACAGTGATCCTCCTGTCTCAGCCACCCAAGTGCTGGAATTACAGGCATGCACCATCATGCCCAGTTTCAACATATCTTTAACAATCACATTCTACTTTTTTTGTTTGTTTGCTTTTATTTTTGTGGGGTTTTTTTGTTGTTGTTGGTACTGGAGAATGAACCCAGGACCTTTGCACTGAACTGTGTCTCTAGGCATTTCTAAATTTTTTTTTTTTTTTTTTTTTTGAGACAGGGTCTCATGAAATTACTAAATTGCCTAGGTGGGGTTGGACTTTTGATCCTCCTGCCTCAGTCTCTCAGGTAGGTTTGTATCACCATACTAGGCTTCTACTCTTATAATAAATTTTAAAAGTATGTTAAGAAACTGGGGTACAGCATAGTGTTAGAGGGCATGTCCAGTATGTTTTAGGCCTTGGTTCAATCCCTTGCATCACTAAACATATAAATAAATAAACTATAATATCTTTCCATTTTTATAGTCCCAAGTGCAAAGGTAGTATCAGGGAAACAAGAAATAAATACATTGCTTAAGATCTTTTTCAGCTTCACTACTCTGCATTAATGAAGTTTGTTGTGGTTTCTTTTTTTTTTTTTTTTCTTGAAACAGTTTTGCCTTATATTTCAAGCTGGCTTTGAATTCACTACGTAGCCCAGGCTGGCCTTGAACACACAGTAATCCTGTCTAAGCCTCCTGAGTGCTAGGATTACAAATATGTGCCACCATGCCCAGCTCTGTTGTGGTTTCTCAACTCCTATTCACTTTTTCTGGCTTGGCAACTGCTTCTCATAAACATGAGACATAGTTCATGCATCAGCCTAAAGAAATCTATCCATAATCCACGATGCCAATGAATACAAATGGGATGGTCACTGTCAGACATGACTGCATTGTGAATTGATACCACCTTTTTGGAAAACAATTTGCCTATGTGAATCTGAAATTCTAAAAAATATTTATACCTTTTGACTCAGTGATTTGACTTCTGGAATCCTCAGGGAAAAAATGTGAGCTACTAAAGACTTTTATGCAGAAAGGTCTTAATTAGAATGGTATGCAGCCATAAAAACATGTAACAACACAAGAAAATGTTTATGATACAGTATTAAGTAAGAGAGAAAGAATATAAAACCGTGTGTATCCTATAATTATGATCACCTAATAAAATGCATGTGAAAACCCTGGAAGGAAGTTCACGAACGGACCCAAGGCGCTTGTATTCAGGTGGTGGGAACGCAAGACAATTTTTTTTTTCCTTTTCTCTTTTCCAAAGTGTTTATATTTTTTTAAAAAAACAGTATGCTTATGACTATTTGAAAATGTGAAGTTAAGGCTATTCCATGGGAAATGATTCTCCCTATGTCAGTTTCTATTTCCTGTTAGAGAAAATAATGCCCCTGAATCTCATATAATACTGTCACTAATGTTTATCAGGCAACCACTTTGGCCCTTTACACATTTTAATTCAATGATCCAAATGAAGGAGAAATACTAATTATTATTTTGCAAATGGAGTCTCAGGCTAAATGACACAAGTCAGAGGTGACAGCATTGAAACAAAAACCCAGTTCTTTCCATGATGTAACTGTAGCTACTCAGAAGAACCCTTAATGTCTCCCATGTTCCAGAAATAATGCTGACGCTCCATACACAACGGCTCACTTCGTGTCCCAGTCAGTGCAGACAGAGTCCAAATGAGGAAAGAGCAGCAAAGGGAGGTCAAGTCCATAGCACCAGATACTAATGTTGGTAAGAAGTGGAATCAGGACCTTCATCTGGGTCAGACTCTGTTGCTAGCCATTGTGCTACTACGAGTACCGTGAAAAGGAAAGTCCAGAAACTCTTAAGTCTGGGACACAGGGTACCACCTTTGATGCAGCCACCATGAAAACAAGAAGCACCTGACTGGAAAGTACAGGTGACAGCAGGCAGCTCTAGGCTGTCCTGAACTGGGCAGGGCCTGGCTCTGCGCACTGGCACCTGAGGCCCCAGGCAGGATGAGCTGGTGCTGTGCACACCGAAGTCCCTGTGGCCTGGCCTAGGGCCAGCACAGATGTCATGTCCTCCTGCCAGCACTGACAGTACCAGTACAAACCTGCCAAAAGGCCTCCAGAAAAGTCATTAAAACTCTCCTAAGGATTCCTGGTTCTCAGGACAGCAGAAGGTGGGGTGGGAGGCCACGCACCCATCTCCACTATGGAGGAAAATTCCAATGCCACCTCATGGGGCATGAGAAAGTGATGCCTAGCCTCTTTGACCCCCTTAGAGCCACAAGGTCTTACTGGACCTAGAATCCAGAGCCAAGACTGGAGCTCTGTGCTGTACCCACAGCCTGGCCAACAATACAAGAAAGGGCTCAAACCCTTACAGAAGCAGGAAGTCCAGGTCAACCTGGTGTAACCAAACCAGAGTTTCGCAGAGGCCATGTAAGGCCTGCATATGGCCAAGGGCCTCCAAGATGTGGACACAGCTGAGGTGGCACCCAGATTAGCAGGAGAGAGCTCTGAGGAGACAGAGCATGAGGAATCATCACATACTGCTAGAGAAGTGCCGATGAATCACTAGAGGTACACGCATACTCTGTGATCCAGTAATTCTCTTCTTAATATATCTCAAGAAACTCCCCCAACACATGTTCACAAAACTAAAGGATCTCAAACAGCCCCTCCACTGAATGTATTAAAAATATAAGCCATATTCATATAATAGAATGGTATATAACAGTGAAAATAAAATATGATTGCATGAATGGATCTCATAAGTACAATACTGAATGAAAAAAAGCAAATCACAGGATAATATATACAGTGTGATTTCACTTTATAAAGTCCAAACAACTCTCCAGACTGAATAACATATTGACATATGGGACATATGTCTATGTGTGAAACTATAAAGAAAAGCAAGAGAGTAACACACTATTCAGGATGGTGATTATCTCCCAGCAGTAAGTGAAAGCCCAGGATCTGAGAGAGCACATAGGATCTGAGAGAGAACACATCAGTTTTCTAGTATTGAAAACACTGTCTTTGCTAACTTAGGGTTTTTTGTTGTTTTGTTTTGGTGTGGAGCTTTTTAGGGGGGTACTATAGACTGAACCCACATAACAGTGAGTTACAATCCCACCCTTCTATTTTATTCTGAGACAGCCTCGAATTGAGCGATCCTCCTACCTCATCTCCCAAGTAGCCAGGGTTACAGGCATGTGTCACTGTGCTCAGCAACAAATATTTATTTTTGCAAGCCTAAAAGCGATTCTTTGAAAACTTAAGACACTTGAACAAAAGATAACACAAAATCACTGGAACTTGAACGCTACCATATGTAAAATAATATATCCCAGGGTCACGTGCACTTTTAATGTTAAGTCCTATAACACTTCAGTCAAATTAACCAGACCCGGTGCTGGTAATGTAGCTATAATTTTCTGACAAAATTGGCAAGTTGGAATTAAAACATGCCAAGATTTTGATATCCTTTTCATTATTAATGAAAACACTTTTAAACACTAATACAAGAATCCACACTGTCAAAGTTTCTCTGAATTTTGTTTGGTTGAGCATTTGGTTTGGTTTAGTTTTCAATGACTGACATATTTACAGTCTCCAAACGTGGTTATCTCTGTGTATTGCTATAATCAGTGAATTTTACAGTCAGTTTCATTAGCCAGCAATATTCTCAGTAAATAAGAATAGATTTAATTTGCTGAATGTAAACATTGAGCCTCAAATCACTGTTTTAGTAATTGCTTGTATTAGTTTTAGATACCAGCACTGCACATGCTGTATTTATTCTGATTTTACTAAACCAAAAAGTTGAACACAGTCTCTAAAAAACAAAAACAAAAACAGCAGAGGAGAAGGGGCCTGAGGGGTGAGCTCAAATCTCACAGTGCCTCTATGGGCTGCTGACCTAGGCAAGTAACTGAAATTCTCTGAGATCCAATATCCTCATCTGTAAAATGAGCATGGGCTTCACAATGAATCCGCAGCACATAGCATCTTATTTGGCCTTTAGCACTGATTGCAAACCTTTTAGAGACTGAGTGCCCAAACTGTAACCCAAAACCCACTTACTTATTACAAAGTGCCAACACTGAAATTAAACCTGAATACTGAGGTTTTAGTTTAGAAAAAACAACCATCATCCAATGCTCAGCTGCTAAGGCAAATTGGTTTGCATGTCGACAGAGAGGGCTCTGTGTGTTCGCTGCGGCATGCATGCCATAGCTTCGCCACCACTGGTACAGCAATAAATACCCATTTTATATAGAAAACAAAATCCAGTAGTGGACCATCCTACAAAATACCTGATTGACATTCCTCAGAACTGTCAAGGTCAACAAAAACAAAAAACTCACAAAAGGACAAATATCAAATAATGTCACTTATATAAGGTATAGCTGGGCATGGTGGTGCATGCCTGTGATCCCAGCACTCAGGAGACTGAGGCAGGAGGACTGCCGAGAGTTCAAGGACAGCCTGAGACCCTGTCAGAGAAAGAAAAGAAAAGAAAAGAAAAGAAAAGAAAAGAAAAGAAAAGAAAAGAAAAGAAAAGAAAAGAGAAGAGTGAGAGAGAAAGAGAAAGAAAGGAGGGAGGGAGGGAAGGAAGGAGTGAGAAAGGTATCTAGATAATCAAATTCATAGAGTCAGAAGGTACAGTGGTGGGGTTATGGATTTAGCTCAGTGGTAGAACACGCATCTGGCAAGTGGGAGGCCCTGGGCTCAGTTCTCAGTACCAAAAAATTAAAAAGCTGAAGAAGAAGGAAAAAAAAGGTAGAGTGGTGCACCAGGGATGGGATGGGTGAAAGGAAGAGCTAATGTTGAACGGAAACAGCTCCCATCTGGGGTCATGAGAACATTCTGGAGATACATGGTAGTGACGAATGCACCATGTGAATTACTGACCTGTACCTGTACACATGGTTCAAATGGCAGATTTTATGTTATGTATACTTTATTAAATTTAAGAAAAATCGAAAAAAAGCACCAAGCAAAGTCAGAGAAATTGCCACAGCCACCCAGAGAAGCCTAAAGGGACATCCTGACTAAATGTAATAGAGCATTCTGCATGAGATCCAAGGAATAAAAACAGATAAAATGTAAGAAAATCTGAATAAACTATATATAAATCATAAACTATCAACAATGATACATTATCCTGTTCACTATAACAATGCATCACACATATATAAGATGTTAATAATAAGGCAAACTGGGTATGGAGTATATAGAAACATATGTAAAACATATAAAATTTACCATTTAACTCTATTTAAGTGTGTAGTTTAATGACAGTAAGTTTACTTACACGGTTATGCAGCTATATTCTCAGTTTTTCTGAAAATCTGAATGAAACCTACTAAAATTATGTACACACCCCCCCACACCAAAAAAAGGCCATGTACATCACAGACATCTTTCAAATGAAGGACAAAGCAGACGAAAGGGAGGAAGGCAGCAGGCGATGTGGCCCAAACTCTTCAGCCAGGCCCTTACATCCTACAGCTGATGTCTCTTCTGAGCCAGAGTCAGGGCCCAGCAGGTCACTGAGCAAAGGCAGAAAGGCTGTCTAACCTGGGAGCTTTTGCCTCACACAATCATAAAGTCCATCAAGGCAGAGACACAGAGAACACTAATCTGAGCCTAGACTCACAGAATCTGGGAGGCTACCCAATCACTCCACCCCTCATTTTATCAAGTAAGAAGCTGAGACCCAGAGCACACAGGGGACTTGTCTAAGACCACAGCTGAATGAAGCTGTTCTGCCTTCTTTAAGTGGACCATCGATGGGCTCCCTCCTGCTTTTGGCTATACAACAACCCACACTCTGAACTATGTCCTGTGGAAATCATTAAAAAGGGGAGGCGAAATGTTTCCAGGCCTTTACAGGCACTAATTGAGCCAACAAAGGGGTTAATAATAGTCATAGGTCAAAAAAAAAAGGGAAAGAAGAACTCACTCAGCAAGGATATAGAAGCTGGTCTTTCTTCCAAAGCAATGTGCCAATGCCAGGTGATCTTGACCTTCAGCATCTAAAGCCTCGGATTGCACAGAAGTGGAGACAAACCCCCACCACCCAAGGTGGAGAGTCCATAGGAGAACCCTTATATATAGTTGGGCCACATCTTCAGTGGTACAAAATAATGCATTCTGCACCTCCCAAAAAAGGATAAAGAAAATGGACTGTGTGAATTTTGAAAGCAGAGAAAAGAAAAACTTCCTTACCCTTATGCAGACCACAATCCAGCCCTTATGTTTAAATTCGTCAATACTCAGCAAAAAGCCCTCACACCAGCTAAGCATGGCTTTACAGGACGAGAGAGTGAACTGTAAGAATATCTGAGTGAAGAGATTCCAGGTAGGCAGCAGAATAGCCACCCTAAGGCAGGGTCATATAGGACTTATTCCAGGAACAGGAGATGGCCTCAGGGTATGATGTGAAGAGAACCAAGAAAACAAGAGATAAAGGACGTCACAAAAGTAAGAGGACATGGAGTCCGACAAGGCCCAGTGTGCCAATGTAAAGCTTAAGGCTCTTACTTGCAAATGTGGAGTCAGTGGAAGAGTCTGAGCAGGGAAATAGAATGCCCTAGTGTCTGTGCCAAAACTGTGTTAATTAGGAACAGGAAAACAAGATAGGACACTATTCCAGTAATCCGGGTGAAAAATGATGGTAGTTCCAGCTAGGATGGTAGGAGAACAGGTGATGCCATATTTTGAATGTGCTGGAGGATACAGCCATTAGGTTCCTACCAGTAAATATTAAAAAAAGGAAGATCACAATGACTCCAAGGTTTCTGACCCGAGCAACTAGGAAGAGTTACCACTGACTGAGATAGGGAACAGACTTGGAGAAGAATCTAAGTTTTGAACTGGCTGAGTTTGAGACATCTATTGAATGTCAACAGTTAGGTATACAGAATTCATGAGAGAAGTGCAGGCTAGTTCTACTAAATTTGGTAGCTATCAGCACAAGAATGGTGTTAAAGCCATGAGGCCAGATGAAATCAGAAGCGTGTAGAGACAGAGAATCAAGTTCTGAGCTCCGAGGCATACTCAATAGGCAGAGGTCAGACAGAAGAGAAATGGGGGTAAGGCTGACGGTTGCTGAGATGCAGCAGCTGGTGGGCTTGAAAGAAGACCAGGAAAGGGGAGGGCCCTGGGAGCCCTGCTAATCCACAGGAGGGTGTGCAAATCTGTCAAAGGCTGCAGGCTCATCCGTGAGACAGGACCAAACACTGGCCATTGGCCAGAGAAGTCCTGGTGGAATGGATGAGGTAAGAGCTTGCCTTGAGTTAAACTCAGAGAAAACTAATGCCCACCAGAAAAGCTAAAATCCAAAAGACTGAAATATTAAGTGTTGGCAAACAAAACTTTGCACACTCCTTATGGGAATGAAAATCAGTAGTTTGGGGAATGTCTACTAAAGGTAACCTGGGCACCACCTACAATCCAGAAATTCCATCTCCAGACACATCTAACATGTTTACCATGAACACATGCCATATTTTGGAACATTTCCAACATGTTTACCATGAACACATGAACAAGAACATTCATAGCAGGATTAGTATAGGAACATAACTTCATATATAATCTAAAGATTTATCAGATGCCTGTAATTCCAGCATTCAGGAGGCTAAGGCAGGAGGATTGCTATGAGTTTGAAGCCAGCCTGGAATATATAGTGTGTTTCAAGGCCAGTCTGAACTGTCTCAAAAAAAAAATCAGATAAATATTTACCTAGTCACATAATGACATATTACCCACAATAAAAATGAACAGATTGATATATGCAACAACACAGATGAGTCTCACATTATAGGATATTGATAAACACAGAACAAAAAAAGAATACAAACCATGTGACTGATTTAAAGATAAAATTGGTATCCAAACAAAAAGTTATATTTCATAACAGCCAAAGACAGAAGTTCATAAATGGATGAAAGGATTAACAAAATGTATACAGACATACAATCAGATATTATTCAAGCATAATAAAGAGTAAAATACATTCTACAACATGGATGAACCTTAAAAATATTTAGCAAAGTGAAAGAAATCAGATGCAAAAGGCTATGTATTATAGGGTTCCATTTACATAAAGTATCCAGAATAGAGAAGTCCATGGAGATAAGAAGCAGACTAGCCGTTGCCAGGGGCTGAGGCGAGCAGAGAATAGAGTGGCTGCCAATGGGCACTGGCTTTCCTTTCAAAGCAATGAAAATATTCTGAAAGTGGGAGTGGGGATGGTCACACAACTCTGTGAATGTACTAACTGCCACTGAACTGCACATTTTAAAGTACTGAAATGGTAAATTTCTGTTATGTGTATTTAAAAAAAAAAAAAAAAAACACAAAGCTGGGTGTGGTGTTGTACTCCTGTAATCCCAGCACTCTGGGAGGCTGAGCTAAGAGGATCACAAGTTCCAGCACAGCCTAAACAGTTTAATGAGACCTTGTCTCAAAAAATCTTTTTTAAAAGCTGGGACTGTAGCTAGGTGCAAAGGTGTTGGGTTCCATCCCCAGTATCATACACCAAAAAACCTGGGTGGTAAATTAAGTGGGTGAGCTTGTTTTGTAAAGACTCACTGAGCTAGAAAAGACAATGAGGACAGATAACTCTTTTCTTTTGCTGCAGGGGTTTTACAAAAGAGAGGGAAAGGCTTGGGATTTAGCTCTGTGGCATAAGCACCTGCCTTATAAGCACATGGTCATGAGTTTGATCCCAGGTACCAATTAAAAAAAAAATCTCAAAACAGAGGGAAAAGTAGTATTAAAGGAAATACGTTTTAAGATAGAGAAGTAGTAACAGTTTTATACACCTGAGAAAATGCTAGTAAAGAGGAGGAAAATGAGATATATGAATGGTAAGAGAGAATCACATGAGCAGGCTTTGAGCGAGAGAAAAATGAGGCCTTGTGCATAAGTGGAGATCCACAGTCGGTCGGTCATCCACAGTAACGAGCAGGAAGCACAGTCAATAGCAGCCAGGCGGATGGGTAGTTAGAGCAGTAATTAGTCTGCAGAAGTTCATTTCTGGTTTATGACCAAGTTTATGACCCCCAATTTACTAAGGAGCAATCCTAGACCGAGGGAGGGAAGGGATCTGCTCATGACCACACAGCTGGCGCCACAAGCAGAACTGAGTCTCCCTGGCTCCACATGCGCAGCACCAAGCTGCTCAAGCTCACCTCTCCCCTGTAAAATGGCACTCAAATAACTTCTCCAGACTTCAGAATAACCTCTTCAAGCTTCGGAAGAATCTGGGATGAGCAGAGCTGTCCTGCCTTGTCTGTGTGCGGAAGCATATGGAGAAGGGCTTTAATTACGCTCCCTCTCAGCCTCCATCTCCCCAGGCTAGAGAATTCTAACTGTGGAGCCTGCCCTCATGGTAAAAGCCCTTCATCACTCCAGTGTCTGGCCTGTTTCCAGTTCTATTACGACCTTCTTGGAATTCAGAGGCGGTAACAAAAGAAACCACACTAGCCTCCATTTTGAAGAGCCTTTTCCAAGGACAAGGGCCCATTTATATTCAAACTAATGGTCAGCAAAGCTGTGGCTTGCCCAAGGTCACACAGAGTGTCAACAACATAGTCCACCAAGAACTCCATCTGGTGTTATCTCTCAACAGCCTTGATGAGGAATCCAGAGGAGCCCTGTATGTCAGTCAGGGTACATTCGGCAGCTAGAGATGGAACAGATGGGGGAGTGTGTCAAACTGGCTTAAAGCCAGAAGGATCTATTGAATTACATCACTGAAAGTCCACAAGCAGGCAGTCTTCTGGATTGATAGACGATCAATACTGTCATCATAGTCACAATTTTATTTTGTCTTGCTATCTACAGGAGCTATAGTGAATTAGATGATACTCTCTACCTTATCCCGCCTTAAACTATGCCTCCCCCTAACCCCTGCAACCTGTTGGATATGATCTTATTTGGAAAAAAAAAAAAAAGACACACACAGAGGAGAAAGTCATATGAACACATAACAGTGATAAGGATGAGCAGCCACAAGCCAGGGAATGCTGGCAGACATCAGAACCAGACTGTGCTCATCTCTAGAAAGAGCACTGCCCTCCCTATACCCTGATTTTGGGCCTTTGGCCTGCAGAACTGAAAGAGAATAAATTTCTGTTGTCCGAAGCTACTAACTTCCTAGTGATTTGCTTTGGTGAGCCAAGGAGAATACAATTATGAGGGTTACCTCAGGCTTGTACCTATGTCCTGTCCCTATGTCCAGGGGTGGAATCAGCCATCCCCAAAGCCCACAGGAACATAGAGGGCACCCTGGAGTCAGGACCTTCACACGTTCAAGGAACAAGGCCACACAGTCCTGAGACCTTCAAACCCTGGGAACATAGCTATATGTCTGGGATGGGGAGCACCTGCTCTTGAAACAGTGGCTCAGGTATAACAAAGATTTTTTTTTTTTTTTTTTTTGAGGCAGGGTGTCACTATGTAGTGCAGGTTGGCCTTGAACTCATGGTAATCCTCCTGCTTCAGCCTCCCCAGTGATGGGTTTAGAGGCATGTGCCACCAGGCCCAGTTACATCATTCACTTTTAAGACACTATTTTATCCAGCTGGTCGCCCAAATCAGGACCTCAGGGATCATCCCACACATGCCCCTTTCCCTTGCCTTCCCCTCACAAGCAATCTGTCTACCCCCCTTGGTCTCTGTAGCCATTACCCTAGTTTAAGACATCATTTTCTCTTGCTCGGCCTCTCTGCCTTCAGCCTCCTCCTGCCATTCTCCTCCAGAAACCAGAAGAAGCTTCCAAAATGAAGATCTGCCCATGTCACAGTCCTACAAAAACAAAACAAAACAAAACCTTCCAGCTGCACACACAGCTTCCTTGGCCTTACAATATTCCCACCCCCACTTGCCTGACCAAACCCTAGAGGATTCAAAGGAGGCTCTCTCCTTTGAAGGGTCTTTTAATCTCCACCCCTTCTTGTGGGTCCCCACATATACATCCTGAGTTCACTCTTCTCAAAGTTTTTCTGTGGTTTTAAGAGTCAATTTGTGTACCATCACCTCCTGCTCCCAAGTCTGAGCTCCCCAAAATCAGGATCGAGGCGCTCCACCTCTTCATACTGAGAGCACAGTATACAGCAACTGTTCAGAAATAAATATACTAATTAATGAAGATCAAATCTACAATGGACTTCCTTTGCTGTGTATGAAACAAAATACATCCTAGACTTTTGCTGAATCTATTTCCCACTTAAGGAAAGAAAGTACATAGACCCAAAAACCTGGAAGACTTGTCAGGTTCTTTGTGACCGTTGGCCAGCTATTTTATTTCCCAAAGCCATGCTTTCTCCTATGAAGAAGGAATTTTAAACCCTACTTCCTAAGAACGATCCACCAAAAGAATACATTTTACCTTTCTTTGCCATATACTCACTCTCACATTAGCAAGTGTA
Organism: Hydrochoerus hydrochaeris; assembly: GCA_004027455.1. Taxonomy (NCBI): domain Eukaryota; kingdom Metazoa; phylum Chordata; class Mammalia; order Rodentia; family Hydrochaeridae; genus Hydrochoerus; species Hydrochoerus hydrochaeris. The sequence goes on along the minus strand of PVLA01000253.1, from coordinate 131,378 downwards.
TGTTAAGTGTTGCGTGTCAAATTTAAAGGTAAGTACTGGCAGTTAACGATGACTCTTAGCCTAAATTTCACAGTAATCTTTTCTGAGAAAACTCATCTATAAAATTTGGAATAAACCCTGAGAACTCACAGATGAGTTTGTCAACCAGCATGAAGTCAGCTAGCAGGAAAGTAACCTGGAGCCACGCTTGGCAGCTTCAGAGTTTTCAACCTCCCTGTGGGTCACAATGAATATCATAGCGTGAATGGGTCTTTACTGCCACCTGCTGGAAAAGTAGAAGAAAGCCACAAGAGGCAGCAAGGAGAAATTCAGCAGCCGGTCTACAGTTGCCAAACACATGGCTCTAACTTCCATCTGCCACGTTTGTTCAACAGCTAAGGAAAAGTTGTCAGAGGAGATTGCTTTTTAAATCAAAACCACTTCACAGGGAGAAACCTAAAAAACCAACCTTGCAATGATCAGTAAATAGAAATGTGCCTCCTGAGATAATTTTTCCAAGGACCAGAGTAGCTATGAAAGTAGAAAGATCTGTCTTCTTTAGAAATCACAGATGTATTTCACCTCCTTGCCCTACCCCCAGGCTACCATCAAGTACAATCTGGAGGAGTTCTCCACACCCTGGTGCCCTGGACTTCAAGCGACTGGTCTTCTTGCCTATATATAAGGCAGAATCTAGCTCAGTGTGGGAACTAACTCCAAAGAAACTGCCAGAAGCAGAGAGGCCATTCTTTCCAAAGGCCTTGGCTTTGCAAGCAGACTTGCTAAGTCAACAAAGTGGGAGCCAGCCCTGCCTCTTGCCTTCCTGTTACACCCTCCAGCACCGTCTCCCTCCAGCCTGGTAGTTCTTGTACCACGCACATGTGAGTCCACACAAGTGCACATACATACAGAATCATCTAGATACACCATTCTCATATATTTGGGTGAAGAATCTGCTCTGGGAAATCTGGAAGAATCTAGATGGGCTTCAGCCAGGGTTATTTTTTCTTTCTCCATATTCTAACCATCCTGTAAAAAGCTGGACCTAAAAATGCAAACTCCGGAAAACCACGGGCAGTGCAGCTCTGAGATATTTACTTAGCCAATGAATTGGCTTTGTCCCAAGAGAAAAGGCTCGGATTTCCTCGGGCTGCAGTGCTGGGCTGAGTCTAGCCAATTGCTTCAATTGCTGAGAGGGTCCCTCCTGACCCAGGCATACTAGGGAATGCTCCACCCTCTGTTGTCTCCTGGGGTCTCATGATGACCAGATGACCACCAGAAACATGGCACCAAACAAAAGTATGTAGAAGGAGATATATTTCCCAGAATTTCACAAAACACAAGAAAACCAGAGTAAAAACAAATGGGAGCCTCAAAAATATACAAAATTCCCTATACAAATTGTAAACAGCTAAGGCTGGAGTGCAGCTCAGTGCTATGGGGCATGCTTAACAGGAGTGAGGCCCTGCTCCCATGCAAAAAAAAAAAAAAAAAATCATGACCAACACAATTCTGTTTATTCTACCCCAGCACAAAAATTGAAATTTATTCATCAAGATAAAAAATAGAAACAAAGAATTATTAGCACTCTGGTATTAATCAACTGATGATATCGCCAATGCATCATCTGTATCTAGCTGATGACAACTCCAGGTTGCCGGCAATAAAGTGTTCACATCCAGACTTCTGTAACTTTCCATCCAGAAGTAAACCATCACTCTCTCTAACCATCCTCTTTTCCAATGCTGTGCTCTCATTTTTTGTGTGTGTTTATTGGTACACTTTAGATATACATAATGGTAATATTCATCATGGAGAATATGTACCTGTACATGATGTATCTTGCTTCTTTTTTCCCCAGTCCTCTCTTCTCCCTTTATGTACTCACATCTTGATGTCTGTAGCTCATTTCCTCAAGGTTGTAGCTGGGCCGCAGGCAGCAAGATACACAATGGGGTGGGCATCAGGTTATCCTACATCCATCTTCAAAGGGATCCCTATCCTGCAGCACCAAGTCCATCAAGTTTTTGGAATACTGTAAGCATGAAGACTCTTGGCAAGGTAGTCCTGACCTTCCTAGAGGCACCAACACCTAGTGCTGAGGACCTAACTCCACCAAGGCAAGGAACAGAAAGCCAACTGCTGGGCTGGGGATTTAGCTCAGTGGCTTAAGCACCTGCCTTGCAAGCACAAGGTCATGAGTTCGATCCCCAGTACAAAAAAAAAAAAAAGCCAACTGCTGGCTTACACAGGGACAGGGGTAGGTGTGAGAAAAACATGTGTATCTCATCTATGTCACCCTGACACACCTAATGAACACATATTTACTCTTCCTTCCATCACCCAAGGCTGTGGTCAGCAGTGGTTTCTTTCTTGGTAAATGACATTATTTAAAAAGAAACATCAGAAAAAAAGCTTCTCATTTCTTCCTACCTCTCCCTTAATACCTGTACTTCTCAGCAGCCTCTGGCCACTTTTGTTCCTCTCCATTCCATTTCTCTCCCTGCCTATCTCTTCCCCTATTGCTGTACACATTCAGAAGGCACTGGGCCAGTAAAGAGAAACAACAGCACGAGAGGCAGCAGCACAGATGGTCCTAAAAACACCTGACCCAACCCCTAGTCATTACGTCCTTTCAGCCATCTTCTTGGACTCTCTTTATAAAGATGGCTACTCGCTCTTCCTTAAGACATTCCTCTTAATGTGGCTTGAGTTGCTCCCACACATCCCTGGTTTTCCTCTTCTGCTGCCACAACCTGTCTTTGTCATCAGATCCATCTCCCATCTCAGCTCTCTTCTTAGCACAGACCTGGCCTCACCAATCTCCAACTCCCTCACTAGGGTAGTGTCTACAGAAACTTCACAAATCCACTCTTTTGTACCTCCAGTATCTCCATCTCCTACATAAGATCAAAAAATAAGGCAAAAAGCATGGCGTGGTGGCTCATGCCTGTAATCCCAGCACTCGGGAAGCTGAGGCAGGAGGATCATTGTGAGTTCGAGACCAGCCTGGGCTACAAAGTGAGCTCAAGGCCAGCCTGCAATGCATAGCAAGGCCCTGTCTCAAAAAGGCAAAAAACAAACAAACAAATAAAAACACAGATTAAAAAAAAATAAGGCAAAAGCTTAAGGTCACACTGCCATTCATCTCAAAATATTCCCTCTCATTTCAAACACAATCATTCCATTGTTCTTGCTTCTTTCTGATGTTTTTGCATTGTTGTGACTACCTTGATGTTCTGGCTCAATTCAAAACACATACCTTTCAAGACTGTTATAACTTTGGGAAAAAGTCAAAAATCACAGGCTGCCAGATTCAGTAATAAGGTGGATCTCTGCCTTTCCATTGGAGGCGACATGGCAATGCCATTCATTGTATTTTTTTAATCACACCTCATAAAGACATGAAAGAGGACTTCCAGAACTGCTTCAGGAAGTGGCAAGAATAATGGGCTAAGTGGGTTCACAATGAGAGGGGAGTATTTTGATAGGGATTAATAGCAATGTGTCTTTTACTCTTTTTAAAATTTAAACATTCACCATGTATTTCAGTCACACCTTGTATATGTATCTGCTTGTTGAATGTTGAGTCTAGAAAACTAATACCCAGAGAGGGTAAGGTTGCTAATTTCCAATATTTAAAAGTGTCAGGAATGCGAAGCAGCCCAGGGCCAAGGGGGTAGACTAGCTCAATGTAAGGAAGCCTTTTCTAACAAACAGCACTGGTCAGCAAGGGGTAGCTCCTTCCAGTCAGTAAGCTTCTTGCAGCTACAGCAAGCAGAGAGGATTTGCAAATACATAAGGCCAAACTACACAACACACATGCTCTTTCCCAATTTGAGACTGAGACTTCTCAGCTTCAGCCAGAGATTCAGATATTTTTTTCCCTATTTTTGTTGAGTACCTAAAATTACAATTCCTCATTGTAAGGCACTGGTTAGAAATCATTGTAGTATTACCTCTCATTCTTTATTTATTGGAAGAAAGGAGGGATCCTGGGAAGGTATACAGGGACTTGTACATGCTACCACTCAGCTATACTCCCAGCCCAATTATTTTTTAAACAATCATTAAAGTCAAGAGGTTTGGCACATGCCTATAAGCCCAGCACTAGAAAGGCTGAGGCAGGAGAATTACTGAGAGTTCAAGACTAGCCTGACCTACATAGCGAGACTCTCTTTCAAAAAAAAAAAAAAAAACTAAACTAAACAAGGATTCTATCAAATAAACAATCTACATTACAACCTTGTCTTGTCATACTTACACTACTTTTTAGAGGGAAAAAAATGTAGTTGGTTTGAATTAAAAGTTTGCATGTTAAGAGTTGTAAACTCACCACTTGTGAATGTTTTTTTTCTATCCCTATACATTGTTTAAAAAAAAAATAGCAAATTAGAAAAGAATCCTAACTAAATCCTAATTATATTTAGATTAAACACAAAGACATTTTAAAGACTCTTCAAATTCTTTTTTCATCCCACCAGCCTGGGATAAACACTACCATTAAGCCCTAATTAAAACAAGATAAATTTGCACCATTACTGAAGGGAACTAAATTTATGCCAATATTTACTGAACATTTTCATGCTGGGCCCATGGTAGGAAACAGAGATGTTGAGGAGTCACGGTCTGGCTCTCACAGAGCTCTCAGACTAAAGGGAACAGAACATAAACCAATGATTATTGCAGAGGAAGATGAGAGCCGTGATGTTTGTCAGAGCAGGGAAGACTAGACACACAGCACACTCTGCTGTAGAAAACAACTTGTCTCTATATTAACTACTTAATTGCAAAATCTACACTAACAAAAATCTATGTAACAAAAAGCAGGGGCTGGGGGTATAGTGTAAAGTATAAATATATATGTAGAAAACTGCCTATATTTCTATCACCTAATCAAATTGTTGCTCCTTTTGTCTATTACCAGCTAAGCCTTGTCACTTACATATGTGACTTTTTATATATGCAATATTATTACAGTAGTTTCACAGCCTACATTTTCACTCATTAGTATTTTTCTATTTCACTTTTTGTTTTTCCTCACTCCCACCTCATTCCCTTCAGAACACTTTACATCTTTCTCTGTCCTGTGGAGACATCAGAACTAACCAGCTCCCTCTACCCTTTTCCTGCTCTCCTGACAACTGGCATTTCAGCCAGAAAGCCATTCTAGCACTGGAGATGTGGCTCAGTCATTGGTAGCACACTTGCCTACCATATGTGAAACCCTAGGTTCAACAATACCCAGCACAATGCAAAAAAAAAAAAAAAATAGTCTTTAAGAAACTATTATTTTCTACCTACTTGTTCCAATACACTCTCTTACCCCCTATCAGTTTTGCTGAAATACAGTGGCCCCTTGACTTACAAACTCAACTCATTCCCAAAGGCTGGCTATAACTCAAGTTGTCTGTTGGAGGCTCAGGTGCCTCTACATGGCCTTCAAAGTCTCTCTCCTAGGGCCAGAGATTTAGCTCAATGATACAAATACCTGCCTGGCAAACACAAGGTCATGAGCTTGATCCCTGGTACCAAAACAAAGTCTCTCTCCTGTATTCAGGCAGATCTCAGTGTCCTTGGAGACTCGCCCAGGATTTCACAATTAACCCCATAAAGGAAAGGATGTTTAACATTCCTTCCAGAACTCTTTAAGGGTTAAATCTGTACCTGCGACTATCTGGAAGCACAATCAGCCGGCATTTAGGTCATTAACTCAAGACTTTGGTCATAAGTTAAAACTGAAATTCTGGTCATAACCCAAGTTATTCATGTCAAGTCAGAAACTATAGGGAACTGGCAGGGAACTGCAGTGTAACTGGCAGGGAACTGCAGTGTAACTGGCAGGGAAAGCGTAACTTCCAAACATCAAGAGAATGAACCCTCGATCCAAAAATCTTCCATAGATCACAGCGGAGAATTTGGTGGCTTTTCACTCAGCTAGTCATACACATACCCTTTTTTTTCCCTCCCATGCACATACACATGGTGTGCGTATATGTGATTTCCACGCTATAGCTCTGCCTTCACTTGGTTTCAGCTGCTTCATAACTTCAGTTTATACATGAGCAGACACAATCCTTCAACAATTTCTGCCAAATTCCACAAGTTCTCAATGTCTTGGCTCACTTTTTTCTCACTGTATTTGAGACAGGGTCTCACTATGTAACCCAGGCTGGCCTCACATGTGCACATCTGCTGAGAGTACAGGTATATGTCGCCACGCCAGGCTCTGGCTGTTTACCTTTTCATGCCAGACACAATCACACACTTGTCAGCTATGACTGGGAGGAGGAGGAGGAAAGAAAGGGTCCACAACCGCCCCTGTGGCAAAGTTGATGGAGGGGACATTTTCTCTCCCTAGGACCACCATGGCCACAAGGCCCCTCACAGTCAAAGTTGCTGCCTCCTCCTTCATGACTCTGCCTTGTTTACATACTTTGTGAAGTCTTTGAAAAACAAATGGTTAAATGCTCAATTAACTGCTATGCAGTTTACTAAGATTTTGTGTCTGAAATCTTTTAATTCAGCTCTGATGAAGAGAAGGTTAAACAAATAATTCCTCAGCAGGTTAAACTGGCAAAGGTGACTTACTCTAGTGGACCAAAGCATGGCCCCCAAATCCCACCACTATACTCTCACGCACGTGGGACCAAAAAAGAGAACAGCTTGCATGCACTTTTATCCCTGTTCTACCTCACTGTGTGGATTTAGAGGTCTTACATATCTCACCTCTAGAATGAGATAATTTTTTTTTAAAGAGTAACTTCATAACTCTCTAGTTTAATCTAAATACTTTGATCCTTAAAATTTAATTTAGGTACTTTAAATGGAGGAGTAAAACCTGGCTCAGAAGCACTTGATTAAAAGCAAGAAAAGATAAAGACCATTGATTTTTTTCCTTTTATTTATAAAGAACACAACTCCTCCTGACACAGACACAAATACTCACACAACCCGAGGAGGAGTCCATTACAACAGTAACAGAATGGGGGAAACAGCAGGACCCTATTCAACAGGGATCTGTGCACCCCAGATTCAGGAATTACTGAGAACATTGTCTCGAATGGGACATCTCACCTCAGAGACAGGAAGACTTTAACCGCAGGACCCACCTACCACAAGGCAGAAAGTTCCACACTCAATCTTCAGCATCATCAAACTGTCCTGTTTCAAACACCATCTTGGAATAATGGGGAATCAGTGGAGGAGGATGGTGCCAACTGGGGTCATAGATCATGTCTCCTTGTGGGGCACAGCACACCCAAGGTTTGATCTCTTGACAAATGCTCCCCTGAATGTCATCGGCATCTGCAGGCAGTTTTAAAACACATATTAGTGGAAGGAGGAAACATGAAAACAGATCGCAAAAACAAATGTCTAGGAAACAGACACTCCCATTTTGTTTAATAACATAAACATGTACAGACTAACATACACATAGTGCTTCTTTCCTAAACAATTGCAAATAGTCATTCTGAATCCCTCTGTGTTTCTAAGATGAGGTTCTTAGCAGTGGAGAGGAAGCAAGTGGAAAACAGAGCACTTCTGTCTGCAGCTGCTCAATTTGGACAAGGATTTTTGGAGATGGTAATATTTTCTCCATGTTGAAACAAAGTGCTACATTATGCAAGTCAACTGCAAACTTTGCAGTTTTCCTTTCTGTTGTTGTTGCTATTAAATATAAAAAGAAGTTGTCACAGAAATTTCAGACCTGTAGTGACAATGAGGCTGAACCCTCCATATGGGCCCCTCTCCCAAACTGTTTGCCTTCAGGGTTAGTCCAGAAGGAGGGTCTGAAAAGGTCTGTCTCAGGACCCGGGAAACTCCACACCTACCATAAGGATTCCCTTGATCTGCTTTCAACTCCATATCCCAGTCCTCATTAAAAAGATCAGCAGTCTGTTCCTTGGGTGGACAGTGTGTCGCTTGTAACAGCTCCCAGGCATTCTTTTCCCCATCAGACTCCTCATTCACAGCAAAGCTTTCCGCTTTAGAATGTGTGTCCTCGCCGTGGTTAGGAATGTCACTAAGGATGCTCTGTGCTCCACTGGCTAAGAAATCAACAACGGAAAGTTTTTAAAAATGAAAAACCAGGGGCTGGGGATTTAGCTTAGTGGCATAAGCACCTGCCTATCAAGTGTGCGGTTGTGAGTTCAATCCCCGGTACAAAAAAAAAGAAAAGAAAAACCAGAGAAGGCCTGCTCCTGTGCTTGGAAACCTTGTAGTAGACTTAAGAGGGTGCAAACACAAATGTAGAGTTCTTAGTCATCTATGCACTTATTACTTATGTTTCTAGAGGAAGGTTATCTTTTTTTTTTTTTTTCCCCTCAATAAGATGTTTTGTCTTTAACAAGGTCATTAATTGCCAGGTCATCAATTGTAGTTCACAGAGGAAGCTAAGCCCTGTTTACATTTTCAGGTGGTTTCCATGTCATTGAGCCAAAGGCCTCTGACAAACGATGTTTTTGCACAATACAAGTTTATGCTGAATTTTATTCTTCAATTGTGGCTCAAAGAGCATGTCAGAGGTGAATGCAGGTATGAGAAGGAGCAGAGGAAACAAAGGCAGAAGAGGACGGCCTGTTTAGTCACAACATGCAGCCTCTGTGTTCCTCTTCCTGACATCGAGGAAGCAGGCAGGTACATTTTCAAAAGATCTCACAATGGAAAAAAAGTCTGAGGAAGGGCTACGGTATTGCCAGGTTGGTGCTGCAAAAGGAATCAGCCCAGAAGTGGCTGTTAACACTGTAATAATAAGTTATAAGCAATAATGTAATAGTTCACCACAAGAAGTCTAAAACCAGATTGTCTGCGCTCAGCTCTGGTCTGTCAATTATTAGATGTGTAACTGAGCTCAAATGTACTTAACTGATTCCTCATAAGTTAACCCCCGAATTACCACATGACCCAGCAACTCCACTCCACATATATATACAAAGGAACTGAAAAAAAGGTATTTACAAAACAAGAATGTTCATACCAGCACTACTCACAATCACCATGAGGGAAATACAGCCCCAAATATCCATCCATGGATGAATGGTAAACAAAATGTGTCACATTCATGCATGGAAGTATTCAGCCATTAAAAGGAATGGAGTGCTCATACGTGCTGCAACATGAATGGACCTTGAAAATATGCTGAGTTGAAAAAAGCCAGACACCAAACGACTGTGTATTGTATGATTCTATTTTGGTCAACTCACATTTGCCTATTCAGAATAGGTGTATCATCAGAGACAGGAAGCAGATTAGTAGGAAAGAGAAGAATGGAGAGTGACTACTTAATAAGTATATAGGATTTTCTTTTGGGATGAGAAAAATGGTCTAGAACTAGTACTGATGGCTGCACAACACTGTCATTGTGCTAAATGCTGCTGTTTTTTTTTTTTTTTTTTGGTACCCGGGATCAAAGTCACAATCTCGCGCTTGCCAGGCAGGCACTTAGGCCACTGAGCTAGACTCACGTCCCTGTATTCTTTAAATTAAGTGATAAATTTATGTATCTTTTATCACAATTTAACATTTTTTACTTTGCCTCAGTCTCCTCATCTGTAATATAGCACTGTTGTGAGTTTAAAGAAAAAGATGTTTTAAAGCTGTGCCTGGTACACACTGAGAATACTCAGCAAGTGCTAGCTGCTGTGACACCACCAGCACTGGCCACTGGCCCTCTCTTCAATGATGGAAATGCTCTACACTCTGTGCTGTTCAACACTGCAAGCCACAGGTGACTGACTACAGAGTACATGAAATGTGGCCAATGTAACTAAGGAGCTACATTTCTCACTTAATTTGATTAAAATTAAATTTATCTAGGATCAGTGGCTAACAGCTATTGCACTTAAAAGTACAGTTCTACATCTTCCTTCTTCAATCCTCGGAAAGCCATGGGACAGGAACGGTGAACCTTTTAGTTTTTAATGATACAAAGAGCCTGCAGCAGTGCACACGCCATAGGTTCACCACCCCTGCCCTAGGAGACTGGTATTATCAGCCCCATTTTAAGGTAAAGAAAAGTTATATAACTTATTTAAAGCCATGGACACTCTGACCTGGGGCTGAAATTGAAACGATTTTGCTTGACTCCAAAGCCTATATTTTTTTCACTGTTCCAAACTGCTCTTTCTATGAAAGGAGTGGTTTCAGACATAAGGAAAGCCCAGGATGTCACTTCAGGAAGCTCCATAGGCCTTTCTAAACAAGGGCACTGTTGAAATACTGGGCAGAGAAGGCAACTCAGTGGCACAAAGGGTCAGCTTCAACACTTGGTTGAGGCAGGAACATCATTGTGAGTTCAAGGACAGCCTGGGCTACATAGCAAGTCCCTGCCACATATACACAAAAAAAATACTAGCTAGCAAGGAAAGGTAAACAAGACACAGGGACTGTCCTCTTGTCTTTCCTCCATCTCTCCCAACAGCCACCCCAAGTCTTGCTATCTACTTGCCTAGTCGATCCACGGCTGTCTCAGTCTCTCTCTCGGGACCAGAATGGTCAGCTGTAGCCAGGCCAACCTGCAGAAAAAGTAATGACCAGGAACTTGGAGAGCTGGGATATGCCCAAAAGAAAGCCACTACTGTGACGCTGAGAACCCCCGCCATACTCCCCTTCATGGCACAGGGATGAGGTCCTGCAGCCCTCGTTTTCTGCTTTACTATTTACACTAAGCAAGGTCAGAAGAAGAAAGGTCTTGTTCCTTCCATCCCAGCAACACTTCTTCACCCTTGCCAGTGGGAGTGCCTTCCTGTCACAGTGAATGAATGCAGCTGCCAGTTTTGCCAGCACTTGCAGAGTCAGCATCAATAGCAGGCCATCTCTTCTAGGGCCTGGGCCTCAGGACCTCTTCTCTAAGCTGAGAACCCAGTGCCAGCCGGAGCAACACTCTTTCCTTGGAGGCTGAAACTTCAACACTGTAAAGCCTTTCCTCTAGGCATATATATATATATATATTATATATATATATATATATATATATATATATTATATGTATATAAATTATTTTTGTAGGCAGGGTCTCACTATGTAGTTCAGGCTGGCCTTGAATTTGCTTATATAGCCCAGGCTGGTCTCAAACTCACAGTGATCCTCCTGCCTCAGCCTCCTGAGTGGTGGGATTATAACTGTGTACCACCACACCTGACTTAGTTTATATATTTTAATCATTCCAACTTCAGCCCTTTGTTCTCTCAGCCATAGTGTTGGCAGCTGTTTGTTGAAGGTGCTACCTGCTTATACCTTTTTAGTTACTATCTATGCTGGGCATGGTGGCCACACACCTGCAATTCCAGCACTCCAGAGACTGAGGTAGAAGGATCTGTAAATTCAAGGCAAGCCTGAAGTATACAGCAAGAGCTTGTCTCAAAATAGAAAACAAAAAATTCTATGCACAGAACAATTATTTTTATCCAGTTCTATCTCCTCACTAATATATGGGAAGGACACAGCTTTAGTTTGTTCCTCTGCAAATGCTCAGCAGTGAAAAGAATTTTTCAAATCACCCATCACCAATCAGATACTTTTCTGGCCTCATATTTGAAAGTTCATGAGACCTAAGGTCATGGTGGAACATGCCTATAATCCTAGCTACTCAGGAGGTCAAGATAGCAAGATTCCAAGTTTGAGGCCAGCCTGAGCAAACTGAGACTCTATCTAAAAATTTACAAATAAAAACAAAAAGAACTAGAAATGTAGCTCAGTGGTGGAGTGCTTGCCTAGCAGGCACAAGGTCTCTAGATTCAATCCTCATACCACCAATAAATAAATAAGCAAGCTGGACATGGTGATTCATGCCTAGTCACAGCACTCAAAAGGCTGAAGCAGGAGGATAAATAGGACTACATACACACACATGTACATTCATAAAAAGTTCCTTAAACCGTATGATCTCCAAGATCTCTTTCTAGTGATCCACAAGTTATGTTCTCAGCCTGTGATTAGAATGATTTCAGCCCTATCTCTGCTATTAACTGTGTGTGACCTCTCCTGGAAACTGGAAAGTGACCATCCTCACCTTGCAAGGGGCTTATGAAGAAGTAATATTTAAGGAAACTCCTAACACATTGCTAGAATATAAACATTTCTTGAATTTAAACTCATCTTTTATCCAGCATCTAAATTGTGCTTGGCAATTGTCCCAATTAGCATTATCTACTCACGCAAAGGCTTAACAGTAATTCCACCTTTTGTGGGTCAGTGACAACCATTGATAACTGATGTCTACACCAACCATGAACCTCTCACCTAAATCACTGCCATAGCCTTCTAACCACCTCGTACCCACCAGCCTTGCAGGGGCTCAAAACCTTCAACACTCTCCACTGTCCCAGCACAAGATTAGCCATGTCATTACATTCCCCCTCACTGCCCATGGACTTGTTAAACCTATTTCTCTGCAAGCTATGGGACCCAACTCCAAGCCATTTGTCCTGCACATTCTCATCTCTGAGCCATTGCAGGTACTACCCCTTAATACCTTGGAGAGAGGGGCACATCCTTTCCTACTCTGACAAAAATCAATCTTATCCCATTCTTCAATCCAAAATAATTTAATTTGCTTTTGAGGGGGCGGGATTTTTGTTTTGTTTTTGAGACCAGAGTCTCGCTATATAGTTCAGGCTGGCCTTGAACTCGCTGTAATTCTGATTCAGCCTTCCAAGTGCTGGGATTACAAGCGTGCGCCACCATGCCCTGGCAAACTAATTGTCTTCATAAATCTACGGCTGTATTTTTCATATCCTGGTAAAGCACCGTCTTTGATGCATAAGCAAGCATTCCATCCATCCATTCCGTTCATATGTAATATTCCAGAATCAATGCTGGGCGTTGGGTAAACAGCCCGAAGCAAAGTTCCTATTGTCAGGGAGCTCACTGTTGACCAAGGGATTAACTGTAAACAGGGGCAGGTGATAGCTGTAATAGAGGTCTTGGGGAAAAAAAGAGCTGTCTGGGACGTACGTGAAAACAAGTTTCTGGAAAACCTGCTTCAAACAGGGCCTTCTGGTCTCATTTTTAAACAGAAGGGGACGGTGCATGTGGCATCCCCTGGAGCGCACTATGGACCGGGCTTTCCGAGTTAAACCCCTGTCCCTCCACGCCTCAGGTTCCCGGCAGCGGGTCCCCGCTCCCGCTGGTCCGCATCATCTCCCCTTACAGAAGACCCGCGCCACCCCACCCACGCAGCGGGCTCTCGGGCCCGCGCGGCCTTCGCTGTCCAAGCCCCACTAAAGGGGCCGGCGCCCCCCAGCGGCCCCGCCCGACACCGCCCCCGGCCCGTGACTTCCCGCCCGGGCTGCAGGTGGTGGCTGCCCCGCCCCCACGCGGCGCTCACCTCCGGGCTAGGGGGACCTTCCCGCGTGCTCAATAGCAAGAGGCCCCGAGGCGGCCCCGCAGCCCCCAACGCCTGGGCTGCGGCCGCCTGAGGGTCCATGCCGTCTGCCCACCCGACGCTCGGCGCCCTGGACGTTGCGCGGCCACGTGACGCGCCAGCCCGGCCGCTAGCTGGAGTCGCCGCCTCCAAGGGGCCAATCAGCGGGGGCGCTCGCGGCCGAGGGCGGGGCGCAGGTCACGGGAAGCCTGGGCGGGGTCAGAAGCGTTTGGGGTTCTGGACCCGCTGCCTGTGCTAGCTGAGGCTAAACGACTGTTATCCACCACGCTGGCTGTTCCATCTTCAGCACCCGGATTCCGAACCTATGCGACAGGATATAAAGCCCAGCTGTCGAAACTGTTAATAACGTTGAGGCTCCGACCACTTTTTACTTTCTCCCTCCCCAGATTTCTCTAGAATCCCGGCTGGAATTGGACTGTAACATCCTCAAATGACTCCCTGATTTCAGTTGATGATGTTCTTTAAAGTTAATTCACTAAAATCCAAGGTAGATTATTAAATTAACAAACTGCTACAATGCATGGACACAATAGGTCACAACACCCTTAACAGAGCCGCCCACCATTCAACCTAGTGAGTCTCTGTTCCGTTGCCACGGAGGCACATAAACCGGTTGCACCTGGTGACAGGCCATGCACGGGGTGGGGCACTGGGGGACGCTGATGTGAAGACCTTTCACCACTGCGGCCTGCTCTGCTCCCACTGCCTATTACCTTAAAGCATCAGATACCCTGAGAGCCGGGATTCCCTGCTCACCAGGAAACCTTAATTCAGTGTCTTGGAACAATCCAGAGCCTCTTCCCTCATCTCCCTCAGGAAATGTTGTTTGTAAATGACATTTCAAAATATTTAGGGTGTAGTTGACACATAATATTCATGTTTTGTTTTTCTTTGTTTTCCTACAGAAAAGGGAATGTGACCAATTGTGTTCTTTTCTGATGATCCAGTCATTTCCCCCAAATGCAGCTGGATCTAGATCAGCACAGAATGTTCTGCAATGGAGAAAATAAAATTTTTTTTTTTTAATCTGTGATGTCCAATTCAGTAACTATGTGGCCACTGAGCCCCTGAAATATGGCCAGTGTAAATAAGAAACCAAATTATTTACTTCCTGGTGTAAGCTATCACACGTGGCTACTACATTTAACAGTGCAACTGAAAGCGACACAGCTAGACGCTTTTTCATTAATTTCAACAGTGAGGTACAGGTACAGCGATGCGATGATCCAGGGAGACCCACTTTCACAGCCTTGCTGTAAGTGGCCACTGCTGCAGAAAATTAAATTTCCCAGCACTTAATAAATGGGGAAAACAGGAAACTTCAAGCAAATGACAAGCAAACGAAAAACCCAAGAGTATTCTAAAATACTGTAATATTCATAGAAATTCAGTATACCATAAAGGTAGCATCATGAATTAGCAGAGAAAAGTAACTGGCCAAGTAGTATTGGAAAAATTAGATGTTTGGGGAAAAACACTGAGTTGTCCTCAGCAAGAATAAAGATTTTAAAGCATTTTGTAGAACAAGAAAAAAAATCATGCACACACCCCTGTGCCAGGTACAGTGATTTGTGTCTATATTCCCAGCTAATTGGGAGGCTGACCTAACCACTGAGGATTAAATTACTAAAATAAACCATGGCTTCTTTTTCAGTGGAATACCATGAATTTGTTAATTGGGGGACCAGGACAAGGGATTGAATCTAGGACCTTTGCATTGAACTACATTCCCAGCCCTTTTTAACTTTTTATTTTGAAGCAGGGTCTAGCCGAGTTGTCCAGTTTGGGCTTGAATATGTGATCCTGCCTTGGCATCTCAGAGTGCTGGGACTATAGGCATGTACCACCATGCCTAACTTCATTCAATGTTTTTAAGGTTAATGACATGAAAAAATAATATAGTATTAAGTGAAACTTTAAAATAAGACTGCACTGAGCACTTCTCCCAGTGACATTACAATGTTAAATTAAAGAATATAATTCAAGCCAGACATGGTGGCTCAAGCCAATAATCCCAGCACTTAGAGGTTGAGGGACAAAGAGTCCAAGGCCAGCCTAGGCTACATAGTAAATTCAAGGCCAAAATGGACTACATTGCCAGACTCTGTCTCAAAAAACAAAGAAATAAATTCAAATAATTGGAATTATACCCTTCTCTGCTCCAAGCCATCCTTCCATACTTCCCTGTTGAGGCACTTTACTGCCACTGAATCTCTCTACCCTGCCCCTCCTGCACTGCTGGGGTTCTCCATGCAAACACTTCTCTATTCATCCATCTTTGAAACACATTTTCAGCTGTCTTAACTTTTCCCCTTAAACTTAGCACCTTTTTCTCTGCTACTCCAGCTATCTCTTTTAGGACATTTACCTGTTTTCCCAACCCTACCACCAGCAAAAATCTCCTTTTGTTGTTTTGTTGGTACTGGGAATCGATCTCACGACCTTGCACTTGCCAGGCAAGAACTGTGCCACTGAGCTGTATCCCCAGCCCAAAAATCTCCTTTTGTCCTGCACAAAATGAGCAAATATTTCTTACGCAAATACTTCTCAGATGTTCTATAAGTATATATCCCATTTTAATAAAAGAAATCAAATTATTGAGTTCAACTCTATCTGGATTATAAGAGTTTCACTTTCTTCTCCACATGATTCTTTTTTCTTCATATTCAAATGCATATCATGGAGATTTTGATAATAAGGAGAAAACAAACAAAACTATACTTTCTTCTCCATTTTAATTAGCTCTTAGCTATACTAGAGATATGCAGGCTTGAATGAGGATAGTAAATAAAACTCCATTGTATGATTTCCCTGTTTTAGAAAATATTTAAGAACTATGGTAAATCTGGTCTCAACAAGCAGCCATTTAATAAGAAATTCTCTTTTCTGGAACATTAACATACTAATACAAAAGTAAACCATATCTCAAAAATCAGCCATCTTGTGTGCCAACTCTGAACAATTTACAGATTGTTTCACAATACAATCTGCCCAGAACACTTGCAGTACAACTTCATAGTTGGTTGGATTTGTCTCTTCACTAATGGCCAGCCTGATGCATAACATGTTTAGCTACAAACAACTCTGCTGACTCTCCCTGCAACATTTTCATGGCTCGCCAGTAGATCTGTCCGCAGTTCTCAGGTCTACCAAGGGGATGGTTCAACTCTTCTTTTATGTAATCCATCCAAAGATCTTTAAAAGGAACAACAAAAAAATACTGTAAACATAATTAGATAACTGATAAGGCTTTATTAGGAAGACTTATTTAATATTCATTTATGATTTTTTTCCTTTTTTCAATCAGATCTTATTCGTACATTTTAGATATACATAGTGATCTCACTCATCACAGAGAATCTGTACCTGTACATGATAACTTGTTTCTTTTTTATATTCAAGGTTTCTAAGAAACTTTCTGCTGATATTTTCCTTGAGCTCTATGTAAAACAATACCTCTCTTAGCTTCTTTACATCCAGGAAAGGGGATTTCTTCTTTAAGTAGAAAGTCTTTGCAATAATCATGGCAGCATAAGTCATTTAATGAACTAAAACTATAATTTTTTTTTAAAGAGGGAGGATCTTGCTAAGTCTTTTTTCAAAGTGAAATTGACCTCAATTTGTCCACTATTACCATGCTTAAAAAAATATGCTTGTATTAGGTTAGCAACAATGCTGTTTTCACTTGAGATATTCCTAGGTAAATGGATGCACCTTGAGACCATACTGTTAAGTGAATGGATGAGACATACATGTGTAAACACCACATTGTTTCTAAAAAACCCAAAATGTGGTGCCAGGAATATAGTTCAGCAGCACAGCAAGTGCAAAGTCCTGAGTTTGATTCCTGGTACCAAAAAGAAAAGAAACCCAAGGTATAAATATGGTTCAAAACATATATTAGGTATTGTAAAATAGAAATAAAATGTTCAAATGGGGAAGAGAACAGGGAGGAGGAGAAAAAGTTAAAAAAAAAAAGAGAAAAGAAAGAAAAAATGGAAACAAAGCTAGTATGGAGGGGAGGAAAGGTTGATGGGAAGGTAGGATAACAGGAAAAAAGAGATCAAGTTATATCATATACAGGTACAAATTCTCTATGATGAATGTGATCATTATGTATATCTAAAACGTAACCAATAAATCTGATTTAAGAAAAACACAGCTCTTCCCAAAAAAAAAATGCTATTTTCATTCATTTTACCAGGAACAGTCTATTGAAAACCAGTAGGAGTAAATATCTTTTTAATGTAAATTTAAGAACCATATGTCAGTGTTAATGAGTTCATAAATAAAGCCCCACATTTTACATAACAAGCCCTTGCCCAGAAGTCTCTACAAATGAAAGTAATATGATAACCACATTAGCATCTCAAGTTTACTTGTTTACAGTAACTTCTTTTTGTTCTTCAGACCTAATTTTTAAAATGAAATGGGTTTTGTCACATAAAAACATAAAAAACTATACATATTAGTGGGGCACTATGATATTTTGATATATATGCACATTACATGATGTTTATATCAGATTAAACATATCTACTCATTTCATTACATTGAAAACTTTCTAAATCCTTTCACAGGCTTTTGAAATATACAGTACATTACTATTCTCTATATATTCACCCTGCTGTGACAAAAGAAAGAAGAGGCAAGGGCAAAAAAAATCAAGGCCATGATAGAAAAAAATCTAAAAGCACTGGTCTAATCATACTAATAGGTCACAACCAAAACTTGTATCTATACTCAAAAGTTTACTTACCAGAATCTGTAGATCCAAACTCTCTCAAAGCCCTCTCATAATATTCTCTTAAGTTCAGCATCTTGCAAGATTCCTATCAAAAACAATCAGACAATCTTGCCTCAAAAACCTAATTTAAAATGCATAAATTCACTTCAACTATTAAGCAGCCACTATTGCTTAGGTCTTTGAAGGGGAAGAAGGTTGGGGTTTAAAATGAAATGAAGACTGGTTTTCCAACTTACCCAGAAAAAAGATAAACGCACTATTCACCAAGTGTCAACCATGAAAGCATATAGTTCTGAGGGTGGAGAAAAGCCTAATAAATTTTAAATGAGGAACATGAGTGGCTTCCCAGGAAATGACATTCAAAAGCCTGATAACTTATATAAATGGAGGCTTGCAATGGTGGTGCACACCTGTTACCCCAGTCACTTAAGAGACTGAAGCAAGAAGGTCCAAGGCTACCCTGGACCATTTTTTGAGACTCTGTCTCAAAAACAAAACAAGGGCTGGGGGTGTAGCTCAGTGGTAGAGCACTTGCCTGGCATGCTTGAGGTCATGCGCACAATCTCAATGACACAGAAAAATGAAAATATAAAATCCATGGAAAAAGTCTTACTCCTCTCCATAGATAGCTAAAGGTTTCTTCTTTTTTGAGTAACAAAGAGGAGCCCAAATCCAAGCTCTGGCACAAATTAGTTGTGTCTATCTAAAAAGTTTTTACAGCAATGTTAAGTACAAGTAACCACTAGTTATATAATCTTCAGCAAGGTTTTTTTTTATCCTGACTTTAAATATTTTCTCACCTAGAAAATAAGAATACCTCTAAGAACAATTGCAAGTATTCAAGTGCTGAATGCACCTAGCAGAACAGCTGCTACTAACATACAGACAGTAAGTGGTAATTCTTTATATTTATTTTTAAAATGCATTCCCTTCTCTTTCTCTCTTTCTTTCTTTTCTTTTTTTTTGGTAATGGGGATCAAACTCACAACCTTGCGTTTGCCAGCCAGGTGCTTATCTGCCTAGCTAAATCCCCAGCCACTCTTTTTATTTCATTTTCAAAGTAGATTTAACACTTTGAGCTTAACACTTCACGTAATAAAATAATTAGTTCCCCAGTACTACAAAAAGAAAAAGATTGCTGGACATAGCACCTGGTAAGCACAAGGTCCTGAGTTCAAATACAGATACCAAAAAAAAGATTTTCCTTATTCAGATCTCCCTTTGCTAGACTACATAATAGTACAGGAAGCCAATTTAACTTCACATGCTTAAAAAACAAAATCACACTCTGCTGAAGGTTTATAATATACAAGACACCATACAAAGTTCTTTCCACCCAGGATCTCATTAGGCCTTCTAACTCTCATGCCCCTGAAACAGGTGTAAGGACCTTATTTATAGATGAGGATGTAAGGGTAAGAATTAAGTGATGTGCCCACAGTACATAAGTAATAATTCAAAGTCTGGCTATTGAACATTATGCTAATACATTTCCTATACTCTGAAACTACTATGGACAATGACAGATACTTGACCAAACATCAGTGATCAAAATCATAAAATATGGAATTGAACCGCAATAGCAACTTTTTGAAATTCAAATAAAGATAATAAATACCAAGTAAAACACTAATAGAGGGGAAAAAAAACCAAACTGGACACATGAAAAACTATGAGGGAACAGGCATGTTTCCAGATTATGAGTAATTAAAAGACAATTATGAAATACATGAAACCGCAAAAAGGTATACCCACCAGGCTTGGTGGCACACACCTGTAATCCCAGCACTTGTGTGGCTGAGGCAGGAGGATCACTGTGGGTTTGAGATCAGCCTGGGCCACACAGTGAGTTCAAGGCTAACCTCAACTACACAGGAAGATCCTATCTCAAAAAATAAAAAATAAAAATAAAAAACAATAAAGTATCCCCAATATTGACACTTATGTCAGAAAAGTAACTCAAAAGAAAAAATTGCACAAAAATGCCTGTAGCATTATTTTCAATATCAAAAAAAAAAATAATAGACAAGTATAGTAGCATATTATCTATAAACCCAGCACTCTTTAAGAGTCTGAGGCAAGAGATCACAAGTTCAAGCCCAGCCCAGGCAGTAACTTAGCAGAACCCTACCTCAAAATAAAAACTGAATAACCTATATCTCAAAAAACACTGGAATAACTTATATATAATAGATATAAAACTAAAACTTTTAACGGTACAATCAAAAAAATACAATAAACATGTAAAAATATAGGAATGTTTACAAAATAATGTCAGTTTAAAAAAAAAGAGAACCCCCACATTACACCTGAATCAAGAATATAACAAACAGCACAAAACCACATATGAGCCAGGTACCTGTAATCCCAGTGCCCTGAGAGGCTAAGAAACAAGAGCATCTCAAATTCAAACCTCAGTGACTTGGCAAAGCCCCATCTCAAAGAATAAAAATTGACTGTGTGTGTAACTCAGTGCAAAAGCCCTGGGTTCACTCCCCAGGACTGGGGAAGGGAGCACCCAACCCATAAAGCATGGTTGGCTGTGTTAAGATGATGGGATTAGATAGGGATGAAATTTGTGTGTATTATTTTTTGGCTGAAACTTTCTTGGCTTTTCTCCTATAAGTTCCATTTAAAAACATCAAAAACAGTAATTGAATGCTCACTGCACTGAAGCACCCAAGACAAGAGAAGAGAGCACTATGGAAGCAAAGCAGAGGCACCAGCACCTCAGCAGCTGAGCAGGGAAGGTTCCTGTAAGAAGTTACATCCACATATTTGATTCTCCAGACATGTACTTTCTCCTCCTTCTCCTACCATTCCTAAACCAGCACTATGAAAAAGAGACCAAGGGACTAAATATTTATACTGGATTGTAAGGGAGTTTCTGAAATTCCTGAAACACTTACTTGCTCCTTTTCAAACTGGATCATTTTCCTGAAAAACTCCACTGAAAATGGACGAGTTTCCTGTAAACTAAAAAGAAGCAGGGGATGTTATCTTCCACGGTGAGAGAAAGCTTCTTGCATCTCCTAAGTATAAAAAATGCCCAAGCCAATACTTCCACAGCAGGTGGCTTATCAGGGACTTGGCAGAGCTTCAGTGCAGGCCTACTGACCGGTCGTGCCCATGACTCTGGTGACTGACCCTTCGCTGCTAAGCTTTTCCCTACTCACTGTTCTTACTGTCTTCTTTCTCACATTTAGTCTCTTAAGTACCACTACCTACAGCTTGAGGCCTTTTTGGCGACCAATCATTCCATTTTTAAGAATATAATCTAAGGAAATAATTTCCAGTGTGGACAAATAATATTTCCACAGAAATGTTCATCAGAGGAATATTACTATAGTCCAGGAAAGTATGCCATTTTCACAGGGTGGTTCCTTATACAACTATTTTTAATAAATGATACTTATGAAAGGTTTTTACTGAAAGCGGAAAAGGTCAATCTAATGTTCATCTGTAAAACTGGAATACAAAATTGTGATTATAGTATAATCTCAGTTACATATGAAATAAATTTTAAGATGCTATATTATGAAGTGGTTTTTCTTTAATGGGATTACAATGAATTATTTATCTCCCCCCATGGTTATAACCTTTTATTGTTTAAAGAAAGACAGACAGATAGACAGACATCAAGAGACAGAGTGAAAGGGAAAGAGAAGGGAAATGTCACTTTTTGAAAAAGTTTCGCACACAATCTATATACTACACATACTCTAGGTATGAGGGACTGAATACGGGCCAGAAAGACTAGAAACAGCTAGGAAAATCTGTCAGTACCTCTTGAACACAGCTCTGGCCTTTTTGTAGCCACTGCTTCGATAAGCCCAGTCCAGGTATTTATCTTTCAGGGTTACTGAATTGGCACCTGTGACAGCTAAAATGGCTTTCTACAATTAAAAAAAAAAAAAAAGCCATGTAAGGAAATGCATACGTATCAAAACAAATTCTCCCAGAACCACCCCAAGCTACTCAAGAGGGCTTTAGGAACACCTGCTGCTAAAATAGCCCTGAAACTTGCCAACCAGTGAGCCTTGTACCCATTCCTTACACAGGCCTTAAAACATGAAGCCTGTACCTTAAAAATAGCTTCTGTGTCTTCTTCGCTTTTAGCACCTTCACTCCACTCCACCCAAGAAATCCACAAGGGCAGACAAACCTATTAGTGATTAAAAAAAAGTTACAAAATAACTGTTTGGCACTAAACTCTGAAAAACTAATCACTGCGAAGACAGGTTCCTCCTAAATTAATCAATACGTAAAATATGGATTCACCTCTCATCAATCCTAATTAGCAGAGAATTCTCATTGCCAGCAGGAATGGCATGCCACAGCACAGACAGCCCTCTAACCAAGTCATCCAGAGCAACGCTGTCCTGATCATTTCAGTTCTCTTCTGCTGGGGCAGACCGCCTGCAGCTATCATCAGTGATGGCAAACCTTTCATAACAAACAGCCGACTGCAGCTTGCATGCCATATTCACCACCACAGTATCATCATCAATCACTTTTCAGTTAATTATAAGCAATTAATAATTGACCCACAGCTATGCAGATCCTGTCTCTACTGACTAGAATGCTTAATACAAGAACTAACCAATCTAGGCCAAATGATCTGATCATTACTTATGTCCCAGGGGCAAACACAAATTGAAAAAAAAAACACTTTTTTCCCACATCACTTTTTTTCCCCACTAACATAAAAAATTTACAATAAAGCTTTAAAATCTAAACTTTAAGATTTTAAACTGGGAGTAGTGGTCATTCCTGTAATGTCAGCTATTCAGGAAGCCAAGTAGGAAGATTGCAAGTTTAAGGCTAGCCTGGCTAATTTAGTGAGACCTATCTCCAAGTGACAAAGGGTGGTGATATAGCTCAATGGCAGAACACTTGTCTAGCACAGATTCAATTCCTAGCACCATTAAAAAAGAACTTCATGACTTGGAAATACATAAGTGATTAAAACAGGATTTATATTCAGCTTTGGGTCCCAAACAAGAAATACTATTTCTCACCTATAAAGACAACTAAACAGAATAGGAAATTTTATATAATTTACTCAATTTTCAAATAAGAATCTGAAATAGGTAATTAAGTGGAAGAAAATTCTTCTACTCTTGAATAATCACTACTTAGTAATAAACACCACTGCACTTGTCAGACAAATACATTACAAATGAGCTCTGGCTAAATTTTTTCTTTTTTTTTTTTTTTTAGTACTGGGAATCAAACTCAAGACCTCGCACATGCCAGGCCAGCACTGTGCCACTGAGCTAATTCCCCAGCCCCTGGCTAACATCTTAAAAGGGCTTCCAAACAGAATGAAATACATAAGATCAACTCACAGACCTGGGGTTTCAGGTGCACAAAGGCTTCTTCAAAACTCTTGTCTATATCTGGACTCTTGGACTCAATCAGCACCTGCAGCTTCTTCTGCCACATCGTCACAGAGTCCTTAAACAATTCAGTCCCAGTTTCTGCCATCTCCAGAGCTTCCATAAAGAGGTCACGTCGCAGCAACAACTCAATCTAAGAAAATGATCACTGAAAAATTAATTTCTGAAGCCAAAGTTACTCATTTAAATAGAGACAAATAAAGGCCTCATCTGAGGCAGTAATTTCCACAGCCTTTCTATCATACCTTTTACCATGATGCTAAGCAGGCATAAAGGAAAAATTTTAAATTTCTTCTTCTCTCCCTGGTCCTATCCATATGGACTGTCGAAAACAAAAAATAGGTCTAAATAATTTAGACTAGTATCCAAATCCACCTGAGTATGAAAATCAAGATAAAACCAGAATTTGTAGGCACACACATATACTATAACCCCAGGTACTTGCGAAGCTGAGGCATGAAGATTACAAATTTGAGCCCAACTCTGGCAGCTCTGAGACATAGCAAAACACTGCCTCAAAATTAAAAACAAAAAAGGACTGGGGATGCAGCTCAATGCAAAGGTCCTGGGGCAAAAAAAAGTTTTTGTGCAGCAGTAGGGAAATATTATATATACATTCAAATAAGATTGGATACTGTTCAGACAATTGAATGCAGATGTCTTGTGCTCTGGGCAAATGATTTAGGGATAACAGTGTGCAATGTATGTACCATGGTTGCCCCCAATTGACATGTTTTGAAATCCTGTTGTAGTTTTTTTTCTTTTTATCCTTGAATAAAATGGATTTGAAAAAAATAAATAAATAAAAACAAGTCTGGAAACATTAAAAACTGATATAATTTTTCTGTTAAGTAATTTGACATATGCAACTAGAATTATGAAAGTGTTTATCTCATAAATTTTGAAATTTAACAACTGTGGTCCAACAAGTAAATGAAGATAATCTTTCTTTTTTTTTGGAGACAAGGTCTTCCATAGTTCAGGCTACATAGGAACTCACCATGTAGCCAGGTTGGCCTCAAACTCCTGGTGATCCTCCTGCCTCAGCCTTCCAAGTGTTGGAATCATATGCATACATCACCATTCCTAGCTAAATGAAAAACCTTATCTGTTCAAAACGCTTGTTTCTATACTATTTAAACACAGTAAAAGAAAAAAAAACCCTAAAACCACTATAATTTTACAAAACTGAAAAAGCAAACAAATAGCAAAATGCAATCAGTTCATGTAGCAAGCCTGTCTACTATACCCTATGATATACAAGATGCAATTATGAGCTCTGCGTGGTGGCACACCTCTATAATCTCAGCACTAGGGAGGCTGAAGCAGGAGGATCCCTGCAAGTTTGAGTCCAGCCTAGGCTACACAATGAGTTCAAAACCAGCCTGAATTTCTGGGCATGGTGGTACACGCTTGTAATCCCAGCACTCAGGAGGCCAAGGCAGGAGGATCGCTGCCAAGTTTGAGGCCAGCCTGGGCTACAAGGTGAGTTTAAAGAAAGCCAGAACTATATACTGAGACCATGTCTCAAAAAAGACCCACATGAACTACATGCCTTTAAAAAAAAACTCAATTATGAGAAAATCAGGCACATTCCCTACCAACCACAGTCTAACAGAAGACACGTGATATGAAGAGAAAGCATCATATGCTACAGGAGTACAAG
The DNA here is from genome assembly GCA_004027455.1 of Hydrochoerus hydrochaeris. Classification (NCBI taxonomy): domain Eukaryota; kingdom Metazoa; phylum Chordata; class Mammalia; order Rodentia; family Hydrochaeridae; genus Hydrochoerus; species Hydrochoerus hydrochaeris. The sequence goes on along the minus strand of PVLA01000253.1, from coordinate 106,197 downwards.
TCAAAAGTACAACAGAGTCTGTGGCAATGATGAGAATGCACTCCTAAAAAGGAAGCACTGAAACCAAGACTGAAGGAAAAACAGGCACTAATTAAGTGAACACAGAGACCCTAGGAAAAGCAGCCATCTCAACCAATATGTGCAAGAGGCCAAACATGAGAGACCACTTGGATAGAAAAGGAAATCCAGGACTTTCAGGAAGATGGCAGAGTAAACAGCAGAGAAAGAGCCACTCACCCCCAGGCCCTGCTGTTATGAGCCCATGGTTGGGGGTGCCTGGAGGAGAGAAAGCCACACCCCTGGTGAGCCAGGAGGAAAGGAGGCCATTCCCAGGGCCCCAGCATCATCGGGGGAGTGTAGGTGGACCTCCACTCTGCACCTCTCTGCAACTCCAGGAGGCTCAGATGGGAAGATCCCAGTGCCTGACCCTGTCCCCTGCACAGCAGAATGGACAGGAAGTACAGAAAGCATCCAAGACTTAGCAACTGGCTGATTTGAAGGAACACAGGAAAATGTCAAGACAAGGAGGAGCAAGGTGTGAAGAAGCAAAGTGCAATCTCAGACCTCCAGCCCAGGAGAAAAAGTCCAGGAGACACAGACACAAAAGAAATTGGAAGTCACACACCTGAAATTTCTGAAATGATAGCAACCGAAGCAAAGAAACAACTTGGTGCTATATTGTCTGATCAGTTTTGCATGCCTATATCTCACTCAGAACAAGTCCAGGAAGCATAGACAGAAGAAATTAAAAGAGACACACTGAAATTTCTGAAATGATGGCAACTGAAGTAAAGAAACAACTTAGTGCTTGTATTGTTTGACCAGTTTTGCATGTCTATGTCTGGAGTCTGAATGTCTATTTAGAGGATATTCTCCTTAAAATAAATGAATGAGGGCCAGGGGTTTAGCTCAGCGACTTAAGTGCCTGCTTGGCAAACTCGAGGTCATGAGTTCAATCCCCAGGACCAAAAAAAAAAAAAGAATGAATAAATAAATGCAAGATCACCAAATGATTACTATAGTGAGTGGGCTCAGGAAAGGCAAGAGAGTTAAGTACTTGAGAACATTAAAAACAGTCATAACTGTGAATGAAAGAAAGAAGATAACAGAAGAATAACAGGACTACAAGGCATCACTCAGGAGGACACTACCATTTACAGGGTGACTGCCCTGCCAGCATTCAAAGTTCAAGAAGGGACAGCTACAAGCCTATGACTGTTCTCAGACAGCTGCCGTAATGGGGGAGGATATCTCAGTAAAATGACAAACTAGGCTACACTATATAGTATATAATAAATAAAAATTATGTAGAAAATGTTAATGTATAAATAGAATAAAAACAAAACATTAATTCCAATAAAAATGATATTCATTAAAAGAATAAAACAATCATAGTCAAAAAAAGTCACACAACAGACACTTGACAAATAAGACTTTTGTTTGTGGGCCATAACTGAGTAATAGAGTGCTTGTCCAGCACACAGGAGGCCTCCAAGAGACTTGATCCCCCCCTCCAATAAATGTATTTAAATATGATAATTCACCCACTAACCCATGTAATGTGTTCAGCCACTTTGTAAGGAGACAAAATCAAGGAACACTATTACTGTTTTAAAAACAAGCAAACAAGAAAAGTGGTGGTTGTGGTAGCACATAGCTATAATCCCTCCACACAAGAAGCTGAGGTAGAACAAGTGAAAGTTCAAGGCCAGCCTGAACTACAAAGCAAAATCCAGTCTCAAAACAAAAAGTGGGTGGATAGGATTGAGGGTGTAGCTCAGTGCTAGAACACTTGCCAAGCATGTACAAAGCCCTGGATTTAGTCCTCAGGATTGTCAATAAAGGATGAGCGAACAAACAAAGCCAAACTCAAGACTGTTGCAGTGCTCTTCACTATATATCCTGTCCTTTACAGATTTTCTTTTGGAGCTGGGTGTGATGATGTATGCCTATAATCCCAGCACTTGGAAGGGTGAAGCAGGGGGGTTGCTTAGAGTTCAAGGCTAGGCAGGAAGTTTAAGGTCAGCTTGAACCACATATTGAAACCCTGTCTCAAAAAAAATACAAAAACAAGATTTCACTTTTAGCCTACATCAAACACTGACAACTAAATGTAAACATCCTCTATACACCAAACCCTTGAATGGGATTACCTGTGCAACTAGCACAGAATAGCAAGAATAACTGCATGTAACTGGAAGCAAATATGCTCTCCAAGTCCTTACCCACTGCGTGTAGTGGAATTCTGAGAGAAGTCTGAGTTCATGTGCCTTCCTGAACGTAATCATGGTTCTTTCCAGCCTCTGAAATAAGAAAAGATTCCCCCAATTCATTACAAAGATCCCTGCAAGGGACCCTGTACACTGACATAAAAAAAGCAGTTCTGTGAATTTCTGGGAATTCAGAGAAGGGACAGAGTTGCTCCTTGAGGTGTTGTCAGCCATGACTAGGTGGGGTAAGTGGCTAACCCAGGCACAGTCCAGTGAAAAGGAGCCTCTCCTGCCCTGCTAGCCAGTACCAGGACAAGCTAGGTTTAGATCTTCACAACAGGCCAGTCACAAGAAGAAAGAGAATGCAATTCCAGAAACTGGCTCACACCCAAAAGAGCTATGCTTCTATTATTTTTCCAGTAGACAAGAGATTTTCTAGTCGGTTACTGTAACCATGTAACATAAGTTGTAAATCATTACCTTCCTTCTGAGGAACTCACTACTTGTCTTCTTAGAAAATCGTTCCAAGCAAAAGTCGATGTAACACTTCCACATGGCCTCTGGAAGAGTCGGATTGTAACTGTCAGGTCAACAATCATCATATACCTTTTCTTCAAAGGGAAAACTCCTGAGGAAGTTTTAATTCTCTCATAGAAAAAAGTGTTATTCCAATTGTACCCAACCAAGTATCTCCAGGTTTTGTACTCATTCCACCTTTAGTCTCCAATCAAACAAAAAAACCTCTTAACAAAAGTTAATCAAGGAATGACAATTACAGAATCTTCTGCAAGGTGTGGTGGTACATACCGACAATTCCTGAAATCTGGGAGACTGAAGCAGGAAGATCTCAAATTCAAGGCTAACCTAGGCAACTGAGCAAAACCATGCCTCAAAATAAAACAAATAGGGCTGGGGATCTAGCTCAGCACTAGAGCACTTGTTGAGCAACTCAAGGCCCTAGGTTCTCTCCCTTGTACCTTAAACAAACAAAACCTTCTGAATTATTTCCTAAATATCATTTATTCCAAATAAATGTACATAAACCTATTACTGGAGAAGTGTATAAAAGTTTCATCACAGAAAGAACCAGCCGGTAGAGATTTCTGGTCCTGAGATCAGGAGCACCATTTTCACACTCATGGATACACTTCTACGTGTGATGGTCACAGAGTTCACCTGTAGGCAGAGTCTTCACTGCCTCCTCATATACGGCACAGCACCTCTCCTCCCTTCGGCACACTTCCGCTGCTTTGGCTTGTTTTGTTGAAGGCTGCTCCTCTGGCTGGGACTCAATCTCTAGTTCTCGCCGTGCCACATAATCCCAAGTGAGAGGGTCATGTGTGTGTAGAGCCTGAAGGCTATAAAACCCAAATTACTAGCACCCGCCCTACAATGAAAGACTGACTCAATATTTCATACAGAAGCAGTTCCTCATTCTCTAAAATTGTGCACAGGACACCCTTATAGTTCTGGTACCAGGAGAGCCATTTCCTGACAGGCTTTGTCTAAAATACTGTCAGTCACTGCACAAACCAGTCAGTGGAACAGCTATCATGTACTGATTTCCAGGCACCACTTACATACGCTAAATTTCACATTAAGTCTCCAATCAGCTGTTATCTGTGAATACCCCAGGCTCCAGGAGCCCTGGACAGCCTTATTATAGTGGGGTTCCTGATTTCCTGTAATAATGGAAGAAGAGAAAAAGCATAACCTAATCTTTTCGTAAAATCCTGGAGATATCAAAGGGACGAAATTGTCATATTCTGTCTTATTTCCTGTGAAAGCAGGGGTTCCCCCTTGATTGCAAGTAACCCGAGGTAGACAAAAATAATTCATAGACACAATCAGATACTGAAGAATATAAAAATTACTGCCAGGCATGGTGGCATACACCAATAATCACAGCACTCAGGAGGCTGCAGCAGGATTGCTGTAAGTTCATGGCCAGCCTAGGCTACAAAGTGAAGTGAAGCCCAGCCTGACCTGTATTGCAAGACCCTGACTCAAAAAGACCAAAAAAAAATTTTTTTTAAATAAATAAAATTACTTTCAACACTCAAATTTGCAGAGTTTTGATTAACAATTCTCTCATTTTATGGGCAAAAGACATGCCAAGGAAGCAGGATACAAGTTTTTCTATAAGACTTAGGGTATGTATCAAATAAAGACAAACCATTTCCTAAAAGCAGCCAATAAATAAGTCAAAAACTTCAGGAACATACTTTTTTTTAACATAATGGGATATAATTTTCCTAAAACTCTTCCTCCAGAGATTTAGAGTGTGGTATCTTCTCTCCCTCCTTTTCAATATCCAAGCTCAAATCCTTATTACAAAGATCAGAAATGGACAAAGTCACTTTATACTGTTTTACTTACTCATCATAAATTTCTTTTTGTAGATCTTTGGCAAAATCAAAAAGCTGCGCAACTGAAAGTAGTGACACGTGAAATTCTGCACCTAAAATTTAAAAAGCAAGAGAAACAAGATTCATTGTAAGACTATACAACCACTTTACTCCAAAAGTATCATTTTCTAGATGTATTAGGATTAGGTTTTTTTCATTCTGGTGCTGGGGTCAGAATCCAAGTGCTAACATGCTAAAAGCACACAACCCTGAGCTGGAGTTGATTGTGTTTTTTTAAATGTTGTTGAGAAATATGACAAAATGAGGAGATAAAGTCACCTAACAGGCCCACTATACAACAAAATCATTATTAACACAGTATCTTGGAGTACTCATAAATATTCTGCCTTCTAAAGTCCCTAAAGGCATATGAAACTAAGTCATCTATTCCAACTCCCCAAAAGAGTTAACACTCAAAAACTTAACTGAAACACTCAATTGTCACCTAAGAGAAATAAGATTTTTCTGAAAAATAGAGTACACAATTCCTACAATCAAGATGTTGTGTTGTGTTGCGTTGCGTTGTAGGCCCTGGACACTAAATCCAAGGCCTTCACATCAGGCTATATTTCGATAACTTTTTAAATTTATTTTGAGACAATGTCTTGAGAAGGCACTAAATTACCCAGCGTGGGCTTCTGCCTCACCTTTCAGGAGAATCAGAATTACAGGCATGTGCCATCAAGACCAACCTACCACAGTCTTAAAAACATTCTAGTGGAAAATCTCAAAATTAGCTAAATAGTTCTCCTCATTATAAATGGAATGATTCACTTTACTACCACAAATGAATATTCAAAACATATATACCTTTAATCTTGCTTATGGAATTTTTGTAGATAATCCGAGCCAATTCGCCCTTAAGAATTTCTTCAGGATGGTCAAAATCCCCCTACAAAGTTACATTATATAAAACTTAACAGATAGTGCCAATAAATAGAAAAAGCACTACTACAAAAATTAACAGTCCTAACTACTCATGTTATATGATCTCCAGCAAATCATGTCTCTCTCTGGGCCAAATCCCTCACTTGTAAAACATGCAACTTAGGCAAGATCACTCATCTTCCAGCTGTGTTCTCTCAGGCTCTGGAATGGTGATAAGATCACCTGGCTTAAAGCCTCACTTTCCATTTAGACCAGGGTGAGTCAAGTTTTACATGTTCTGATTACTTTCTGTATAAGATTTTATTTGGATTAAAAAAATAAAAACAAACAAAGATCTGAGCTGGAAATCACAATAATATATACCAGCAAGGTTTTCTTTAGCCCTAACTTTCTAGATCTTCTTTTGTTAAAGCAATTCTTCCAGGTGAGCGTGATGGTGCACAGCTGTGAGTCTGAGTCCAGCCTGGGCTACAAAGCGAGTTCAAGGCCAGTGTAAACTGCACAGTGAAACCCTATCTCAAAACAGACTATCAAAAAAAAATTATTCTTCAAATTAAAAGTTATATTTAAATAAGGCTAGGAAATACACATTTTACAATCTAACTCAGGCTCCTTGAACCCCTTAATATATCACTTTAGGGTCATACAGTATTAACATCATTTGATCATTCCATCAGTAATAAAAATGTTGACGACACTAATGACCCCAAGTATCTATATTTAAAGTACAAAACTTTATTTTGCATTTACTAAGAAAATCTACAACTCTAGGTTCATCTTTAAGTTTCAACACTAAATTAGAAGGAAAAATATATTCAAAAAAACTCAATCCTACACAGGCTCAGAAGACACTATATCATCTGAGTGACAACACATTAGGTCTTACCATATCCATGTCGGCTTTTTCAAATTCTTGTTTTTCCTTCCTGAGTTTCTCAGCATGCATCAGCTCCATCCTGAAGTACTACAGAAGAGAAATAATGAAGACCAAAAAAATGGGAAATAATGATGAGAAAATCTTTAATAAAAAATACTTAAAATGCCATTATTTTAACCCATAAATATTGGATCTGGGAAAGCCTGAGAGACTTATGGTTTACTTTGTTAAGCAACTAATAGACACTGACAAAGTGTAATGGAAATGGAATTATTTTATGCTCTTCTTAACAAGCCACCTAGAGATATAAATCAAAACTCTTAAGAATGTTTTTATTTTAAAAAGTTAAAAAAAACAAAGAATGTTCTCAAATCACCATTATCTATAACTACTCCAGGCTCCATGAGCCCTGGGCAGCCTAATTACAATGGGGCTCTGATTTCTTGTAATAATGGAAACAGAGAAAAAGCACAACCTAATCCTTTACCAAAACTCTGGAATTAGCCAAGAAACAAACTAATCCATATTCTATCTTACTTCCTGTGAAAGCAAGGGGTGCCCCCCTGAATGCAAGTAGCTCCAGGTAGACAAAAATAATTTGTGAACAATACAGTCAGATACTGAAGAACAAAATTACTTTCAGCACTCAAATCTGAAAAGTCATGAACAACTTTTTATGGGCAAAAGACATTCCAAGAAAGCTGGGAACAGATATGTAGCAGCACATGCCTGTAATCCTGGCTACTCAAGAGGCTGAGGCACAAGAATGGAAATGTAGTTCAGTGGTAGAGAGTCAGAGTCAATCTTCAATGCCACCAAACACACACACACACACACACACACACACACACACACACACCCTTTTGTATCCTTGGTTACCACTTCACAACTAAACAAAACAAAATGTGTTTGCTAAGAGAAGCAACAAATATGCTATAATCTAGAAGTAGATAAGTTTGTCACCTAATGATAAAGATTTTTATAAATAATTTTTTGACATAATCAATATATGTCAAAGTATCAACCAAGGCGAGAAGAATTTGGAGTCTCATTCTCATCTATCTAAAAGCAAATAGCATCAAAAGCAATCTACTACACATAAAATTTAAAAAGTTTCCAGAATGTCATAAAATAATCAAAATGTCTAAGGTTTAAAGAAAAAAATAATTCATCATACTAAAAACAGGGCAATCTCAACTTAAATGAAAAGACAATTAAGAGACAGTGATATCACTAGGTGTGGTGGCATACATCTGGAGTTCCACCACCCCAGGAGGCTGAGACAGAAGAACCCCAAATTCAAGCCTAGCCTCAGTAATTTAAGGGCTTACTGAGACCATGTCTCAAAATGAAAAAAAAGGAGCTGGAGATGTAGCTTAGTATAAAATCCTGGGTTGAATCTCCAGTTCCACAGACTGAAGGAAAAAAAAAATATATATAAAAAAAAATTTTTTTCGAGGTTGATATCCTTTAAGCCAACAATTCTGCCTTCAGGAATCCTATAATCTTAAATACCTAAAACTTTCATGTGAAAAAGGATCAGAGGAAATGCTGAAAATAACCTAAATTTCCAATAGGGAAAAGAAAATACATTATAAAAGAAACAGACTACCAATATAAGATAATTAACAATAATTTAATAATGATATATGATAATTATAATATTATTCTATTTTTTTTTTTTAAAGGAGGTAATACAGTGGCACATGCCTGTAATCCCAGCACTCGGGAAGGTAGGCAAGACAAGTTCAAGACCAGCCTAGGCTACTTAGCCAGTTTAAGGCCAGCCTGAACTACATAATGAGACCCTGTCTCAAAAAAGAAAAAGAAAAAAATGGCAATAAAATTTTAGGAAGCACAATTAATATTATGTGAAATACGTGTACATAAAAAAAAGAAAATATATTTTAATAATATTTGCCCTCAACCATCCTATGTGAACACATACTTTTTTTGTTTTTGTTTTTGTTTTTTGACACACAGTCTCATTACATAGCTTGAGCAAGCCTGAAATCTACAGCTAGGCACGGTGGCACACGCCTGTAACCCCATCCATCACCTGGGACGCTGAGGCAAGAGGATTGTTGTGAGTTTAAGACCAGCCTAGACTACAAAGTGAGCTCAAGGCCAGCCTGAACTGCATAGCGAGACCCTGTCTCAAAAAGACAAAAAAAAAAAAATTACAATCTTCCTGCCTCAGCCTCCTAACTGCTGGGATTACAAGCATGCACTACCTTGCCCTCCTCTAGACTCACTTTTTTTTTTTTTTTTTTGGTAACATTGGGTGGAAATCGATCCAAGGGAGCACTAAGCTACATCTCTATCCCTTTTTTATTTTGAGACAAGGTTTCCTTAAATTCTCCAAACCAGCCTTGAACTGAAATCCTCCTCCCTCTGCCTCCTGAACTGCTGGGATTACAGATGTGCCCCATCGCACATAGCACACTCACTTCCTGATAGAGTTTTGGGCACTCTGGATGAAAGCGAAGAGCCCGAAGAAATAACTGCCTTGCACTCTCTGAAGACAAGCGATCTTCCATTTCCCATTTGGCCGCCATAATCCACAAAGCTATAAAAGAAAAAATATCAGACTTCATTCCAGTAAATTAATCACGCTAGGCAAGAAAAAAAAACCAATGCTCCAACCTTTAATATGCAAGGTTTTTCTGTTTATTTGTTTTTGCTGGGGATTACATAGCTTGAGCTAGCCTGAAATCTACACTCCTCGGGGGATTTTAACCCAGGGCCTTTACACTGAGCTATATCCCCAGGCCTTTTATATTTTGAGACAGGGTCTTGCTAAGCCACTAAACTGCCCAGGCTGGGCTCAAATTTGTGATCCTCCTGTCTCAGCCTCCCAGAGTGCTGAGGGTACAGGTATGTGCAACTATACCAAGCTAATTTTTTTTTTTTAATTTAAAGGGAAAGGGAACAGAGTTTCTAACTACAAAATTTTACTGCTCTATGAAAGGCAGAAGGTATATTCTAAGCAGGTAAGAATTATTTAGGCAGGTATGTGTATTGTAAGTAGGAAAATGTTAACATATATTCATTCTAGATAATGGACACATAAGTGTCTGCTACTGGATTTCAACAGATTTAAAGACAACATAATTATTTTAAGTCACATACAAATTTTAAAGAGTTTAAAATGTTGGAAAAAACTCTTAGAATCAATAAATTATTTTTGCACTTCTTTAGAGTTGTTTAATTTTAAAAAACAAAAAATTTTTTTGTCTACATGTCTTTCCACATGGAAATTAACCCCATGTTAACATTCTAGCTATCTCCCAGAAAGATAATAAAGGGCAGCTTTCTCACCAGATAGGACTGCTTTTGGCAAAAAAAAAAAAAAATTTAATAATAACCCTTGACTGGTAACCACATCGGGACTCTGTACGAAGGTGGCAAGAGCTTTGGGCTTTCTTGAGCATCTGTCTCCTAGAATAGAACTCAGGCCTTTCCTAGGCTTTCCAGAAGCTATCTCCAACCATGGAGCTTCTAAGTAAAATGCCATTCACATGGTCTTGTCCTTTCACACCCTGAAGTGTCACTCTGGAAACCGCAGAGCAGCCTCCAAACTGCTGAGAGGATTCTGTTCAGGAAACAGAGCTAATGCTGTCTTGCTGTATCCCCCTGAGAAAGGCAGTGACAATTGTAGCCTATTTGGGTCTTGTGTACCAAAAGTGTCTACTGAGCCTACTACCCTGAGAATAAGTACTAGAGCACCCCCAGTATATATAACTTTCTCACGAGAGAAGTCTTTCACTTACAAAATATGCAGGCCTATTTTGTGCTAGTCAACCTTCTGTTTTGACAACAAAATATATGTCAAGATTTTCCCCTTTAAAACATTTAAAATCCCTCAGATTTCACTGCATACAAAAAAAAGGCTCTCAACAGACTGAAGAGTTTATTTTCTACCAACTAAAAGAAAGTTCTTGTCTACAGCTACAATACTAAACACAGTAATTAGTAATACACACCAGGCAGGGATGAACTACTATAAGAGACACCTATTCAAGAACAAAGCTGCTAAGGACAACTGCCTGAGCTCAAGTCCTCAAAACAATTTCTCTTTGGTTCATCAAGCGAAATAAATTCCAAAATGGCTGGGGTTTAAATAAAATGTAAAGAAAAAACTGGTAAGAATTCACCATACCTGGCTTGTTTGAATGAATGGCCAACATGGCAGAGAATACTTTGCTAAGCTGAGCTTTGGTAGCCTATAAAAGAAGAAGAAAAACGTCTACATTTCTGCACAGAGAAATCATTACTATTCACATGCATGCAATATGTACTATACCCTCACCAAATATAAAATTCAGTGGGACAAGATCTGCTACTCCTAAGGACATATCAACAAATAGAGCTGTCTTTTAGTGAAATCACTAATCGAAAGCATTTAAAATATCTTCTCCCCAGTCAGGGATTTAGCTCAGTGGCATAAGCACTAGCCTGGCAAGCGTGAGGTCCTGAGTTTGATCCCTGGTACCAAAAAAATATATATATATCTTCTCCCCATAAGCTAAAGCTCAATGAGAATCCCAAGCTCAAGCTAAACCTCAGAAACTCAGTGACTTAACAAGACTTAATAACTCAGTGACTTATTTTTATCTTAAGATAAAAATAAAAGAAGCAGCAATAGTGGTGCACACCTGTAATCTCAGCTGAGGTGGGTTGGCAGTTTGAGCCAAGCCTAAGCAACTCAGCAACTTAGCAAGACCCCATTTTAAATTTCTAAAAAAAGGAGAGGTAAGGTATGGTGGCACATGCCTTTAATCCCAGCACTCAAAAGGCTGGGGCATTGCCTGACAAGCACGAGGTCGTGAGTTCAATTCCTAGTACCAAAAAAAAAAAAAAAAAAAAAAGCTGGGGAAGGACAACTGCCAGAAGTTCTAGGCAAGCCTGGGATACACAATAAGTTCAAGACTATTCTGGACTACACAGTGAGACCTATTTCAAAAAAAAAAAAAAAAAAAAAAAACCTTTAAAAAAGTGGGGGCTAGGTGTGGCTATAATAAATAGTTTCTATTTATTGTTTGATTACCAATACCACAATAAATAGATACACAAGACAGACCAATGGATAAATAAATGAGAGCTAGAAATATAGCTCAGTGTAAAGGCCCTGGGCTCAATTCTCAGTACTGCAAAAAATTTAAAAATAAAGTAAAAATTTAGTGGACAAATATACATAAAAATGACTTTCAACTGACATAGAAATTTAGATATACAAATATTACACTGAAGTTCAGCTTCAGTCTTTTTAGATTCTCTTCCTATTAAAATTCTATACCTCTGGAACAAACACAGAATTTAGGAACAAAATGTGAAGCTTAAAAGGCAGACTAACAAAAAGAAGGAAAGGGAAAAAAACCAAGATACCCATTACTCACCCATTTTTTACAAAAAACTACATAGGATAGCCAAAGCTGAACATCATCCTGCAAGAAAACAAATGCAGTAAGCTGCCTGAATTTGACTTTACATATAATACACTTTCATGTTAATTAACTTAATTTCGTGTTAATTAACTTTCATGCAGATCACTGTGTTACCACTCTTCAGTCTATAAGTCTGATCCTCAGTGAAGTCTTGGATGTCTTAACCACAATAATTCCATCTGACTCTCCAATTATGCCCACCATGCTCAACACAAACTTTGTTGATTGGAAAGACATTTGTTTAGTGCTGTTTTTTTTTTAGTCGGTTACCTGGGACCGAACTCATGAACGTGCGCTTGCAAGGCAGGCGCTTATACCACTGAGCTAAATTCCCAGCCCCTTGTTTAGTGCTCTTCTAAAAAAAGTCTCAGTCATGTATAGAAACACAAAACTTGTCATTTCCAGGAATCAAAGTACTTCCCAGGTAATACGTACAGCCCTAAACCAAGTTTGAATAACATCATTATTAATAATATATTGTACCCCAAGTCTTCAGTGTACTTCACCTACAGATATCCAAACATGTCCTGGGTGATTTCCTAATCCTTCACTGTGTATCAAATACACTGTTTTCAACCCGTCCTTCATACATTAACAATAAGGTAATAAGATCAATTTTCTTAAAGTGGCTCAAAAAGTGTTTCAAACAATGGTACTATCATCAAATAAGTTTAAGACACTCAAGAATAGAGAACAATGCATTTGAATATCCAACTCATAATATGCTTAATATTGTACATGACTTTACAACTCATAAACATGCTTGAATCACTTACTTTCCACCTCGCTGAAGCTCGTCGGAAGACACCTTGTATCCGCTGCACAATAGAATGCTCAATCTCATCCTTCTTAAATGAATATTTAATGCGCTAAAAGGAGACATGAAAACCAAACCTTCAATTTAATCACATTTACCCAAAATAGCATTCCCACAAGATCATTTAATCATACTAACATAGGAAGTGATTATGAATAACTATTATGGGCACATCACAACTTATCAGTGCCATCTGCCAAACCTAAATTCTAACTACGCAGCCACATTGCTTAATTCTGTATTTAAAACCAACTTCTAAAAAAATTATCCACTTACTCTTCTTCTTCTCTGGATCAGCTCCAAAAGATTAATTTCATACTGTAGGAATGAAACATACAAAGACATAGAAGAAAAGAAATTATAACCTTTTAAATACAGAAAATACATTTGGTTCAAATCATAAACCAAGATATAAAATAGAAGATAATTTGTTACAATTAAGCAGAATTTATAACCATATAGAATTCACAGAAAATTCACCATGTATCAGTAAAACTCACCAATATAAAAGTAATAAGGCTTGTAAAACACCTAAGAGACAAAAAAGCATCCTACTAACACCATGAGACAAGATTTATGGTGATTTATACAAATTTCTAATATATATATACATATATATATACACATATATACATGTGTGTGTGTATGTATAAAACACCCAAGGTGAATGTAATCACTATATATCACAAACTTGAAAATTTTTTAAAACTCTAGTCTACAAGGGTTTGTTCAAACTTCTCATAAGAGAAAAGATTTTCAAAAAATATCTTTGTTGATATATAAATAAAACAAATAAATGTAAAATACTGCTTATAGCTGGGCATAGTAGCACATGCCCCTAATTCCAGCCCTTGGGGGACTGAGGCAGAAGGGCTGCCATGAGTTTGAGGCCACACTGGACTACATAGTAAATTCAAGGCCAGCCTAAGCTATATAGCAAGACCTTGTCTCAAAATAAAAAAAAAGAAAGGAAGAAGAGAAAAAAATACTTAGAATCCCTATACTTCTTTTAGAAACCCTATACTAACTTTTTTATTAATATATGTTTGCAATACATATTTCATTCACCTTAGGCAATGGGTACATATACATATTGCAATTGTTTTCTAAGGCACTACTGGAACAGTAACTCAGACAGAAAGCTCAGAATCTCACAGGATTGCATACTTCATTTAAAAGCTGTTTTGTTTTGCTCTGTAGTTAGAGATAGTCTCACACTACGTAGTTAGTGACACACACCTGATCCCAGCTCTTGGGCAACTGAAGCAAGAGGATCGTTGTGAGTTTGAGGCCAGCCTGGTCTACACTGTGAGTTCAAAGATAGCCTTAACTACACAGAAAGACTCTGTTTCAATAATAATAATATTGTGCTGGGTCTCAGGTATATATATTTTCAACTTTGTGGGCTATCATCAACTACTTTTTAAAGTAGTAGTATCAAATAGACACTGTCAGTCTTTACAATGTTCACTAGTATGATAGATACAAAACAGAAGTGAGTTCTAATGGCTGGGGATTTAGCTCAGTGGCTCAAGCACTTGCCTGGTAAGCGCAAGGTCATGAGTTTGATCTCCAATACCAAAAAAAAAAGGAAGTGATTTCTAGTTTAATCTCTATTTACCTGATTACTAATAAGACTTGCATCTTTTCATAAATTTAACTATGAGGTTCATCCTTTGTGAATGGTCTGTTCATACGATGTGCTCACTCTATTTTATAATATCACTTCTTTACTGATCTGTAATTCTTCCCATACATGTATATATGGAACTCTTATGGAATATGTATATTCTAATATATGTTGCAAGTATTTTCCCTCATTTTGTGGCTTGTTTTTTCACATTAATTGTGGTAACTTTTTTTGTACAGTAATTTGTTGTTTGTTTGGTTTTTTTTTTTTTTTTTGGTACCAGGAATCAAACTCAAGTAATTTTATTTTTAACATAATCAAATAAATCAATCTCTCTCGTGGTTTGTGCTTTCACATTCTCATTTAAGAAATCTTTCTCTGTCAGACATAGTAGTGCAGGCCTATAATTCCAGCACTCAGGAGGCTAAGGGAGGCAGATGGTTACAAGTTTGAGACCAGCCTGGGCTACACAGTGAGCCCAAGGCCAGCCTGAACTGCATAATGAGACCTGGTCTCAAAAAGAGAAAGAAACAAAGAAAGAAAAGGAAAAGAACGAAAATAAATCTTTCTCTACCTGAAGTTATTCTTGTATAGTTTTTATAGATTTGAAGATTTTCCCCACATTAAGATTTTTTAAAATTTATTGAATTTTTTATTTTTTTTATTAATATATGTTTGTAATACATAATTACATTCATCCTGGGAAACTAGTAATTATACACATCACATCTTAATCAGTTTTAAGGCCAGCCTGGACTACATAGTTAAGTTCAAGGCCAGCCTAAGCTGTATAGCAAGACCTCTTCCCCTCACTAAGATTTTTAACTCATCAGGAATTTATTTTTGTGTACATAAGAGGGTCTAATTAAAGTTTCTATATTTTCAATGTGAATTCCAGAACTGCACTGACTTAAAATATCATTGTGTCTCACTGCAAGTTTACAGGGTTGTATGCAGGCAAGGAGGTATACATGTAAGAGAGAGCATGCTATGTGTATTTTTTATACATATGTGTATTTTTCAAGTTACTTTTTTCAGTTATACTCTCCAAAACTATTCAGCCCAATCCCAGATAGCTCTTCAAATATCTAAAGAATGAAATCATTTGCCTCTTCTTAAATCTATTTCAGATTAAACAGTTGTAGCTCTTTCTGATGAAAATATTTTTCTCCCATAATGAGGTTTCTATATTGATTATCTTCCAGTCAGCTTTTTTTTTAGACAGGGTCTCCCTATGCAGCTCAGGTTGGCCTTGAACTCACAATGATCCTCCTGCCTCTGGTGCCTGAGTGCTGGGATTGCAGGCCTGCAGCACTCACCCCACTTTCCAAGCACCTTTGGAGGGGGAGGTATTCTGAGACAGGGTCTTAATATGGAGTTCAGGCTGGCTTGTAACTCACTGCAAACCTTCCGCCTCAGCTCAAAGTCCTTTTCTTAAAATGTAGTCTTGACCCTTACACTTTACTGCAGTCATAATGCAAAACTTTTTTTCAAGTCATCATCTTGGTTCCTACCATTTGCAATTTTACCCATTATTCTACTTTTGTTAATGTAGATGTTATATATTTTACTATAAGCCCCGATATCTCTTCCACAAACAAGATTTTTAGCCAAGTCTAATATATTACTCGTTCAGATTTTTTTTCAATTTAACCTCAGAACTTTAAATTGTATAAATATTTCATGTTATTAGTTCTTTCTGAATAGTGATTCTGTCATCCAACATATTAGCTCTTCCTCAAGTGAAAATTAGTCTAGCCTATGTCTTATCTTCACTCAAATCTTTCATTAATTTAGAATCTTACAGATGCCATCCTTCCAAATCAACAGACTTCAGAGATTTTCCAACCATGTACTATTATCAAGTTCATACTCCTCTATCTTGCCATCAAAGAGGTAAATTTCCTGCTAAAATCCTGACATGTACTATGCCTCTGGTCCTCTGATTTATTCATTCAATAGGAAGGAAGGAAGGAAGGAAGGAAGAAAGGAAGGAAGGAAGGAAGGAAGGAAGGAAGGAAGGAAGGGAGGGAGGGAGGGAGGGAGAGAGGAAGGAAGGAAGGAAGGAAGGAAGGAAGGAAGGAAGGAAGGAAGGAAAAGAGAGGTGAGGGTATTAGAGGGGAAGGGAAAATGGGGAGGGGAGGAAGGAAAAAGAAGCCAGAGTATGTAGCTCAGTGTTGATTGCCTAGCATTTATAAGGCTCTGCATTCAAACCCCAGTACCATGGAGGAAGAAGGAAGGAGTTAAGTTTGACAAGGACTAAAGCCTCATCAGGCTATTTAATGCCCAATAATCATCTCTTTTTGGTTTTTTTGTCTGACCATTTATTTTTTGAGACAGGGTCTTGCTATGTAGCCCAGGCTAGCCTCAAACTTGTGACAATCCTCCTGCTTCAGTCTTCCCAGTACTGGGATTAGAAGCATACACTATCACGTCTGGCTCCCAATAATCACCTCTTGCCCTGTTCAAAAACATCTATCTAAATAACAGCTGAAAAATTTCACAGAAAACTAACACTGAACTTACCAAATGCTCTATCTCAAAATTTTAGTGGATTAAAATGTAATTATTCACTTACTTGAACATAATTGATAAAGTCTTCCTTGAAAAGTGCTCTTCGCTGTATTTTGTATTCTAGATCAGAAGCCTTCTTAATGATAGCCCTAAGGAAAAAGCCATTTAAACGATAATACTCAAAAAGAACAAAAGTTAATTAACTTTGGGTTTACAGTATACCATATGTATATTATATATGTATATTATATGTGCATATTATATATATGTATATTATATATAATATACATGTGATATTCTTTTAAAACATATATTCACCAAGATATGTAATTCCATTATCCTCCTTAGATAAGTAGTCTTCAAGTTGTTGTGTCGTATACATGTACAAACTCCCTATGATGAATGTGATCATTATGTATACTCAAAATGCACCAATAAACGTCATTTTTTTTAAAAAAGGTTAACTACTGTCTTACACAATTACTTCTGGTTTTTTCCTCCAGTTGCAAACTTTTCTATTTACCAAAAGTAGGAAAAAAAACAGGAAAATAGAGGAAAAACAGGCTGTACAGAGCAAGTTTGGGCTGAATAAAAACAGAGATAAAAGGGAGAAAATCAAAAAATTAAAAGTACACCCTGCATTGTAGGGTGGGCTATCATGAAGAAGCCTACTTCTGTATTCTAAGGCTAGAAGGATGAATTTTTAAACTTTTAGGAAAATCATCTTGTCAGAATCATTAACATTTCCTCCCCAGCAAAGCAAATAGATTTCTTTTCCTCTAAATTCAGTCACTTGAAGGTTTGAGCAAGGAGCTGGGGGGAGGGGCTGTTTTGTTTTTGAGGTGCCTGAGTTCCAAATCTGGCCTTAAGCACCCTAGCTAGGCAAGCTCTCCACCACTGAGCTACATACTCATACCTCAACAGGCAACTTTTTATAATAATCAAATCTCTATAGTAAACTTGTTTTTTGAAATAGGGCTTCACTGTATCACTATGTAGTCTAGAACAGACTTGAACTCACTATGTAGTCCAGAGTGGCCTCTTATGATCCTTCTGCTTCAGCCTCCAGTATGCTAGGATAAAAGATGTGCATCACCATACCTGACTTCGTCATCTTTAGTTAAGAAGTGAATGCACAACATATGCATATTAGAAAAATTTAATGCAAGATGTACAGGACAATTATACATGGTAATGATAATATTTACTGAGCACTTTCTAAGAGTCTCCACTGCTAAGTTCCGTGTTTTATTCTTTTGTTGTTCTTGTTCTGTGTTTTATTAACAAGTGTGTATTTTGAGACTCCCACAGTCACTCTAAACCAAAAAGAAAAGTCACAGAATACCATTAAAAGTAATTTTAACAGATCACTGAATGCCAACTATGTGCCAGACGCTATGGGTAGGCTTTCGGATCGCACACGAAACGATATTAAATGGTTCCCACTAGCGAGTCTAGTTAGGAAGACTTATCCTCCCCCTGGGTTCCAGCAGCCCCCTCCTCCCATTTCTAGGGCATGACACTCGCTCTAACTAACCCTGCAACTAAAATGTTTAAATTGTCTGAATTTCCCGCCATGCACAGTACCCTTATTAGCTGCTGATGGGCAAGGACCCTGGTTGTACCATCTTTATAGCCCCAAAACCCGGCACCGTGAAGGACTGACAGTGTCTCTGGTAGATAAATGGATTGACAGATCACCTTACAGTGGAGGAGTGTTTTACTCTGGGTAGCAAAGGTCTGGAAAGGAGCTTTTACTGAGTCAGAAAAAATGAATATAAATCAACTATTCTCCACCATTGACACCCAGACACACACATCCCCAAACCTCCCTTCCGTCGTCCCCAGTCCTCTCACTTAATCTCCGCGTGACTGAACAAGCCAATGCGCTCCAGCTGTTCCAACTCGGGAATTCGATCTTCTATGCGTTCCTGAATTATCTCCGCCATGAGGTCGGAACTGCAAGCCGGCCGGAGATGAGACACTGACACGCGAAGAAAGTACCCACCTTCCAGTCCACAGACCCAGCCGTAATGCTCACACGCGATGACGTATTGCGTAAGCCTAAGGTCCCGCCCTTTCCGCTTCCGCCTCTGGTAACGGCCCTTCGGCTCTCGCGGCCGCTGTCTCCTCTCTGTGGCTGACCGTGAGATTGCAAGCCAGAAACCCTTCGGTTCCACGGTGAGGACTCGGGCGGAGGGGCGTGGCCAGGTGGGGGCGGGAACCTGGAGGGGCGGGGCTAGCTACGCGACGCGGGACTCGGGCGGGCGTTAGGGAAAGTACTTCGGGTGCCTAAAAGTGGCCTGAAGCGCGTTTTCTACTACATGTTGTCTGTTTCTGTTGTGTTTCCTTCTCTCATCCCAATTTCCGAACCTAAAAAATATAGTACGTTAGAGTACCTAAGCATTTCAAGGGGCTCTGAAACTGGCCCGGCTACCCAGAACCTTTCGTCCTAGTTATTTAACTAACCTGATTGTGTAGAGAAGCTCTTCCAAAACATTTGGCTCTGGGTAAATATCAGATACTATAATATATTTTAGGGAAAGGGATTTTGGTATTGAAAAATTTGGGGGTCACTGAAATAAATCGTTATAGATAGACCCTCCCCTAAAGCGTTACGCGCAAGCAATTTAACATTGCTAAGAGAACATCAGGTAACCCAGCTTGGAAGCTATATTGCTGGTGTAATTACTAAAACTAAGATAACAACTGGGCCCCTTCATTCTTTTTAAAAAAGTTTCTGGAAGATAATCAGCCAAAGCAGGAGTTCTTGGTAGACCTGTTTATTTCATTATTCACACTAGCACGTTGATCCTCCGCATGATTTATGAAAGGGATCTAGGCTTAGCAATTCACCATGCACCATGTCTGTAGCTTTCATTCATTTTTTAATTTCACATTTTACCCCTCTGGCCTCAGAACTGAGACAAATGGCTTTATCATTTCTTAACTCAGCTGCATGACAGAAGCATGGAGGAAAACCATAACTGTACAACACAGGTGCAGTTTCTTTATAAGAGTAATATTACCAGGTCCCGTGTTAAGACTAGGAGTGGGAATGACACTAGGTAGTAAGCTGTATGGGCAGGAATTTTTTTTCTGTTTTGTTCACTGGAAGATAAGAGCAATCCTTCTCATATAATAAGCACTCAGTAAATAAATACATGAAATAAGAAAAGTCACTTGCAAAATTTCTTAAAGTACAAAAAAGCAAGCTCTGACAAATTGTAATCGTTTGAGTCAAATTTGATATACAGTTTTTAAAACAATGTAACTACAGATACTCTCCTCCCTCATTTTGAAATTTAGATTTTATGTTTATCTTGCTCTTAATTACAATGGAAATGGCAAAGCCTCCTTTTCACTTCTGCATCTCATAACAGCTATCTAAGTATTACTGTGTACGTAGCTACTATGTGCACTAAATTTTTTGAGACAGGGTCTCGCTATGTAATTCAGCCTGGACTTGAACTCACCATGTAACCGAGGCTGGCCTTGAACTTGCAGTGATCTTTCTGCCTCAGCCTACCAAGTGCTGGAATCACAGGCATGTGCTACCATGCCTGGTTTTGTTTCAATTCTTATAACTCACCTAACACATCACATAAGTATGTGAAAACACCGATCCAAAAAGAAGCTCTTGAAGAGGTAAAAAGCACCAACTAAGAGCTGTGGATCTAGTGTAGTGATAGAGAGTTCTTAGCATATGTGAGGCCTCAGCATCAAAACAATCATCTGCAGGAGAAAGCCCAAGACAGCAGAGAAAACTGCATAATACCCAATATGGGCAAAAAATATGTGCACTTGAGTCCAGAAGGGTAAAATGCCCCTTAGAATGTTTGATTCTATCTTAGCCTTGTATTTTATCTTTAAAATTTGCCATAAATATCAGATTAGTAAGGTGGTATTGACTGAAGAGGTCCAAGGAAACACATCATCTCTGGATCTGGAGATAATCTACACTTGACCAAGGTAGATGGATCATGTGTGTATACATATGTAAAAATGTATGCATTGAAGTGTACAGTTAAGATTTGTACATTTAGATATTATACTTTAAGAAGAAAAAGTTAACTACCAAATTCTCTCTTTAAGAATTTTTCTCTTTTTTATTATAATTTATATTTTATTTATTTTAAGGAGAGTAAAACAAAACAGAACAAAGCAGATCAAAAGAAAATAATCAATGTGAGACAGGATTTCAAAGCAAGACAACAGGAGATCAACAGTGGCTACCATAAATGCCTCTTGTCTTCTTCTAAATAGTTGTCTATATCTTCACATACAATGAATGCATAGAAAACAAAATAGTATAAAACTGATCAAGACAGAATAATGAAAGCATTATAGCCTTCAAAACTAGACAATAGGAAAATCAACAATGGCTACCATAATGTCTCTTGTTCTCTTTAAAAATCTGTCCATACCTTCATGTATGTCGAAATTAAATAATAAAAAACAGACTAAAACCACTCTAAACAAAGAATAAAAGCATTACTGGATTTCACAGCATGATGATAGGAAATCAGCAATGAATACCATAATGTCTCTTTTTCTTCAAAGTAGTGTCATATCATCAAGCATAATATAATCAATTCTCATAACCTATTTAGGAGAAGTTCTAGGCATGTATTAGCCTTTACATGTATATCTATCCTTTCTGCATTAGAGGGAAAAACAAAACAAAACAAAACAAATTACTAGAAAAACAAGAAAGAAAAAGACAAATAAATTACAACAGCAAAGAGCCCAAAACATAGACTATCATTCCCATTACAGCTTCATTGTTTACTTTTATGTGTGTGTCTGGAAATAATTTTCTTTTTTTTTCTTTTCTTTTTTTTTTTTTTTTGAGATGAGGTCTTGCTATGTAGTTCAGGCTAGTTTTGAATTCATGATGTACCTCAAACTTGCAGTGATCCTCCTGCCTCAGCATCTTGAATGTTGGCATTATAGGCATGAACCACCATGCCTGACTCAGAATTATTTTTTTAACTTTTAAATTTTTATTAGTACATGTTTACAACACATAATGAAGACCACATTGCAGTACATTCATGAAGAGTTGAGTTGATACATTGAAAATTAAATATCTTATTTTTAAAGATTTATTTATTATTACTTTGATTTTTTTGAGACAGGGTCTCACTATATAGTTCCAGCTTAACTTGAACTCACTAGGTTGATCTCAAACTCACAGAAATTCTCCTGTCTCAGCCTCCTGAGTGCCATAAATATCAGATTAGTAAGCACACCTGGCAAGCATCTTAATTCTTTTTGGCTTCCCTATCCTCCCCATCCCTTTTAAGGGTGGAATTATTAATATACAGTGGTACCACAGTTCACAAATTTAATTTGTTCCAAGAGTCTGGAAAAAATGGCTACCTTCATGTTTGTGTGGGAAAGGTGGCCACAGTTGTGTCCTGTTCATCACCTGTTGCAGAGGTCACAAATAAAAATAAAATTTTGCCAAACACTTCTGTTTGAGAAAAACAGGTACAGGTACCACTGTACAAATGATCTGTCTTCTCTCTCTCTCTAAAAGTGTTCACATGAAATTTGCATGCAAGCCCATAATATATTATTACTTGTCTTAACATACATTATTATGATTTTTCCCAGGTTGTCAAGTAAGATTGATCCCAGAAAGATTTATCCTGATCACCTAGGCTTAGAGAAAGAAACACTTGGCCCCCATTTCTGTGCTGATGAGCCAATGTAGAAAACAGCAAAGAGGACTCTCAGTTAAGGTTCTGAGACAATCTCTTAAGGAGCTGTCAGATGAACACTAACCAGATGTTTGCAAATCAAGTTAAAATTTCTATTCTCACCTTCCAAGCACTTGAACGTAAACTACAAAGTAAACTTGAGCTTTTCCTTGGGATAGTCACATTGTCACATCTGAAGATTAAATTCACAGACAGCTAGCTCTTTGGTTAAAAAAGGCAGAGAAAGAAATAGTTGTCTATCTTATTTATTACTTGATGAAAAGAGGGCCCTAAATTCAACAATGATGAGAGGCAAGGCACCTGGAATCCCATCCCCCTGCCTGGTTCGAAGTCCCCTGTCCAACTCTCCCACACAGAAAGTGCCTGCAAACTTCAAAGTCAGAGCAGAAGTGATAGACACAGACTCGTCTTTGATGCCTAAGAACATCAGAGACACCAGTTTGATGCAAATGCAAAACATCTCTACTTTTCAGACCTTTCATGTTACCTCGCTTTGCCAACCACAAAAACTGAAAAGTTTGAAGGGACACTAAAATATTTGGAACCAGTAACTTTTCATTTCTTTTGCTATTATTTATAGCTTCTTTTACTTCGAAAACCACACTGGATAGTAAATTACTTCTGGCACGCAGCCTTGTCAGCTTGCCAAATTTCAACTGGAGCAAGTTTTTACAGCCAGGCTAATAAGCCCTGGAAATTAGGAGGGAAGTATAATGGAAATAATGACATGGTCTTTAACTGCAGGAGCGCAGAATGACAACGTGAGATTCTAATAGATTCTACTTTTTTAAAGTTTTCTTTCTTCTCATTAAATCTCTACATTTTTTAAGGTAGAGTTTTAAACACATGTAAATGGAGAGAGTTTCTTTTAATGGGGGAAAAGCAGTTTTGTGTTTTTCCTCATGACTTAAGCTTACTGCTTTTTGCAAACTCAGAAAACAAAAACAAAACCAAGAATATGGTAGTTTGGGTCTAACAACCTACTATTATAGCAAACTGACATCTTGAAAAAACCTGTTCTGAAATGATTGGCTTCCAGGATGGGGCCTGGTGATTGTCTGTGTATGAATACACTTCATCAAAGCCATAGCTGATTAGCTACATCAACTTTTTTTTTGCCCAGATCCAGAGAGAAACTCAGTTAAACTTAAGTAACTTTCAGATCTTTTTTGAATGAAACTTCAAAAATTGAAAATGAATATCACATTTGATTTTTATCACTGAAAGGAACTTGGGAGGTAGTATCTATATCTTTAAACTTAATTCTGACATCTGTTCCCATTCATAACTTACAAGTGACAAGGAAAATTATTTTTCCCCAGTCTCATTCTGTCTTCCAATTAGACCTGCCTGATTAGCCTTAGTACTACATGCTCAGTCCCAAACTGTTGAAACCAAAACAAGGTTTGGAGTTTCCTGTGTACATGTGTGTATAACTATACTAAAATAGTAAGGCTTTGCTCCAAAAATATCAGCTTTTTTATAGTTTCCCAATCATTTCATGCTATTTTTTACCTCTCTTAACATATACTATTCCCTGTGCCTGGAATATCTTTTGCCCAATTATCCATTTGGTAAGTTTTGTTCATAAAAAAGAAAAGACTAAAAAAGGAAGCCTACCCTGAATATTCCACCACAACCACCAATGTGTACTTAGATACATTGATATAAAAAGCTCAGATTTTGAATCTCTTTTTTGTTCCCTCTCACTAGCTCTCTAAATAATCTTTCTCAGGCCCATACTTCAAGTGACATCCAATTCAACTATGTGATGAGGAAAAATGTTCATGTCTGCATTGTCCAATAGAATAGCCACTAGCTGTATGTGTGTATCAAGTACTTGAAATGTGACTAGAAAAAATGAGAGACTGATTTTTTTTAACCTTTAATAAGGCAATGAATTTGTCTGTTTCTTTGAGACAGAGCCTCACTCTACAGGTCAGGCTGACCTTGAACTCACTATGCACACCCAGGCTGGCCTTCAATTTGCAGCCAATCCTCCTGCCTCAGCCTCCCAAGTTCTGGAATTATAGGAGTACATCAACACCCTCTGCAAGACAATGAATTTTTAAGATTACCTTTTTAATTCAAATTTCAGTTGCTACACATAGCTAGTGGCTGCCACATGGAACAGCCTGGATCTAACCTGCAAATTTACAGTACTGTCCCCTAAATTCCTTATTCATCCCAGTTAACCCAACTGCCTACTCATCATCTCTACTTAGAGACCGTATAGTCATTTCACATTAGTATGTTAGAGGGTTTAAGATTTAGCTCAGTGGTAGAGCACTTCCTAGGATGTACAAGGCCCTGGGTTCAAATCCCAGCACTGCAAAGCTGTAATGATTTAGTAGTATGTCTAAAACCAAACTCCTGTAGTTCTCACCAAAAAACCTGCTCTAGCGCTAATGCTCCCTATCTTGATTACTGACAGATCCATTCTTTTAATTTCTCAGGCTAAAAGCCTCAGAGTTGTTCATAACTATATCCAACTCATCAGCAATCTTCCTTGTTTTACAAAATATGACCACTGCTCATCACCACGACTGTCACCCTAGTGTAAACCACCACAAAGCTTTCCTGAGTTTTTGCACGGGTCTTCAACAGGTTTCTACATTTGCACACTGGTCACCTTGAGTCTGTTCCTAATGCAGCAGCTAGCTATTTTGTTAGAATATAAACCAGACCACATCATTCCCCTGCTTAAAGTGCTGTGGCTGTGATGGTTCTTTTCTTTTCTTTTCTTTTCTTTTCTTTTCTTTTCTTTTCTTTCTTGAGCACCCCCACTCCCACTGGGGATCCACTCCAAGGATACTCTACCCTAAGCTCAATTCCTTGCTCATTATTTTGAAACAGGGTCCTGTTAAGTAGTGCAGGCTGGCCTTGAACTCACTATCTTCCTGCCTCAGACTCCAGAGTAACTGGGGTTACAGACATGAGATATTGTGCCTGGCTCCTATGCTGATTTCTCGATTCATTCAGAGCAAAAACGAAAACAGTTCCATTCATATACAGTTTCCCATATGATCCAATGCTCTACTTCTTTCTCCCTTCTCTGGCCTATTTCCTACTCCCATTCCTAGGTTGCTACCCGCAGGGGCACTTACCTCTATGGTAAACCTTCAGTGTGGCCATTTAGGGCCTTTGCATTGGCTGTTCTCTACCTGGAATTCTCCTCCCCAGATGAAGTCACATCTCATTTTCTCTCTGCCTTCAGATCCTTCTCAAATGTCACTGTCTTGAGAGGCTTTTCCTATTTAAAATTGAAGCCCCTTTCTGTAACATTTCTCTTCCTATATTCTTACTTTTTTCCCCTCCACATCACTGAAAACCACCCAGAGTACTATACTATGTAATTATTATTTGTCTATTTTTTTATTTGTCTATTTTTATACAAACTTTTAATACATAAATTCCATGGAACTGAAATTGTTTGCTGCTCAAAGAAGTTAGCAGCCTAGTGAGTACTTATTACAAATGTATTAAAGGAACAAATAGATATTTGTATAGTTTTACTGCTTAGTTTATATTGTAATTTATTTATTTATTGGTTTTTGGCTTGGGTTTTGGTTTTTGGTTTTTTTTGAGCCAGGGTCTCCCTATGAAGTTTAGACTGGCCTTGAACTCACTGTGTAGTCCAAACTGGCCTCAAACTCATAGCAACCCTCCTGCCTCAGCTTCCCAAGTGCTAGTATTATAGGCATGTACTGCCATGCCTGGTTTGTATTGTAGCTTTGTTTTGTTTTGTCTTTTTGAGACAAGGTTTCCCTAAGCAGTTCAGACAGGCCTTGAATTCACTTCATGGCCAAGGTTGGCCTCAAATTCACAGATATACTCCTGCCTCAGCCTCCTGAATGCTGGGATTATAGGTATGTGCCACCATACCTGGTCCTGTATTATAATTTATTTCTTTAGTCTATATGTCTACCCTTCATGATATTGTGACTTTCAGAAAGAAGAGTAATTTGAGGTTTTGTTTTTGTTTTGTTTGTTTGTTTATTTGTTTTTGGTCTTTTTGAGACAGGGTCTCTCTATGCAGTTCAGGTTGGCCTTGAGCTCACTTTGTAGCCTAAGCTGGTCTGGAACTCACAATGATCCTCCTGCCTCAGCCTCCTAAGTGCTGAGATTACAGGCGTGAGCCACCACGCCTGGCCTTGTTTTGTTTTGTTGTCATTTTGTTTCTGTTTGGTTGGTGGGGATTTGGATTTTGAGTTTTTTTTTTTCCTTGACTGCCCAGAACCTAGTATTAGAAAACATTAGGTAGATATTCAGTAAATAGTCTCTGAAACTATGTTATACATATTACCTGTTATGAGTCATGTGCAATTGTTTAATATGTCCAAAATCCTTTCTGAAGGAAACTGATCTGCCCACAAGTACTTTTCTCTTACCACTTGACTCCCGTGCATTTTGCCACTACTCATCAGATCTCAAGTACTCTTTGTGTAA
This sequence comes from Hydrochoerus hydrochaeris, assembly GCA_004027455.1. Classification (NCBI taxonomy): domain Eukaryota; kingdom Metazoa; phylum Chordata; class Mammalia; order Rodentia; family Hydrochaeridae; genus Hydrochoerus; species Hydrochoerus hydrochaeris. The sequence goes on along the minus strand of PVLA01000253.1, from coordinate 79,228 downwards.
GTGTTGGTTGGGAGGGGATTAGGGAATGAACTCACAACCTCACACTTGCCAGGCAGGCGCTTATGCCTCCTGAGCTAAATCCCCAGCCTTGAGTAAAACTCTTGACTAACGACAAGCAATCTATCAACTGGTCAAAAAACCTATAATGGGAGCTGGGGATTTAGCTCAGTGGCGTAAGCACCTGCCTATCAAGCACGAGGTCATGAGTTCAATCCCCAGTACCACAAAAAAAAAAAAAAAAAAAAAACTATAATATATCCAGCCGGGGAAAGATGAACTGAATAATATAACTCTGTCTCCTTCTCTGTGTACTCTGAATTAAGAAGTAGAAATAGCACATCTGTAATCCCAGCACTCAGGAGACTGAGGCAGGAGGATCATTGCATGTTTGAAACCAATATGAGCTATAGAGTAAGCTCAAAGCCAGCCTGAACTGCATAGCAAGATCCTGTCTCAAAAAAGAAAAAGAAAAAGAAAAAAAAAAGGAAAAAAAAAAAAACAGAAGTAGCACATCCATTATCCCAGCACTTGGGAGACTAAAGCAGTAGAACCACAAATTCAATGCTGCCTAAAGAATTTAGCAAGTCCTTGTCTCAAAAAGGCATGCAAAGGGGGTGGGTACATGGGGCTGTAGCTCAGTGCCTAAGCCCTGGGTTAAATCTTAAGTGAGAGAAAAGAGAGAGAGAGAAGAAGGAGGAGGAGGAGGAGGAGGAAGAGGAAGAGAAGGAAGGAGAAGGGAAAAAAAAGAAAAAGGAGGAGAAGAGTGAGAGGGGAGAAGAGGAATGGGAGAAAGAGAGGGAAAGGGAAAGGGAGGAGAGTAGGGAAGAGAGGGGAGAAAAAAATAAAAATATAGGACTGGGGATGTAGTTCAGTAGTAGAATACTTGCTTAACATGCATGAGGACCTTGGTTTGATTCCTACCACTGAAAAAAATTATTTTAAGTAGAAAGAGCTACTTAATGGGGATGTACAATTTAAAGCCAAGAAAAATCCATGAGGCAAGAGCTCGACAAGGTAAAGTTGATTTTCTTTTTCTTGTGATGGGGTCTTATCTATGTTGCCCAGGTTGGCATTGAACTCCTAGGCTTGAGATCCTCCCACCTCAGTCTCCCAAGTGACTGGGACTACATGCACATGCCACGGTGCCTGGCAAAGGAGGCAAAAACTATCAGCAGAAACTATGAATTATAGAAAAGATATAAGGAGTAAGAGGGCAAGAAAAGGACACAGTCCCTGAGAGAAAATTGAGTCAATGAATGACGTTAATAAGAGCACCCTGGAGTGAAAATCCACATGCCCTTACAGTTGAGGCCCCATTTTGAGCTGTTAGCAATTGAAGTCTCCTAATGGTATATGCCCCTTGTCCTCTATGTCAATGCCAAATCACTTACAGTCCCTTAAGAGGATGTCTCTGTTCTTTACAACCCTCCAACCCAAACTAAAATAACCTTCTTAGTTTATATACTTGAAGTCATTTCATGTGGAAGAGTGAAAGTATTTCCTTTTTATATTTTCTGCCCAATGGTACATCCAAAATATCCTTTAAAACCTAAGACAAATGACCCATAGAGCTTTGAATATTTATTAGGAAGCACAAGGGAGAAATGTTCACTTTGGTATTGTTTGGTTTCTCTTTAAGGTCACACTCTTATGGCAAGCTAGAATCCCTTTACAATGTGAATGTACCTTGCTTAAACAAATTCACAACTCTGGATTTACAGCAAAAGATTACTACTTAGTCCCTTTGAACAATTGTTCATGTATTTATATTATTACAAAAGTAATATGCTGTTAGAAATTAAAATACTATATTATGTTAAATAGTGAAGATTTATTATCCACAAGAGAGCCACAAACCCTAAGTTCCCCAGCTAATTTCAGTGAATATTACTGGCTTGGGTAAACACAAAGTACCTAAGAAAAGGGTCTTTCTGCTTCAAAGACGTGGTCACAATCTTTCTCTTTTCCTTCTCCTTTAGTAGCCCACCTTTACATGTCCACACAGCTGCCACCACAGCCGACAAGCCAGCTATTTCATAATGTATTCACCACTTTGTTTGAGAAGCAGTGGGGCATACAGTTAAGATCACCAGCTTTATTTTGAGTACTGTTTGGCAGTATCTACCAACATTTTAAATATGCATGCTTTAAAGCCCAACAATTCCAACATCTACAAATCTGTCAACAGAAATGCTGACAAAAGTGCACAGAATGTACGAGGATGGTCACTAAAACATTGTTTGTCATAGCAAAGAAAAAAATTGAAAGTTCTGAGATTCCTTATTAGGAAAGTAGTTAAATACATTACAGTACTCCATAGAATGGTGTACTATGCAACTATTAGAGAGTGTGAGGGTGTGTATATTTAATGGATGGAAATAGGCCTATTATGCACTGTTAAGTTTTAAAAAGGCAAGTTGCAGAACAGTATATTGTATAATCCATTTTAAGTGTATGTGTGTGTAAGCATAACTAATCCTGGAGGATTGTTCAATATTACTTACTTCTAGAAAGTGATACTGGGAATAACTGAGCAACATCATGAAGGCATATTATTTTTGTGATTTTTTTTAAGTAAACCGTTTTGATATAGACAAAACAAAAATGAAAGAATAGGCTTCAGAGTTAAATTCTAATTCAAACCTCAGCTCCATTACCTTTTCAGGGCTGTTAGGGTGTTACCATGAAAAGTTGTTTTACCTGAACTTATGATTGACACTTCACAGCAAGTGACCTCAGCCATTCTTTTAGATGTTGTTATTTTTAAACACCAGAGAAGATTCTGCCTTAAGGGACTTGCGATCCATTTTTCATGTGAAGAACATTTTTCTAAGATGAAATAAGTTGCTCATAATATATACAGCATCTTCTCTTTTGAAAATTCTGTCCTCTTTTGTCCCTCATCTCACCCCAAGCCTTCCCGACCTGGGTGCTGTCCAGGTACAAATTAACATATAAAAAGACCTCAAGTTGTTCACACAAGCAGCTCTATTTATTACTCTCTCCTTTACAGCCTGGGTCTGCTCAAAAACCCACATTCAAATTGGATCGTATCCACTCTAGCCCTTAAGCACACAGGTATTGTGGGCAAGAGGCCGCTTTTGGCCACAAAGTCCCTTATTCATTTAAAATAACTTCATTCATAAGGTTCACTGGACAATTAGTTCGTCTATCACATTCTCTGACAACGCACTTTGCCTACCTTGTCACTAACCCTCAAGCAGCTCTTTGGGTGCGTGCTACTACCCTCATTTAGTAAAGAATTAAACCGGGCTTTACAGCTTAAAGTGACTTGACTAAGATCACACAGCTAGTTAAGTAGGTGGCTTATTGGGAAATCAAAGCTTTAGAGTAACCAAAGGACACTAACATTTTAAAACATTTTATTTTCATTACATTAGTTTTAAAATCCAGAGTGTCCTAGGCTTGTAAAGAAAAACAGCGTTCCTCTCCCTGCCCCACCCATCCCATCTCTCAAACTGTAACTTTTCAGTGCAACCATGTGGAACTTTTTCAGCGAGTTCTGCTGTTTTCTGTCACGTTTCTAGACACCTCTTAGAACCCACGCGTTGGGCAGACTTAACTGCGAAGTAACCCAAGCGCCGCTTTCACTGTTAGCTCTCTCTGCCCGCTTCGCATTTAGCTCCCGGGTCATCCTGTGTGCCCAGGTGGGAAGCCCTGTCGGGTCCCCTCCTAACGGGGCAGGACAGGCCTTCGCCCACGCCCATCGGCACCCGGCACTGTGCTGCAGGCTCCAGCGAGTGACCACCGGGACCGGACCCTGCACCGGGCTGAGCCGCCTGCTTCCCGCCCGCGGGCCGCGGCTGTCAGGCCTCGCTGCTCACTCCTCGAGGGTCACCCGCGGGCTCGGGGCTGAGAGTGGGGACCAGGGCCCGAGGGCCTGGGCCGGGAACGAGAGCAGCAGGCCGGTCCTGGCGTAGCCGGGCCGCCGAGGTAGGCAGCGGGCGGGCGCGATTCCGGCGGACGCCGGGCTCCGGCAGCCCTAACCCGGCAGGGTTGCGTCCTCCCTCACCGCGCCCGAGTCGGGCTCTCCAGGCCTCTGGTGCCCCGTAGGAGGCACGACCTGGCCTCGCGTGGGGCGCGAGGTGGGCACCGGCGCCGCGGGGTGCCCAGAGCGCGCCTGGCGGATGCAAGGGGCTGCACCCCACTCCGGCCCTCCCTCTACACCGGCTGGGGAGCCACAACCTGACAATGGTGCCCAGAAGAAACCTCTGCCTCCGGAACTCTCTTTTTCTGTCCTTTAACAGTGTAAAGAGGGTAGGAAATGTCAGGAAAGTTTTCTTTATCTTCATGGAGGAGAGGGGAGTCTTTTCCCCACTAATAGTGGTATCTTCTTATTGGCCTCTCACCAATTCTGTCCCTTCTCTGAGCGCACACACACACACACGCACACACACACACACACACACACACACACGCACACTCATCCTCCCTCTTCTCCCCAAACTACCAGAACAACTGCGGTTTAAATCAAGTTTTAATTTATACGATTATAAGTTTGAAAATACATCTCACAGGGGTCTGTATAATACACTGTGGTTTAGATTTTCTCCTCTGTCAGATCTTTTTTTTTTTTCTTTAGGGTTAATTATTGTCTCGATTTTGTTGCTGTGTTGTAAAGCTTTCTGTGCTTATCTAAAGATGAATACATCATTAATTTTTGCCTAAAATGCTCTACCATGATTCTATATCTCCAATCATTTAAATTATCAATTAATGCACCTATTTTGGGTTTTCTTGGAAATATCCTTTCCATCCTGATTTTAAATGTTACTGAGGAAACCAACAGCACAGCTGTCGTTCTGGGATTTCCCCTCATCATTGGCCTGGGAATTTTCTTCACTTCTTGTGAGTCACCTGTGACGTGAACATCATGTTTGTTTTTCTTCCTCATTTTGATAAAACACATCATTCAGTAGCCTTCTGGAAAAGGTTAGAAGAAGGTAAAATTTCACTGGTTTCATGGTGGGCATGGTGGCGTAAGCCTATAAACTCAGTACTCAGGAGGTTGAGGCAGGAGAATCAGTAGGAGTTCAAGGCCAGCTTGTACCACAAAGTGAGACCCTATCTGCAAAAAAAAAAAAAATCACTAATTTCTTTTAGGTCATTGAAAAATCAAATTTTATATTATTCTTTGTTTCTTTTTTGTAAGAGAATCTTTTATGTCTGTATCTTGTACTCTGAATAACTACCTTGAAGATAATGATATAGTGTATTAACTATTCTTATTCTCTTATTTTTTATTTTCTAATGAGATTTCATTGGTACATTTTAGATGTACACAGTAGTCACATTCATCATGGAGAATTTGCACCTGAACATGATATAACTTGTTTTCTCTTGTTTTGAAGTTTTGCATTTTCCAATAAAATAAAAATGAAGGTAAGATATCTTTACTTGATCTCAATTGATTAATGTGGTAATTTGTCTGGTATATAATTCTAGGAATTTGTTTTTCCTAGAACTGTGAGTTGTCTTGCAGTTTCCAGTGTTAATTGTTGAGAAGTCTAATGAAATTCCTATTTCTGTACATAACTTTATCTTTGTGTATAAGCCTATTTTTGCTATTATTTCTAGAAGATATGAGAATCTTCTGTCTGGTATTTCAAAAACACACAATGATACAGTTTGCTGAGCATCTTTTCATTCACTGTGCTTGATAGTCAAACCACCTTTTTACTTTCTCTCTCTCTCTCTCTCTCTCTCTCTATCTCTATCTCTATCTCTTTCTTCCTTTCTTCTACCATTTTAGTTTAGAAAGTCTTGCCTTTAGTTCTAGAAAGCTTCTTGCATTACTTTTTTAACCCTCCTTGTATTACTCATTATAGCTCCCACATCCATACAAACACATACTATAGCCAACTTCACCTATCTTTTCTGTTTTTTCTCAAAATCCTGTTATTTGTATTTTGGAATATCTAAATAATTCAAATTCTCTCCTTTATTTTTTTTGCATGTTTTCAGCTCTTTTTTTGTACTGTGTGCAAATTTCCCAATTCTATTTTGCAAACTTTTTGTTTCCTTTTTAACTTCTTACAATGGTGTAGTAGTAAATGTCTAACCACAATCGCTCTGAAGGGGAAGGAGGAAGAAAAGCCTTGATCTGTAGCATTTGCCTATTTCCATAATGTAAATATTTCCATCATGGCTGATTTCAAACTACCAAGATTATATCATTGAATATGGCATTGGGAAGAGATGCATAGTAGCAAATCATGTCAGTATTTCTTTTTTCTTTCTTTTTTTTTTTTAGAGTCAGGACACATCATGTCAGTATTTCTATCATAAAGATACAGCAGACAGAATCTAAACACAATAGATAATATTGAAACTTAACAAAATGATTTGGGTCAGGTGCAGTAGCACCACACCTGCAATCTCAGCACTTGGAACATTGAAGAAGAATGATCTTTGTGAGTTCAAGGTCAGCCTGGACTACGTAGTGAATTCAAGATCAACCTTAACTACATAGAAAGATATGTCAAAAATTTTCAAAATAAATAAAGCCAGGTGTGGTGGCACACACCTGTAGTCTCAGCACTGGGGAGGCTGAGGCAGGAGGATCACTTTTGTTCAAGGACTACAAAGTGAGTCTTTCTTTCTTTGGTACCAGGGATTGAACTCTAAGGCTTCACACTTATTAGGCAAGCACTTGAGCCACTGAGCTAAATCTCTAGCCCTACAAAGTGAATTTAAAGTCAGCCTAAACTGTATAGTGAAACCTTATTCCAAAAGCACAAAAAAAGAAATCCAAGAAAAGAGAAAAGAATTTGGAAATGACACATTTTGAGTATTACATTATTACTTTTTAGTTTTTAGGTGGGTTTTTTGTTGTTGTTGTTGTTTTGTTTTGTTTTTTTGAGACAGTCTCACTGTACAAGGCTGCCCTTGAATTCACTATATAGCCCAGGCTGGCCTCGAACTCATGGCAGTCCTCCTGCCTCAACCTCCTGAGTGCTGGGATTATAGGTGTGAGCCTCCATGCCTAGCTATTACATTATTTGTGATATAATTTATTTAATTATAATCTTATAGAATCTAATTTTTAATGACTTTTTTTAATAACTGGCTTGCAAAATTCCTGAAAATTCAACAATTGGCTACTGCAAATCTGGTATGAGTCACTTCCTTCAAATTATTGCATCAAAATAATCATGGTTTCTAACATAATAAAATTAAATCAGAGTAATCTCCCAAAAGAAGTTTTGATCAGATCATGCCCCTGAGTCATTCTTTATTGCTTCTCTGCCTACTGCAACACTCGTCAGTTCAGGCTTGATTCATATTCCACCTTTTTATTTCTTTCTTTTGTTTTTTTTTAACCTTTCTTATTTGTTCATCAACAAATGTTGATTAAGTATCTGTTACAGCTAGTCTAAAGCAAGGCACTGAGGATACAAGGATGAATAATATAAATTTTCTTTCTAAGAGGCACAGTCCAATAGGGCAACCGAACTTTAACTACATATAGTACCTTTAAATATGATAAGCATTTAGAAAAAATATGCACAGGAAAAACAGTACTACCAGAATGCCTAGCAAATGATTAATTCAGCCTGTGGGGAATCTGTCAAGGAAAAATTTAGCATGTGTTTTTTCATCTTTTTCCCCCATTCTCACTGCTCTACAGGCTGATCCCAAACTCCTGGGCTCAAATGATCCTCCCACTTCAGCCCCTATATGCCAGGATTACCAGCACATGCTACCATGCCTAGTTTAAAATACTTAAAACTTGTAACTGAGCCATAAGAATCCATATAAAGCATATGGTTTTGTGGAATTAGTAAGCATTTTGTTAGAGGATCACAAAGATTTTTCTCACCCAAAATATTTAAGCCTATAATTCCATTCCAGACTGAGAATCATTGATCTGGTAGAATGTTCTAATCCTATAAAGAATTAGGCCAGAAAATAGAAGCAAGTTTGCTAAAACTATATAGATGGCAGCTGACCTAGAATAAGAGAACTATGGTGTTTGGTTCCCACTTCTATGTCTTCTAAACACTATAAATGCCAGGAACGATGGCACACATCTGTAATCCCAGCAATTGAGAGGCTGAGGCAGGAGGATCACTGCGAATTCAAGGCCAGCGTAGGCTACATAGTGAGCCCAAGTCCAGCCTGAACTGCATAGGGCATATTTATTTGAAAAAAATTTAAAAAAATAAACAGTTTAGGTATTTGCCCAGAGGCAACCTCTGAATTCCATCAAGCAACATCTGAAACAACTTTATGCTGATTTGTTCATTACTGAAGGCCTACTCTACAATCTAAAATTGGCTCTGGAGATACACAGAGGAATTAGACACATTTCCAACCTTCACTACTAATCAGAGAGACAAGCTCACACACTATGGGTAATTCATTCTACTTGGGAAGATTGGAAGTTACTTTCATATCAGAGATGATGTCTAAATTAAACTGATGAATATATAAAACTTTGATGAGTGAATAAGGGGAATGCAATCCAAGTTTAGAAGAAAGTATAGAAAATGTTCATAGGATAATGCTAAAACTGTTTGAGTGGAGAGTGGGAAATATGGCCAGGAAGAGAAAGAAGAAAATAAGAAGCCCTCTGACTTTCCAAGGTCTTTATCTGCAAAATAAGTGCTGTTTTAATTTTTCCAAAAGGCTCTTTAGTAGTATTTTTTGTTTTGGTTTTGGGGAGAGAGTTGTGTGTGTGTGTGTGTGTGTGGTACTGAGGATTGAACCCAGGGCCTTTACATTCAGCTATGTGACTGGCCCGTTTTTAATTTTTTCTTTGAGACATGGCTTTTCTAAGTCACTAAATTGCTGAGGCTATGTTCTAATTAGCAGTCCTCCTGCCTCAGCTTCCCAGAGTGCTGAGGTTATAAACATATATCATTACACATGACTTTTCATAGTATTCTTTCTAGCAAGAGTCAGTAATTTGGGCTCTTGAGAAAGTCTTTAAAACCCATATCTTTCCAAACTATTTGTTACTATGTCATGCTTCTCTTTCTAAAAAACTCTTTAATTTGCAGAGTTAGGAGATGTTTAGTTCAGAGACTAATAGGTTTCCTCATTTTGTTTGGGGGTTTTATGGTGAATTCATTCTCTCTGTTCATAGTACATTCTGCTTTATATTGCTCAGAGACTTTACTAAAATTTAGAGACTTTAAGAAGTGAAAAGTACCTTTTAATGGGAAAAAAATTATGTTTAAACTGACAGCATAAGCTATGTAATTGAAATCCTACAAATATATATTACAATTTTTCAATAGCTATTATGTGTGAAGCCTATGATGTGATTTCACCTAGAAAGTCTTTATTCTAGAAGGTGATCTCTAGCATTAAACAGGAGACATTACTGATAAGCAAATCTTCAATTCATTGTCTATACTCATTACCTCATTTTTTGTCAGTATTTAGTGGGAAGAACAATGTATAGCACCACCATTTTTTTTAATAAGGGGAAAACATTTATTTCAGCTCATAGTTTTTAAAGGATTCATTCCACAGTAGGCTGGTTCCAAAGTAGGGTGGCATGGCAGAGGGGCATCAAGGAGGAGGAAACAGTCCATGGCAAGGCAATCAGAAGGCAGTAAGCAGCAAGAGCAGCAGCAGGCAGCAAGCACCAACATTTTTTATCTCCCAGGGTTTAGTGGTCATCTCTCCTTTCTTAACATTTCAGGGTTCCTAGGAAAAAGAAAATTCTTTCAATGTAGTGGCACTTGTTAAACATGTGAATAATTATATTAATAGCACCCACTGGAGTAAGTACTCAGGAAATAAATTGAAAAAATGCAATAAATACCAAAAAACAAAAAGCCACTGAATTAGAGTAAGATCCACCAGTATAAAATGCATGTTTAGCTTAATATAGAGATGGATGGCCTAAGATTTAGCTCAGTGGTATAGCACCTGCCTGGCAAACCTGAGGTCCTGTGTTCAATTCCTGGTTCCTAGAGAGAAAGAAAGCAAGAGAGAGAGAAAGAGAGAGAGAGAGAGATCAAAGGTAAGATATGATCTTATTTGGATCCTGATTTGAATAAGTCAGGAGAAACAACAGAAAACTGAAATTAGACTGTGTATTAGATGACAGGGACATACTCAATTTTATTATGTCTGATTATGCTACTGTAATTATTTTTTAAATTAATTTTATTTTATTGGTACATTTCAGATATACATACTAATAACATCATAGGGCCAAGGATATAGCTCAGTGGTTCAGCACCTGCCTGGCAAACCTGAGGTCCTGAGTTCGATTCCTATACCCCTTCCAAAAAAAGAGATGGATAGATACAGAAATAATTATAGATGTATTCACATGTATGGGTTAGTATTCATACATATTTCTTAGCTCTGTCCTCTGACAGGACCTGGAAGCAATGACACTCAGAAGCAATAAACCCAGCCAGCACCCATATCTTGGTTGCTAACACAATTCTCTAATTAAAGGAACCAAAGATCCTTAGAGAAACGCTGGAGTAAAGAATTTACAAGATGAAGCTGGTACATCTTAAATTACTAACACAAAAAAATGCTAAAAATCAATAATAGATGACGATAGATAATAATAATATACTGCCCCTGATTTGAACATTACATAATGTAAACATGTACTGAAATATCACATGGTTTTATGTGTCATTTAAAATAACCAGTTGGGCATGGTGGCACATGCCTGTAATGTACTCAGGACTTTGAGGCAGCCTAAACTATATTTCAAGACTCAGTTTAAAAAAAATTGTTAATTAATTAATTTTATTGGTACGTTTTAGGTATACGTAATGATTTCACCATAGGGAATTTGTACCTGCACATTATATAACTTGATTTTTTGGCAGGGACAGGTTCTTGCTATGTAGTTCGGACTGGCCTTGAACTCACTATTAGCACAGTCTGGCCTTGAACTTGCAGTGATCCTCCTGCCTCAGCCTCCTGAGTGCTAGGATTACGGGTGCACACCACCACTCCTGGCTTGATTCTTTAAAAATATTTTTTAGTAGTATGTGTTTGCAATATGTAATGATTATGTTCATCACAGTCACCTAAGTTTGTCATAAAGTGGAACTTCAGAAAAAAATAGGTTTTTGAAATAGAAATAGAATCATAACCATTTCTCTCCTATTAAGAATACTGTCTTCGAAGAATTGGCTGGGTGGTACCTTTGTCTGCGTCTCACTACAGGAGCTGTATATTAAAGACAATGTCTGGAAGCTTCTACTTTGTAATCGTTGGTCACCATGATAATCCAGTTTTTGAAATGGAATTTTTGCCAGCCTGGAAAGCAGAATCCAAAAATGATCACCATCATCTGAACCAATTCATAGCTCATGCTGCTCTTGACCTTGTGCATGAAAATATGTGGCTCTCAAACAACATGTACTTGAAAACTGTGGACAAATTTAATGAGTGGTTTGTGTCAGCATTTGCCACCGCCGGCCATATGAGATTTATTATGCTGCATGATATAAGGCAAGAAGATGGAATAAAGAACTTCTTTACTGATGTTTATGATTTGTATATAAAGTTTGCAATGAATCCATTTTATGAACCCAACTCTCCTATTCGATCAAGTGCATTTGACAGAAAAGTTCAGTTTCTTGGAAAGAAACATCTTTTAAGCTGAGTGCAGAAAAATTTCAAAATAAACAGTGTCACAATGGGATATACTCAGGAATGTGTACATTGTAAGTAACTTGATTAAATAGCCTATAAAACTTTTACTTTTCTCACTTTATCTAAATCTAGTGGAATTTCTTTTGTAATTTAAAAATAGTACATTGTGTTTCATCTTGGTTATCAACAGTATTCCATTGTCAAGTGTTATTTATAGAGTTCCTTATCAATAATTTTGAAATATTTGTATTTTAAAAGTTGAGAAGCTTTTGACTTTCCTTATCCAAATAGTTTGAACTTGGTGCAGTAATTCAAAAAACAACTGTCATAGTCAAGATTTGGTAGACAGATTTAAAACTAAGATTGTGCAGAAGGAAATGAAATTGATAGCACATACAGTGATTTATTTGTACACTTGGAGATATACTATAAACATTTCTAACATGCAGCACTACCTAAGAAGCTGAAGCAAAATGCTTTTGCAGTGGCTAAATGTTGTATGCTTGCCTCTGTCAGAGACTAGGACTAGTGATCATCACTGCTATAACTTTGGAATCCTGGACCCGTATGTGTATAATGAGCCAAACTTACAGACCATGGTGAAAAATGTTGCCTCTGTCATCCTATGTTTTTGTATTTTCTTTCAAAAAGTAAAATGGAACTTGAATAAACTGACTGGTATCTGTGCTTGTAAAAACTTGTAATACAATTTAAGAACTGTCATTAAAGAAAAGATTGGATTATATTAACATTTGCACTTAGCTTTTTAGGTTGTACACTGGAGGCCAATAGTTGTCTCTTCTTATACTATACTGTGTGATTTTAACATAAAATAATGAATGTCCATGGAAAGGCAAGTAATACCAGATATTTTCTGTGCTTATTATGAGCACTTGTTCTGTTCTGAATGACTTTTGAGCAAGTGATTTTAAGCTTGATCCTATATCCTTGCATGAAGTTGCTGCCATCAGATTTACTCTTATTTATTTCATTTCTTAAATAAAGATATTTATCCAAGAAAACATAAAAAAGAATACTGACTTCACCAGGGCTGTAGCTCAGCAGCATAAGCACCTGCTTGGCAAGTGCAAAGTCCTGAGTTCAATTCTCAGTACCGCTCTCCAAAAATAAAGGAAAATAAAGTAAGCCAGAATGGGATAAGAAATATCTGTTTAAAAAAAAGAAAACTGTGATTTTATCCTAAACCACAAATAGTACAGAAATTTATCCTGATGTAAAGAAGTCCTAGGCAACCCACTCTGGACCCCCTCCTGTATCTTTTAGACAAAAGCTTTCTTTCCCTCAATAAATATTTTCTTCTCTTAAAAACTGAAAAACGGGCCAGAGATTTAGCTCAGTGGTGTAAGTGCCTGCCTAGCAAGCATGAGGTCGTGAGTTTGATCCCCAGTACCAAAAAAATAAAAGGGAACTGGGTATGGTGGCACACCCCTGTAATTCCAGCATTCAGGAGGTTGAGGCAAGAGGATGGTTGCAAGTTCAAGACCAGCCTATACTACAAAGTGAACTCAAGGCCAACCTGAACTGTGTAGCAAGACCTTGTCTCAAAAAAGATACACACACACATGCACAAAAAGAAGTCATACTCCTCCAATACTGCCCTATTTTTACAGCTCTTGTATTATAGAAAATAGTTACAGAATTCTGAGTTATGTTGTTGAATGCCTTTGTAATCTCTAGGAATTTTTCCAGGAACATAATGTACAAACTATCCCAGTGGCAACATGGAAATCTTGTGCTATTCTTTCAAAAACAGCTATTAAATCACTCTGTGGCCTCTTAAAGACACCTCTACTACTTAGTTCAGCCATAAATATAGCAAGTTTCTCAAACTAGTCACATTACTAAATTATTGTTGGAATTTTCCATATCAAAAGTTAAGTTAGAGTAGTACTAATGGCAAGGGAATATGGAATGGTAATGCCTGTCAATGAAGTCACAGCAAATTTGAAACCACTACAAGATCAGGGGGAAAAATCTTCCTACAAATAAAATTAAGAGCTGGGTGGGGGGAGCTAGGAAGCCAAAACTGTGAAATGAAAAACAAAATAAAAAGACTAGGCGTGGTGGTGCACACCTGTAATCCTAGCACTTGGGAGGCTGAGGCAGGAAGATTGCTTCAAGTTTGAGGCCAGCCTGGGCTACAAAGTGAGTTTAAAACCAGTCTGAACTGCATAGCAAAACACTGTCTCAAAAAGAGTTCAATCCCTGGTACCAGGAAAAAAAAAAAAAAAAAGACCAAAAAGAACCACCACCATCAGCAACAACGGTAAACAAACAGTAACAAAAAGTAGTTTAATGACAGTGTTTCCCCAGGAAGTAGTTTTACTCACTATTGTGCAAGCAGAAATTAAAATCCCAACTATAATAAGGTGAATGAGGATTTTTAATTTTTTGTTTGATGCATATAAAACGTTTTAAAAACCCCAAATTTGTAAGCTAAGACACAGATCTTTCATAAACTTTCAATCCTACAGATTCTCTCTCAACAATACTTCACCTCCTGGGTGATCTTGGGAAATTGCTTTAAAAACTCAGATTCAACTTCCTTTTCTCAGCTACCTAAAAAACATGCTTAAGCTAGATACTCTCTAAGTTTCCTATAGCTCTAAAATTAATGTGTATGACAACTTTTTTGTGTGTCTGGTACTGGAGATTAACCACAAGGCCTTCACACTGATTTACATCCTTGGCTTTTTTTTTTTTTTTTTCTGTACAGGGGATCGAACTCACAACTTCGCGCTTGCAAGGCAGGCATGCCACTGAGCTAAATCCCCAGACCCATCCTTGGCTTTAAAAAAAAAAAAAATTTTTGAGACAGGGTCTCACCAAGTCACTAAATTACCCAGGTTGCTCAAACTTGTAATCCTCCTGCTTTAGCCTCCCTTGGTGCTGGCATTACAGGCATGCACTACCATGTCTGGAAAAACAAATGAATCCCTGAATAGTGATTGTTAAACATATTCTTCAAACAAAAATCACATCATGCTGAGTATAGTGGTACATGCCTCATGCCTTTAATCCCAGCACTTGGGAGGCTGAGGCAGGAGGATTACAATGAATTTGAGGGCAGCCTAGACTACATAGTGAGTGCAAGGCCATCCTGAACTACCAAGCAAGACCCTTTCTCAAAAAAAAAAGAAATGATATCGTGCTGGGTGTCATGGTGCCTGCCTGTAATCCCAGCACCTGGGAAGGCTGAAGCTGGAGGATCACAGAAAGTTTGAGGCCACACTGGGCTACAATAGAGAGTTCAGTGCTATCCTGAAATACATAACAAAATCCAGTCTCAAAAAAAAGGAAAAGGAAAAGAAAGAAAGAGAAAAAAGAGAAGAAAAAAATACTTGGCTATGTTGACAATATTTAAAAGACAGTGACTTAGTGCTGTAGTTTGAGTGGGCCACCCAAAATCCATGTGTTGGAAACTTAATCCTCAAAGCAACAGTATTGAGGGATGATAAACCTTTAAAAGATGATTTAGGCTGGGGATTTAGCTCAGCAGCAAAAGCGCCTGCCTTGCAAGCACATGGTCATGAGTTCGATCTCTGGTACAAAAAAAAAAAAAGATGATTAGATTGTGAAAGCAGTGCTCTCATTAATGGATTAATGACATTATGGTGGGAATGAGTATGTTGTAGTGAGAATGGGTTTATTACAAAAGTGGGTTCAGGCCTCTCTTGCCCTCCCTTGTGGGCTGTTTCACCTTCTGCAATGGGAGAAGGCAACATACTGTGGAGGCCCTGACCAGATGCAGGCTGGATCTTGGACTTCCAATCTTAAGAACACTGAGCCAAATAAACTTCTATTGTTTATAATATTCAACCTATGGTATTCTGTGATAGTAGCAGAAAATGGACTAAGGCACCTAGTAATGTACCTTACCCCCTGGAAGTTGAAGAAAATATTTATTTTGGAAACAAAAAGTTCATAAAAGGATTAGAGGTAAAGCAACAAGACATTTTTTTCCTGGGCAGGGCATCCATGCAACATAGATGCTCCTCAACTCATGGTGAGGCTAAATTCCAATAAATCCATTGTAAAATTTAGATAACCTAAATTATTAATACATTTAATACACCTAAAATAGCAAACATCCTAGCTAAACAACACAGTACATGGTAGAATATCAGTTGTTTCCCCTTGTGATTGAGTAGGAGACTGGGAACTGATTCACTGACACTGCCTAGCATCATGAGTATTATACTTTATATCACCAGCCTGGGTAAAAGATCCAAACCTAAACTTTCAGGTAGTTTCCACCAAATACCTATGGCTTTCAAACCATGGTAAGGTTGAAAAATCATTAAGCTGAACCATAACTCAGGAAACAGGGTTGAGAGTATAGCTCCATGTAAGAGCACTTTTCTAGAATACGTACTGTGCAGGGCCCTAGGTTCATTGCCCAACACTGCAACATAAATAAAAAGTAAATAAATAAGGGACCATCTGCATAAAGAAGGATTTTGTTCATCTGTATTTCACCATTTTTAAAAAGTGGTCTTCATTGTTCTTAGCATAAATTTGTTTTCTGCTCTCAAATTTTGAGGAGAGTGTATGCAAGGATGCACCATGCCATTTTAACCCACTGTCTCTCATTATCAGACATTGGAAGACAGTACAACATATTGGATTTAAAAAAAAATGTAGCAGGTAGAACTATATTGTCAAATTAGTTACAAAAGAGATGGGACCAGAATAAGTCTGATCAAAGACAAGCAGCTCTAAGGTCCTAGACTCTAGGGCTTCCAAGAAGACAGCATGGATACCTCTATTATACCAGAATACACATGGGTTTTTGAGTTCCCTGCAGCTGGGATTAAATCCCAGCTCTCGTTCTTATAAACTGTGGAATGGTGGGAGAGTTACTAATCTCTTTCATAGATTCAGTTAAACATGTGTAAGAGGAGTTAAAGATTGCAACTAACATTGCTGTCTGGTTGTTGTATGGGTAGGATGCTCATAAATGTCAGTGTACTTCCTTTGGTTTAAGATTAAACACTAAGCAACCATTCCACAGTTTAAAAATTGGGATAATAGCTGCCTCCAGCTGCCTCCAATTTTGGTCTTCCAAAATACAGGTTTACATATTTTGAATCTGGCTCAGGTGTTTTGTTATCCCTCTAGTTATTAGTGTCAAGTTTCTTCTTGTCCCAGGGGCTTTTACTATGACTTACTATTCTCTTTATTATATCTAGTTAACACTAGATAACCACACATAAGTAGTTTATTATGAAAACCCCACAATTCACAGAGACTATTCTCTACTTACGCTTTTATTTTCCAGACAAAGAAAAAATTGAGTAAACATTTGGTTTTAAATTTTAAAGAGGGCTGATGAAACTGCCCCTTCATATTACCTTTTACTAGGCAAGTCATTACTACTTTTTACCTTGGAGACAATTCTATCTTTTTTTTTTTTTTTGTACTGGGAATCAAACTCATGACCACATGCTTGCCAGGCAGGCACTATGCCACTGAGCTATATTTCTGGTCCTGAGAATTCTTTTTTAAATCAACTTTCATTTTATTTCTCTCAGAACTTACCACCAAATATAATTGTTGGTTTTTTTTTTTTGGTTTTTTGAGAGAGGGTCTCACTATGTAGTTCATGCTGGCTTTGAAGTCACCCTGCAGCGTAGGCTTGCCTCAAATTCATGACAATTCTCCTATCTCAGCCTCCTGAGTGCTAGGATTTCAGGTGTGAACCTCAGTGCTTGGCCTATAAATGTTTATTTTACCAAAAGCAAAAGAAACATACTTTTCTTGGTAATACTGGGTATTTAACCCATGTACTTGTATACTGTACATGCTATGGAAGGACTCTGTCACTGAGTTATAGCCTCAGCCCCATTTTTCTTTTATACCATTTGTTGGATTATTCTAATCATCTCAGTCCTCAATTGTGAGGTAATAAGAACAGATGGAGAAAATGAAGACATTGTACAAGTAAAAATGAAATTCAGAATCTTGATTAATTTCTGGGCAAATGTATTCATACTGATGAATCATTTCATTATATCAGAGGCGATATTTACTGATCTTTCTTGATTTAGAAATGATATGTGCAACATCATTTTTTTTTTGAGACAATAGCTCCCTATGTTGCCTAGACTGACTTCAAGCTACCTCCTGCTTTAGCCTCCTGAGTAGCTGACTTTTATGTAACATCTCTTCAAACTGCCCATGTTTGTGACATGAAGATTGAGAGTGAAGGCCCTGCTGGGCATGGTGGTGCATTCCTTTAATCTCAGCATTTGGGAGGCTGAGGCAGGAGGATTGAGAGTTTGAGGCCAATTTGACATACTAGTGACACCTTGTCTCAAAAACAAACATACAAACACATACACAAACAGTAAGGCTCTAGAGATAGACTGTCTGGATTAGAATTCTAATTCCACTATAAACTTTATTTGTGCTACTTAACAAGATTTAGCATTCTTTATCTATGAAACAGGATAATACTATTTTCTACCTCAGAGGTTTGGTGTAAGGATTGGATGAGTCAAAAAATGTTGAAAACTAAGCCAGGCATGATGGCACATGCCTGTAATCCTGGCACTTGGGAGGCTAAGGCAAGCGAATTACTTCAAATTTAACACCAGTTTGGGCTACATAATGAGCTCAAGGCCAGCCTGAACTACAGAGTGAGCTGAAGTGGGTTCAGCCTGAACTGGGTAGCAAGACCCTGTCCCCCTTGCAAAAAAAAAAAAAAAAAGTTAAAAACCGGGTGTCGTGGCTCACACCTGTAATCCCAGCACTTGGGAGGCTGAGACAGGAGGATTGTTTTGAGTTCGAGACCAGCCTAGGCTACAAAGTGAGCTCAAGCTCAGCCTAAACTCCATAGAGAGACCCTGTCTCAAGAAGACAAAAACAAAAAAAAGTTAAAAACTTAACACAGGGGCCGGGGATTTAGCTCAGCGGCCTAAGTGCCTGTCTTGCAAGCGCATGGTCATGACTTTGATCCCCGGTACAAAAAAAGAACATTGCCTGGAACATAGACAGCAACCAATCATTATCATTTACATTTGTGCTCTGGTGTCCATTCTTATTCATCCACAATCAGTGAGTGTGCCCCTACTCTAGAGTGATAGACACCTCAGTAACCAAGGTAAACATCTGTCAGCATGTTCCTAAGAGTTTAAGGTAGAAAGAAAAATATATATATGGAGAATTTTTGTTTTTTGCACTAGGAATAGACCCAGGGCCTTGCACATATTAAGTATGTGCTCTACCACTAAGCCACAGTCACACACAGAAGAGATTCTTAAATAGGATTCAACTGAACTTGGATGACAAAAAAATATACCTTTACATTGATCTCTATCTGAAATACAGCATTTTCTTCAACTATGTATTAACATAAGGGACAAATCACAGTAATGTTACCAATGCCTGTGGCTTTGTTACCAACAGAAATAACAGACATTCCTATATCACATTACACTTCTATCAGGTATCTCAAATTGTGACTTATCCTTATCACTACTTTGTGATTTTGATACTTATTAGACTGACCTGCTACTAGATCTTATTTATTATTCATAAAGAAGCACTCACAGTATTATATCACAAGTTTGGTAGTAATATTTTATTGCAATTTTTTATCACCTAATAAGGTCCTATAGTTAAGCATTTTAAAAAGTGGATCCATAAGCTTCTCTAGACTGTCAACGGTATCCCTGACACCCAAAAATGTTAAAAATAGCAGCACAGAAATCTATATAAAGCAAAGTACAAGCACAAGTGAAAGAATAGGCAAGAGGAGTACAAAGAAAGGATATTTTCATAAAAGAAATTAAGTATCCTTCAATTTTTAAACCAAATTTTGAAAGTCACCTTATAGTACTTCACAAATGATAACTTTATTCTGATTGCAAAAGAGCATTGGAATAAAAGAAAACTGGGGTCTGAGTCATACCTCTGACACAAAACAAACAACTCATTTAACCTCTTTGAGCCTACTTTGTCAGCCAGAAAAAGGAAATAATGCCAATCTCACAGGATCATCATGAAGAAGTAAGATAATATTGATGAAAGTATTCTGGTAATTGTAAAGCATTAAAATGATTCCTATTTATTTACACACATATCTGGTCATATGCTAGGAAATATAAAATTCTAGAAATGAGAAGGCAGAAGCAAATGAAACTCTTAGAAATAGTTCAGATTCAGTATGAGGTAGAGGAATTAAACATGTATGTGCTATTGACAGTGAGTTGGTACACAAACCTTTCAAAAAATTTTACTGGTACATAGCATAGTATTTAATGTTTACATTCCTTGTGAAAAATTGGTGCATGTACATGACACATCTTCCCTTTTCATGTCACAAATCTTGAAAACAGTTGTTACCCCTAATTTAGCAAACACAATACAAAATAAATAAGATAGCCACAGATGAAACCAACTCTGAGATGACCTGTAAATGTTTCACCTACCTGATGAGGAAGACAGTAATGTAACTAAGATAACCCTTCAATTAATTCTAAAGAATTAAAAAATGAGGATTCATTACTATGACTTTTTCCTTAAATAAATCTTAACTTTGATTTAATGACCAGTACTGGTTCCCTAGTGTTTGTAACAATGCCCATACCCAAACCTACCATGGTGCTCTTAAAGGAACATCAAAATCTTCTAGGTCCATTTTTTGTTCATCAAAGATTTATGAAAATCATTTGGTTTTTCCTCTTGGACTGTATCTGTCCCTCTTTCCCTGCAAAACAGGAGAACTCTGCACAAATGATGAAGAGTGGGCATTTTGCCAGTTATAGCTAATAAATTAACATTCTGGTTTATAATTTGGTATGTTGTGATTTGCTTAGTATGATTTAATTCTCCAAACCTTGACTAAACTAAAACTGCATTCCATAACTCTACAAAGCTGATCAGTTTACCACAATCTAAAATCCTGCAAGCCTTTGTGGAGTGGTGTTAATCAGAGACGACTTATTTGAGAAATCTAAAAAAAAAAAAAAAGTATTTTTGTAAGAAGAAATCTTAAAAATGGAGTATACAGTATAATTAATGAGAGTATTCTGACCTTTTTGTCTGACTGTAAAATATAGGCTACCCTTAAAAAGCAACAAGTACACCTAATTTTGGTAAGAAAGGTATGCCTAATTTCAAATATGTTCCTGAGATGTCAGATTTTATATTAACTAAATCATTGGTAGATTGCTTTCTTAAGAAGCAAAGGTTGTGATAAAATCTGTACTTTTTAAAAGTAAAGCTAGCTAGCTTGTAAACACCTTTAATACACATTCTAGCTACTTGTGAAGTTTTACAGTTAAGTACAAAAAAGTCAAAGTAGAGGTTTGAAAAAAATGCTGAGTCTGACATAGCTTTATTCAAAGATGAGATTTTTAAAAGATGTTTCATCTTAATGTCATGTAAGATTTCAGGATCTGAATTTGTTAGAATATCCCTGGATATTACTTTGTCCAACCTGAAATTCTAATCTTGCCGAGTATTATTAACTCAACTCCAAATGAACCTGTATCAGAAGACTGAGTCGGGCCTATCAATCTTTTCAAGCAGGACGAGCAAAACACCGAATTCCCTCTCTAGTTTCTGAGCGCAAAATGAAAGGATTCTCGGGTAGACGGTCCGTACTTTTAAGAAACCACCCAGTTTTTGTCGGGGGGAGGGGTGGAAATCAAGGATTTAGACTTTGCTCTCATCATGTTGAAAAGCCACAACCTTTCTCAGTAACAACCCAGAAGACTCAAAACCCTGAACCTACAAAAACTAGTTTTCTTCGTTTCCCTGAGACACGCCCGCTCCGGTGTCAGCCGCTCCCTGTGGTGGAGTCGGGTCGCGAAAGCCGCAGCCGTCGTCGCAACCTCGTGGCTGAGCCGGGCGGGATGCGGCCACGGGGGGCGTGGGGCACGTGGCGGCGCGGCTAGGGGACGAAGGATGAGACTCCTCCCGTCGTAGGGACCTCTCAGTTGACAAGGGACCCCGCCGGTGGGCACACCAACTCCCAGGCAGCCCCCTCTCGGGACTTTGGACTCAATGTTCCGGGATGGATTTCAGTGCACTAAAAGGTCCCAGTTCCTCAGACGCCTGCCCCTCTTTAGTGATCTCGTACCCCTCCCGGGGCTGCGACTGACGAAGCTCGGAAGGCAAGAAACCTCTCTAAATCGCTTGCTGGGTCCCTCTCTCCCCACAATGCACCGGGGCCAGCAGGAAGGCCGCTCCGACCCCTAATTTTCCCGCGAATTCAGTTCAAAGAGGCGGCCGGGCCCGCGATCGGCAGCGCGCACAGGCCAACCAAGCCGCGCCTCCGCGAGAAGCGCCTCCGCGTGACTGACGGGGGAATCCGCGGGCCAACGGGCTGGGTGGCCCGGCGGCGCGCGCTCCCGCCCGCCAATCAGAGCCCCGGGCGGGGAAGTGGGCGGAGCGAGGCCAGGGTAGGGTGAGCGGCCTCCGAAGCTGAGCGGGGCTCTGAGGAGACACTTTTTTTTTTTTTCCTCCCTCCTTCCCTCCTCTCCTCCTCCCTTTCCCTTCCCCTCTCCTCCCCTCTCTCCTCCTTCCCCCCTCGGTCCGCTGGAGCCTGCTGGGGCGAGCGGTTGGTGTTGCAGGCGCTCACTCTCCGGGGCCGCCCGGCGGGTAGCTGGCGGGGGGAGGAGGCAGGAACCGCGATGGCGCCTCAGAAGCACGGCGGTGGGGGAGGGGGCGGCTCGGGGCCCAGCGCGGGGTCCGGGGGAGGCGGCTTCGGGGGTTCCGCGGCGGTGGCGGCGGCGACGGCGGCGGCTTCGGGCGGCAAATCCGGCGGCGGGGGCTGTGGCGGCGGCGGCGGCGGCGGTTACTCGGCCTCCTCCTCGTCGTCTGCTGCGGGGGCCGCTGTGTTACCGGTGAAGAAGCCGAAAATGGAGCACGTCCAGGCTGACCACGAGCTCTTCCTCCAGGCCTTTGAGAGTGAGTGTGTGGGAGGCCGGGAGGGCAAGAACCCCTGCTCCCGGTGTGAGGAACAGGACGCTCCGCGGGGCCCGCACTCCCCCCCCCACGGGCGCCCACTAGGTCGGGACCGGGGAGACGGGGGACATCCCCGCGCCGGGACTGTGGCGCCCGCGACTGCCCAAGGTCCGGGCCCTGGGAGCGCGAGGGCCCGGGAGGGACCAGCGCTCCGCCGAGCCCCGCCGGGAGGAGAGGGTCGGCGCCGGGCCCGCGGTGGCGGAGGGCGGCTTCCAGACGGGCTACAGTTGATCCCGAAGCGAGTTCTTGTTCTTTTCGTGCCATTCGTACTCCAGAAGTGCCTGGGTTTGGGGTGCGGGTTTCGAGGGGCAAAATTGAGCCTGAGAAGGGATGAGCGCAGCTAAACCGACGGGATTGTCATTAGCCCGAAATGTGCCTCCGCGCTAACTTGGGCTGCGCAGGAACAGGGCCCCCGTCGGATGCTTTAAACCTTTCAAATCTGTCCGCCCATTTTATGGATACGGAAACTGAGAGGTAGTGTGGTCAGAAGCACCTTCTCCGGAGACGACCTCGGAGTTCTTCCTCCGTTCAGGAGCGTTTTCTGATACCGACTTCTGCTTTAAAAGGGGTGTTTGGAGGGCGAAGCTGTGACTTCTTGGGAAAGGAGAGCAAGGTGTCTGGCAACAAACAAAAGAATTTATAAACAACATCGTGACTATAAATAATCTTAACTGATCTTTAGTGAAATTTGTGTCCTGATTGTTCTTCTGTTTGCTTTGTGTGAATGTTACAATTTCGGTAACCTTACAGCTGAGTATCTTACAGAAACTTGAATAAACTGCTCTACCGCCAAATGTCTTTATTTACAATATTACCGTGGCATATGCTAAAGGCATGGTATCAGCTGTGACTGGAAAGACATATTATATTGTTTAACATCCTTCCTTCATTTTCTCTTATTAGTGCTTCATAAAATTCTAATCGGAATATAATACAAGAAATTTCAGTTTTTGTGGAAACGAATACGAACCTGCTTCTCAAAGATTTACATTATTCTTTTGCTTAATATACAGTACTTCCAAAAAATCTAGAAAAGCTTTCATTGGAAGTATAATGGAGAACTGACAGTTTAACAATAAGCTTATCTGATTGTATCTCTTCTAAAATACCTAATCTTTTCGCTTAAAGTGAAAATTGAAGAGTTTAAGTGAAATTTCTAAATGTTATGAGAAAATAAACCCTCCAAGAAAGTTTTAATTATTTGCTTTCTGAACCATCCACCTGGAAGAAGGCAACTGTCACTAAGAACTAACTCTGAACATGAAACAACTTGATTCTTCTTTAATACTGATAATAGTTTTTGAAAGTGTAAATGCTTTAATTATTAATGAATGTGGTGGTTCATTTAGGTTATCTTGATACTGTTTTATTTAAACGTGATGTTAATGTATAGGTCATTAATATAAGTGGTATAATATGTACACAATTTTTTAATCTAAGTTTTGCTTTGGGACGTGTACTGAACACAGTATTTACATGTTGAGGAAATATTTACATTGAGCAAAATATGTAATTTAACCTATAGCTAGGAATACTCATTGAGAATTTTAACTACATTTTGCATAGCAGACACCTTCAATATTGACTGACTTTCCTATCTATATTAGTACATAAGGGAAATGGCTTTTATTGCATTTTGGCTGGTAACTGTACAAATTTTTTTAAATGGCCAATTAAAAAGTGAAATTTTCACTTTGACATCAATAAGTACAGTTCTTTGGTTGAATAGTCTTCAGCCTTTTTTAGAAGAAGGTGGGTTAAATTAGCTTAAAGGAATATGACTGCAGCTCTTTAGTTCTACATAGTAACAGTGGGTACCTTAGAAGGATTTACAAAGAGCCTTAAGTTCAAAATTAATGTAGATGAATTTTATGAATATATGCCATCAATTGAATGCCCTTTGATCTTATGCATACTAGTCTTTATATAAATATTTAGTACATGATTTCCTTAACAGGTAATCAATTTTTACTGGTTATGACATGGGCTAGACTGATAGTTTTCTGATGAGTAATAAGTAAATTTAGATAATACTTGGATTTTTTTCCTATTACCTAGAACCAACACAGATCTATAGATTTCTTCGAACCCGAAATCTCATAGCAGTAAGTAGTCAATGAAATTCATCACTATTACTTCATTCTTACAGCTTCATCTGTATTTAATGTTAACATTTTCAAAACTTTTTTTTACAGCCAATATTTTTGCACAGAACACTTACTTATATGTCTCATCGAAACTCCAGAACAAACATCAAAAGGTACATTTTATGAATCTTATTAAGCTGATCAAACCATCTGAAAGTTTTCTGTTAAAATACTGTTTCTAATTAAAGGTTAACTATGAGGCCTGAAGTGAAATAGGGACTAACTAAATTAATTGGAAAATCTTTTTTGGGGAGGGGGATCTCTTTTATACAGCAATAGGGATTGAATCCGGGGCCTCACACATACTAGGCAAGCAACACTAAGCTATATCCCCAGCCTACAAATTAATTTTTAAAATTTTATTTATTTTGTCGTACTGGGGAATGAAACTAGGACCTTTAGACTGAGCTTTTTTCCTAGTCCTGTTCTTTTTGAGACCAGGTCTTGCCAAATTACACAAGTGGGGCTCAAACTTTGAATCCTCCTGTCTCAGCTTCCTGAGTGCTGGGATTATAGGATTACACCTATCCCTCCAAGTAATTCTTAATGGTATAATTTTTTGTAAATCCCAATTAATTTAATAAAAAGGAATGAAGTGACTTTTAACTCATGTTTTTATTCTATTCTGTGAGTTATTTTCAGTTCGGTAGCATTCCAGAATGTAAATACTTTACTAAAGAGTTCAAGGGAACTATCTTTGGTACATCAAATTTAATAGGTAATTTTAAAGTATTTCTTATATAATAATAATATTCTTTATAATAAAAAATTTGCTTCTATAATGATATGTTCAGAAAGTCTCATTTCATATTTGTGGTAGTATTCTTATTGAAGAGGAAATTATTTTCAAGTAAATAGTATAAACATTTTAAAACAGGCTGCTTTAATCATAAAGTCTTACTTTATGATTAAAGTGGAGTCTGGAGATGTGGTACAGAGCTTAAAGTGGAGTCTGGAGATGTGGTACAGAGCTTATTTTTGCTGTATAACATTTATTCATGGTGGGTTGCGGGGGCAGTACCAGGAATGGAACTCAGGACCTTGCGCCTACCAGGTAGGAGCTGTGCCCCTGAGCTTTATCTCAGACATGTGTAACATTTAGTACTTAATCAAATGTAAGAATGGTATGCATATTTCTTGTCCAATTGCAAGAATATATTTATTGAGTATATAAATATACTCATACTCTTATTCAAGTTAATAAGTTTAAAATCGTAAGTGAGACTTTCTATATTATGCATTTGGTTCTGGTCTTAAAACCGTTAAGCTGTTGCAGTATACAGTACTTAGGACACTAAACTCCTTGGGAAACTCCTACTTACTGAGAGGGTATCCCATTTCTACAGTAAGACAAAGTTTTATAGATACCTCAGGGTATATTTTGAAGGATTGAAGCTCTTATCTGCTGGTACATTATTTGGTCTATGCCAAGGTTTGGCAGAATTTTTATGTAAAGGACCAGATAGTAAATGTATTTCAGATTTTGTGGCCAGGAAGTAAGATAAGAATAATATATAGGTACTTAATATAAACAGGAAGAATATCCACAAATTTTTATTGATGAAATTTAATACACAACAATACAAAGTAAAGCATTTTGTAATATAAACTTACGACTGAGAAATGTAGAATTCTTTCATTGTGGAGTGGGGAAAAGGTCACATTTTGTTTAATTGAAGTTTGAGTAAGTGTTCTCTATCATCAGAGCTACTGGTAACTGATAACCCAGGGCCTTTTGCTTCTGCATGCCTGACAAGTCCTCTGGTATTGAATTATGACCGCTGCCTCCCCCGACCTTTTCTTTTAATGTTTTATTTTGAGACAGGAGTATTGCTGAGTTGCTCAGGCTAGCCTAAAAGTTGGAATCCTCCTGCTTTTGCCTCTCAAATAGCTGAGACTACAGATATGTTGCATTTGTCCTGACTAAAATATTTCTAATATGGGTAGTTCTTTGAATTGTTATCTAGTATCCTACCTGATTTTAATTTTAAAAATGATTGAGTTTTTTAAAAATAAGTTTAGAGTCAGGTGTGATGGCTCACGCCTGTAATCCCAGCACTTGGGAGGCTGAGGCAGGAGGATCATTGCAAGTTCGAGAATAGCCTGGGCTGCAAAGTGAGCTCAAGGCCAGCCTGAGCTGCATTGCAAGACCCTGTCTCAAAAAGACACACACACACAAAAAGTTTAGAGTGGGGTATGGTGGCACATGCCTGTAGCCTTAGTACTCTGGGAGGTTGAGGCAGGAGATCACAAGTTTGGGCTCAGCCTGGGTAACTTGATGAGACCCTGTCTCCAAAAAATTGAAAAGGCTAGAGATGTAGCTCATTGTGAAGGCCCCAGGTGTGGCCCAGCACCATACATGGCAACAGAAAGTTTAATCCATAAATGGATTAAAATACACATTTAAATACTAAATTCATGTTTTTCCTAACAGGTTATTTAGTAGGCTTTGTCTTGTGGGATACATTGTCTGTCACCCAGTAGAGATAGTAGAAGCAGGTCAGTAGTAAAAACTGAAATTTCTCAGTTATTATTTTTTAGGTTTTAAAATACTGTCTTTGAAGCCAGGTGCAGTGAACACCTGTAATCTCAGAAGTCTGGTAGGCTGAGGCAGGAGGGTCATGAGTTTATGCTAGCCTGGATTGCTTAGGGAAATCTTGAAGAAAATTTGCTAGCAAAGAAACATTTACATTCTACAAAAATACATATGAGTTGTTTAATACTCTTATTAAATACCTGACTTTATATGTGCTTTAGGATTTTTTTTTTTTTTTTTTTTTTTGGGGACAGAGTCTCACTATGCTGCTCAGGCTGGCTGTGAACTGACTTATATAGCCCAGGCTGGTCTCAAACTAGCAACAATCCTCCTGCCTCAGCTTCCTGAGTGCTGGGATTACAGGTGTATGCCACCATTCCTGGCTTTAGGAATAATTTTTAACAAAATATAGCACAACTGATACCTTCAGATGAATGCCGTTATCATTGCGGTAGTTGGTGATGGAGCTAAGAGTGTAGCTCAAGTAAGTGGTAGAACCTTTGCCTAACATGTGTGAGGCCTTTCATTCCATGCCCAGCACTGCAAGAAACAAACAAAAAGTATTGGTGACTTAGAAGAACAATTATGGAGTTAAATTGTTTTTGGAACTTCTTTTGTTACTATAACATAATCCTTTTCTTTTTGGTGATGCTAGGGATTGAACATATGACTTAGGTCATGCTCAGACAAGCACTATACCCTCAATCTAATGTCCCTTATTGGAATTAGTATGTTATTCCTTTTGAAGTCATATTCTTAGTTGTAATATTAATTTTGATATGTTCATTGAATTCATCTTGTATTTTAGAGTTCATAAAAGTATTCAAATTCTTTATGGTACTACTGTCAAAATGTAGGTGATAGCCAGGTAAGGTGGCACACGCCTGTAATCCTAGTGCTTGAGAGGCCAAGGCAACCGAGTTCAAGGCCAGCCTGAACTTCATAGTGAAACTGTCTCAAAAAGAAAAAAAGTAGTTGATAAAGAAGAGTAACTTTTATCAAATCCATTTTAAATATTATGTAAGCTGCTTCTGAAGTTTCTCAAGAAAAAGTACAGAAATTTCTTAAAGTTTTAAGCATTCTTTTTGATGACTTTGTAATTATTTTGTCTTCTTGTTGAGACAAAACACATGACACCCAAAGTTAAAGGAGAAAAGATTTATTTAGCTCACAGTTTGTAGAAGTTTCAGTTTATAGACTGGTGCCAAGGCAGGTGACATATGGCAGATGGGCAGCAGTTCATGGCAGTGAAAGCAAAAACAACAAGCAACAGTTGAGAGAGAGTAGGGACAAGCCTTTTTCTGTCCCTTACACTGTATGCAGGCTATGCGCCTTGGGGCTGAATAGCACTCACATTCCTAATCCCAGCATTAGACCATGAATCAGTCACAAACTAGATTCTGCCACCTCTGAAAAGCCCACTCCCCATGACTGCATAAGGCTTTGGAGGGACATCCAGACACAAACCATAATAATTTCCTTTGTTATAGATAGGCTCCAGTAGCATTGCCTTTTTAAAGAACAAAAATAATTGGTGTTGGGAGAGGAGGTGCTTTTGTATAATAGGTTTTTGTTTTATTTTGTTTTTTCCTAAAGGAAGCTGTTACCTTCATGATCTTTGTTATCTAAAATGGTTGTTACTCTTCAGTTCTCCACATTTATATAAAAGTTCATAATCTTGAAATTGATGAACCTTGGGAATTACAGTCTGGCTTCTTACAGAAAGAATTTCTTCTTAATCACGTAAAGATAAACATGTTAGTAATTTTGAAATCCTCCCCAGTGGTAATTTTCATTATTTATACTGAACAATTCTTTGTAACTAGTTTAAAAGACTCTTCATTTTTCTTTTATCTTTTCTTATCTGTGGTATTTGGAATATATTGTCATCTTTTGTAAAGCACTTTTTACTGTATTAGGTGAAATTTTAAAGTTTTCAGTTACTCTAAAGATAAAAAAGAGGGTTTTTTGAAAGCTTTTTTGTTAAGGAGACTATTTTCAATTGAATTATAAACTATCAGTATTCTTCCTTTCAGTACTTTAGGAGGCTGTGACAGGAGGATCCCAAGTTGGAGCCCAGTTTGGGCAACCTAGCAAGACCTTGTCTCAAAGTAAAAAATCAAAAGACTAGGGTTGTAGTTCAGTGCAAGGATCCTGGGTTCAGTCCTCAGTACTTCCTTCCAAAAGGAATGGGCATTATGGTAGATTCTATTATCAGCATCCAAGCATGATAAAGTAATATATTAAGATTTTCAAGTCCAAAATTTGAAGAGAATGTAAATATAAAGCAATATATTTTTCAGTTTACTTTTCATTAACAAATTATATGTGGGTCTAGATTTTTAGTTTCTACCCCTCAGACACATGACTAACTTGAAGAGAGGATGAAGCTTGTTTTACAGTTCATTCAGTGTTTAATTGCTTTGAGAGATTTTACTTAAGTTTCTATGCTGTAAGAAAATTCCTTGCTGTTAAATATGTCAAGTTAAAAGCTGTTGTGTAATTTGGTATGATTTTTAATTTTTTTTTTTTGAAAAGTTTTTTTTGGGTACAAGGTCTTGCTATATCGTGAGTTCAGGCTGGCCTTGAACTCACGATATAGCCTAGGCTGTCCTCGAACAAGTGACCCTTCTGCCTCAGCCTCTTGAGTGCTGGGATTAGAGGGGTGTACCACCATGTCTAGTTTGATTTGTTAACTTCAGAATTTTTCATTTTTTTTCTTAACTATCTTTGTTATGATATGCTCTTTAATCTTAGGCTTTTGCCAGTAATGTTTGAGGCTGTCTCATAAACTTCAGATGTATTTTACAGACTATCCATTTTAATGTGATGGTACTGGTATATATTTGTTGGGTTATTTAATAGAAATATGATTGTTTCAGAATATACATGGTGTTTGTTTAGCTCAGATCAATACTTACTTGAACCCCTATCAAGAATAAGACATTACACCAAACACTACATGCTTGAAAAATGATTACTATCCTTCTGGATCTTAAACTAGTAATATAAATAAAATAGTCACACAGATTTCACATGTAGCAAATGTAACAAAATAAATGTAAATGAGCCAGGTGTGATGGCCCATGCCTGTAATCCCAGGGCTGAGACAGGAGGATGGCAAATTTAAACCCTGCCTTGGCAATTTAGCAGCTTACTGAGACTCTGTCTCAAAATTAAGAAAAGCTAAGTGTTAACGGTTGTGGATTCAATTCCTAGTACTGCAAAAATACATGCATGCATACATACATACTGAATGCCATGAGTTAGGAGAAATTACTGATTTGGGAATAGTTACAGAAGATTTTTTGAAAAAGTTAGCATTCAAAATGAGGATTGAAGCCAGGGATTTAGCTCAGTGGCATCAGCACCTGCCTTACCAAGTACAAGGTCATGAGTTCAATACCAAAAAAAAAAAAAAACAAACAAACAAAAATGAGGATTGAAGGCATGTCTGCTGTATTTTAACATACATTGTCTCAATAGATTTATTGTTATTGTTTATTTATCTTGCTGAAAATAATTTTTTTGAAAATAATTTTAAAAATCAGATTTCCATCTTGCCTATTTAGTTACAATAAAGTATAATTTGTTTCTTTTTCCCAGTTGAGAAGTGATTATTTTGTTTATCTGTTTCTTCCAGGAAAACATTTAAAGTTGATGATATGTTATCAAAAGTAGAGAAAATGAAAGGCGAGCAAGAATCTCATAGGTAAGATAACTTATCAGTTTACATTAAGTGATACGTTGAGGAAAGACCAAAAAAAATTTAAAAAAACTATAATGATCATTTCCCTAGTGATCTCCTCAATATTGTCAGTAGTTAGAAGAAATTTAGATATCAGTTGATCCAAATTTATACACAAGTCAGAAATTAGCTTCTGTATCATCCTTCAAAAGAATCGTTAGGTTTAAAGCTGCATGAAAACCTTCAGTGTTTGGAAACTCACTGCTTTGTAAGGCAATTGTGTTCATCATTGTTTGTTACCAATTTCTGGCGTTTCAAATCAAAATCTTTAACTTTTCCATTTGGTCTTAATTTTACTCCCTCATCTACAGAGGGAGTAGAGGCTTTCATTTTACCTTTTTTAGTTTTTTGAGACAGGGTCTTGGCTATGTAATTCAGGTTTGTCTTGAACTCACTGTGTAGCCCAGGTTGGCCTCAACTGCCTGGTGATCCTCCTGCCTCAGCCTCAGTCCTGACACTATGGGTGTGTACCTCCATGCTTGGTTGAGACTGTGTACTTCACTATGCGCTTGATGCTTCACAATATCACAACTCTTTTTAAGTACATCCTTCTCAAATATAAGAGAATCTTTTTTTTCTGTCTTCCTCAGTATCAAAATATTCAAATTTATATATTTGAAATATAAAATACCAGTTTTATATATGACATGTTTTTCATGTGATAGTTTCAGAAACTTGACACATTAGACAGAATCTACTTTCTGTAAGATTTTAACTATGCAACCAGAACCAATCCCTAAATATTCTGAGTTAATGTCTTACTTTGGACAGTATGCTTCTGTTTATTCTTTGACATGTAAACTAAAGAAAATTCAACATTCTAAAGAGAAACAAGAGCTTGGATGGTTTATTTTTTATTTTTTTTGAAACAAAGTCTCACTATGTTATTTAGGCTGGACTTAAACTCACTCTGTAGCCCAAAATGGCCTTGAAATTTCTGTGGTCGTCCTGTCTCAGGGCCTCTGAGTGCTTGGATTAGTGGGTACCACCATGCCCAGCAGTTGGGTGATGGTTATTTATTCATTGACTACTTTTAGAATGAGGAATTAGAAATTTTGGGGGTGTGTGTGTGTGTGGAATTGAATACATACATGTGAGGCCAGTGTTCTACCACTTTTCTGTATACATGTGCAGTTCTCTTCAAAAATGCAATTATGGTGGGGATATAGCTCAGTGGCACAAGGGCCTACCTGACAAGCACAAGGTTTTGAGTTCAATTCTCAGTGCAAATAAAAAGACACAAAAGATGCAGTTAATACTGGGTGTGGTGGCATGTACCCATATAATCCTAGCACTTTGGAAGCTAAGGCAGGAGGTGATTTAATAAATTAGTAAAACTCATTCCCTAGTACTGCCAAAGAAAATGAAAGGCTTTGGAGAAGTTGTCGCAAAGTATTTCTCTTTCTCTGTCTGTCTTTTTTGGTTTTTTGAATCAAGGTCTTGCTATGTAGTTCAACTAGTGTTGAACTCACTATGTAACCCAAGTTGACCTCGAACTGAACTCTGGCAGTCTTTCTGCCTCAGTCTCCCAAGTGCAGAGATTATAGGTGTACATCACCATGCTTAGTGTTTTTTTTTTTTTCTTTTGAAGTATTTAATGAGACACTTAACAGTTCTTTATTTCGCTATTTCAGTGACTAATTAAAGACTTCAACAGATTAGTTTTTACTTACTTTGTAGTGTTAGGGATTGAACCCAGGGCTTTGTGTATGCTAGGCAGATGCTCTACCAGTGAGCTGCCTCTCCTGCCCCTTTTTATTTTGAGATAGGATCTTGTCAACTTGTACAAGGTAGCTTTGAATTTGAATTTGTCTTTCTGCCTCAGCCTTCTAAGTGGCTGCTGGAATTTCAGGCAAACACTGTTGTCCATGGCTTTAGCCACTTACATTTTAAGTTTGGCTTATGAATTTGGTGATTTTGTTTCTTAAATTATAAAACCACATTTTAATATTTTACAATCTCTAGGATTGAAGTATAATTATATTTTCTTATCTAGGTAAATCCTAACTTGTAAATATGTACTGCTAATAGATAACTCTAGAAGCTGAGATCTTAGCTCTTTACTCAATGTACCCTATAAGATAGAACTGAGAATATTCCTAGTGTGTGTAAACTCTTAAGTTTTGCTTGAATTTTTATTCCAGATACCTTTCTGGTAAAGTACCATTGACCAAACTTTTGGGATTATCAGGGTTTTGTTTTTTGTTTTGGTAGCATTAAGAACCAGACCCTGGTCCTTATGCATGGTAAACACTAGCTCTGCCACAGAGCTACATCCTCATTGTACTTCCTGCTTCTTTTTTCTACCTTCAGTTTGACCCCTGGGCTTCTGATTTCAAATGGCAAGGAAAAATGAAGCAATAAGAACAAACCTGGATCTTTTCTTTAATGTCCCCTTCAAGATTTTAGTTTACTGCTAACTTTTATCTCACTGTATGTGACATTGTGACATTGTTGGATGAATATTGCAGATGTCCTTAAGAATGCATGTTGTTTAAGAAAAAATGCATGTTGTGAGAGAGGTATACTAGTCAGTTTTCATTTGTTCTTTGGATGATCTTGTTCTGTTTGACCTAGTGAGTTCAACAGCAACTTTTTAATCTTTGATATTTATGAGTCCAGTGAGTTGGGCATTTAAATCCCCATCCCTCCAAGATTATGACTGTCTCAATGTTATTCCCAGAGGTATTAGGATGAATTGGGAAGGTACTCTGGTTTCATTTTAACCCCCAGACTCTTTAGTGTTAAAGTTGCTTCAGTATATTTCTCATCTTAAGTTAAACATTCTTACTCTACTAATCACAGGATTGTATGAAATAACCATAGACACTAGTGTGTTATGCCAGCACTATAATAGTTTGCTTATAAAATCTATTGTCAAATTCTTTTATTAAAAAAAAGGAAGTCTTTGTTGTTCTATAACATTAATTAGCGGAAGTTAAAATCTTAAATCATACAAAGTACCTTTCTTCTGTTTACATTCATTATACCGCTTTAGACAGAGAACTCATTCACTTTAATTGGATCCTGGATCTGTTCAGCAACTGTACTATAGGTGTCTTCCATTGGAATTCATGTTCTTTCATCAATTCTAAAATTGTAATGTCTCCATTTCAAAGCCTACGTACTATACCTCATTCCACAAAGTTCAAAGGGAGTTTCAAAACACACAATACATTATCATAGTACTATAGTCCCAAAATACAGTCATATTCCTTTATTCATTAGGACATGTATAGTAACTTTAAAACCCTATCTATACAAAAGAAGTTGGTATTAAAGAGTTGTTTTTCTTTAGTTTTTGTTTGTTTCTATTTATTTATTTTTGTCTTTTTGAAACATGGTCTTTGAAGGCTGGCCTTGAACTCATTTTATAGCCCAGGCTGACCTCAGACTCGCAGTGATCTGCCTGCCTTAGACTACAAGTGTGCACCACCACGCCTAGCCTCTTTTGATTTTTTTGAGACAGGGTCTCACTTTATATTCCAGGCTGGTCTAGGACTTCTGCCCAAGTAGTTGTGGTTACAGGTATATGCCATCATGCCTGGCTACAGAATTTTTCATACTTTAGGTCTATAGCTGTCTTAAAAATCAGTTGTAGAAGCTGACCAAAAAAGCAAAATAATGGGTATTATAAAAGTTATCCCCAACTTGCTATTCACCCAAGCTGCCCTCTAATTTGAAATCCTCCTGCCTCAACCTCCTAAATGCCTAGATTGTAGGCATGCATGACTTTTCCCAGCTTTAAAGCCTAAACTTTTGAGTTAATAATCTCCCTTTTTAAATACCACCTTAATTATTGTTTGATTCCCAAAACAAGGAAAAATATATGATGGTAGAGGTCAGAATGACGATTACTTTGTGGAGAGCTTTAAGTGAAGAAAAGCCATGAAAATTTCTGAGCTATTTCTTCACAGTAGGGAGCTATGCATGTCACTATAAAATTTGACAGCTAATGAGACTGCTTAAACATTATCTTTTGTAAGCATCAGTTTGTACTTTAATTAAAGGTCTGGATCCATTTTTTAGGAGGGATTTTTATTTCCTTTGTGTGCCTTGTAACAGGCACTGTATTTAATCCCTAGGGCACATAAGGATGAGCAAAACATTTGCCTTTATGAAGCTTAGCATTTAAGAGGGAAAGATATATTCATATAAAATGAATGATAGGAAAGAAAAGTGTATGAGAGCCATGAATGTATGAAACAGAAGAAGCAACTCTTTAGAGGTATTGGATATTGGAATAGTATGGTCAAGGAAGTTTTCTCTGGAGAAATGAGTTGAAATTTGAAAGTTGAATAGAGGGGTCAAATGAGGAAATGAGCAGATAAATGGTTGCTGAACATGGAGCATTGTACATAATGTTGGAGCCCAAGTAGCTAAGTAGATCAGGGAAAGTAATGTGAGAGGAACCCTATAATAGATGATAAATTTACTTTTTTGTTTATTTTTTGCAATACTGTGGATTTAACCTAGGGCCTTTGCACAGCTTCTATGGCCCTTTAAAATTTTTTTCTTTTATTTTGAAACAGAGGCTTACTAAGTTGCCCAAGCTAGATTTGAATTTGCAGTCCTCCTCTTTCAGCCTCCCAGAGTACATCATACTTCAACTTATTAAATTATTTTAAATGGGACTATTTAAAATAATGGTTTTTCCTTGCTACTCTGTTTTTTAGGTTTAGCTATATTTTTAAATCTTTAGGCTACTTCATTTGGTTGTATATCACTGTTTCCCCAACTTAATATATCAAAGGATAAAAATGTGTAATTCAGTAGCTACCATCAGATAGTATTGATGCTGAGTAGCTTATTAACTTGTGCTATTTGGAGGTAATGCTGCCAGGACCCTAAAAATATTTATACTTGCCACTGTCAGATTATAAATTAAAAACACTAATACTGTTTTCAGCATAAGAAATTTGGAACCTCATTGGAAATTGGCTATTCAAACATGAGGTTCCGAGCTGGGGATTTAGCTCAGCGGCATAAGTGCCTGCCTGGCAAGCACAAGGTCGCCAGTTCCATCCCTGGTACCAAAAAGACAAAACAACAAAACTTGAGGCTCCTACCTGAATCTTCTTTCAAAACACATTAGTCTCTTGTGACCTTACCTCAATCAGTAGACTGCTTCAGAAATGTCGTATCGTTGTACTTGGAATTAACTTTCCCAAAGTTTCACATTTTTTCCATTTTATTACCATATTGTTTGC
The DNA here is from genome assembly GCA_004027455.1 of Hydrochoerus hydrochaeris. Classification (NCBI taxonomy): domain Eukaryota; kingdom Metazoa; phylum Chordata; class Mammalia; order Rodentia; family Hydrochaeridae; genus Hydrochoerus; species Hydrochoerus hydrochaeris. Next base: position 42,979 of record PVLA01000253.1, on the reverse strand, counting down.
TTTCTTAGAATATATGGCTGGATGAGCCGGGCGTGGTGGCTCACACCTGTAATCCCAGTACTTGGCAGGCTGAGGCAGGATCGTTGCAAGTTTGAGACCAGCCTCAGCTACAAAGTGAGCTCAAAGCCAGCCTGAACTACATAGAGAGACCCTGTCTCAAAAAGACAAAAAAAAAAAAAAAAGAATATATGGATGGAAATACATGTAGAAGAACCAAAAGTCATCTGATATTTTAGCCTACCTATCTAAACTAGATCCAGCCTCTCATGTTTGTTTTCCTTGGTTTCATCTAATCCATCTTAACCAATTAATTGTAGACACGGTGGCCATAAGAGGGAAAGGAAAGAAAACTTGCCAGTTTTCCTTGGAAGATACCACATATGGAAGGGATCATCTTTATACTTTTCTAAGTACATATCAGTGTTTCTTTGAGATGGGGGTGGAGGCGTGTTGTGTGGCAAATCATATTACCAATTTTCAGACTTTGGTAGGTTAATAATTTTCATAACATACATGCACATAATTAGATATTTTCACAGTGTTAAATTTCTATAGAAGTTTTTAAATATTTTATTCTCATTGTCATATATTATTGGGAGATAACACATTTCTCCATTGCCCTAAGTTTGCCAACCACGTTTTGAGTAATGATTTAAATATGTATTTTTTTCTTGATACTAGGGATCAAACTCATGACCTCACACTTCCCAGGCAGGTGCTTAAGCCACTAATCTAAATCCTTGGCCATAAACTTTTCTAGAGTACATAAATGCAGGATGTTTTTGAAAATTTCAGAGTTAGAACCTAGAATCACATCTTCCAGAAAAACAATGTGAATAATATTGTTATTACTACAGGGCAGTGGGCCATCATCCTTGACCTTAAGAAACTTATTACTTTAAGAGAGTATCATTATCTTTATGAAAAATACTTGTTGAATCCTATACTTCCTGTAAGTCACTGTTAGGTACTATGGAATCAATGTAAGATTTTTGAAAGAATGTGAATGAAAAAATAGTGACAAAGAAATGGTTATAAAGGAAAGAGGTGATCATTAAGCTCTGGATGATTGGAATAGAATAGAGTGAGTACTGGATCCATTATTTTATGTAAGCCTCTCAGAATCTTCAGTGTGGTAATATCCTCATTTTATAGATACTAGGTCACAAGTAATAACTGGAGCCAGAATTCAGACTTGCATATTCTATTTTATCATTATATTCTATTTTTCCATATAAGACTTTAGAAAAGATAGTAAGAAAGGGTAACCAAGGTATGGAGAGCAAATGTGTCCCCAATGACAAAAATTATGTCATTGGGGACACATTAAAAATTTATAGAAAAGAGCCGGGTATGGTGGCACACTCCTATAATCCTAGCACTTGGGAGCCTGAGGGAGGTGTGGATCATTGCAAGTTCAAGACCAGCTTGGGATACAAAGTGAGCCCAAGGCCAGCCTGAACCACATAACAAGACCCTGTCTCAAAAATGAAAAGAAAAAAGAAAAATTGGTAGAAAAAAATGGTAGTTAACAGAGCAATGTTTTAAGAAAATTAACCCAATGTGAGATCCTGGGCTCAACACCCTATCACTAAGAAAAGTAGGAAATTAACCTGGCTTTGGTATGTAGGTTTAATTGTACCAACTAAGAATAGGATGGGTTTCTTTTTGGGGTTTTTTTTTTTTCCCCCTTTTTTATTTTTGTCACTGGGAATCAGACTCATAACTCTGGCGCTTGCCAGGCAGGAGCTGTGCCACTGAGCTGTATCCTTGTCCCTAGCATAGCTTTCTTGTGATTAATGAATTGTCTTTCAGCATGTGCAATTTGTAGACTGTTTCTTTTTCAGTTATGTTTTAAGATTTAATTAATTCTGCTTTGTAAGGTGATGTTTATAGAGCCCAGACTTCTCTAGTTAAATCACTAAATCAAACTTCTATATTTAAATGTAGATTTTATACATGATTAACATACATTTTAAATATCAATTTTGAGTTAATTAACATTCAATAAAATATATCCATCTTAACTATCAGACCTAATAGTGTATGCATTATAGAGTCATTGCCATGATCAGATTGCCTAAAATCTTTTTTTTTTCCCCTTGTTTTACATAGTTATATTCACTCTTTTTGGTGTGTAGTTTTAAGTTTTGTTAAACTCACACAGTCAGGTAACAATCATTAATTAAACTCAAAGAATTAAACATTTTTTCATGCCTTTTATCAAACCCCTATCCCTACAAATTTTTTTTAAAGTATCTGATTTCAGTGAAGACTGTAAAAATGTAATAAATTACTTATTTTTAAGGATGGTGAAGAGTAGTTCACCATTTTTGCTTTTTTTTTTAAGACAGGGTCTCACTATGTAGTTTCTGCAGACCTTGAATTCATTATATATCCCAGGCTAACCTTAAATTTGTAGGAAACTGCCTGGTTCAGCCTCCTAGGTACTGAGATTACAGGTGTGCACCACTATGCCTAGCTTTTTTTGTAATAAGGCTGGCCTTGAACAGGTGATGATCTTGAGTGCTGGGATTACCAACATGTGCTTCTGTTTTTGTTTTTTTATGTTGATAATGATATTTACATTATTGATTTTTCCATCATTTAACTCTGCTTTAACTTTTACTGTTTTACTGTAGTCATTTTGTCCTCTATGGTTATTTTAGCATATCAGATATTAGCATCCTTCCTACTATTCTTTAAATGCCTCAAAGAGCATCTAATCTATAATTTTTGATTTTATTTTATTATTTTAAATAATAAACTCAGGACCTAGAATGTGTTAGGCAAGTATTTTACACTGAACCAGATCTCCAGCCTCACAGTAGTTTTATTTTACAACTTTATGGTGTAGTTCACTAAGAGGATAGAGGCAACCCCACAACTTTCATTGAAATATGTATGTCTGTATGTGTGTATTTTTCATGATACTGGGGATTAAATTCAGGACTTTTCAGCTGAGCTACATTTCCTTTTTATTTTTATTTACTGTTTTTTTTGTTTGTTTGTTTGTTTGTTTGAGACAGAGTCTTGCTATGCAGTTCAGGCTGGCCTTGAACTCACTGTGTAACCCAGGCTCGCCTTGAACTCTTGGCAATCCTCTTGCTTCAGCCCCCTGAATGCTGGAATTAACAGGTGTATGCCATGATCTGTGTATCTGTTTACATATTTTTTGGGTTTTTTGAAACAGGGTCTCTTCATTTATAGTTCAAACTGGCTTTAAACTCACTGCATAACCCAGACTGGCCTTGGATTTTAAGTGTGTATGACGGTGCCAAGTTTCTTTGTTTTAGAAAAAATAGTTTTTGTAAGACTGTTTTTCTCATTTCCAGTTATTACTTGTTTTTTAACACGTTCATGAAGGGGCTGTAATTCCTATGTGTCACTACTGAGCAGCCTGAGCAGTGGTATGAATTACTGACTAATCAGGCAGCTTTTTATTAATTTACTTACTAGAAAGGCTAGTAAGTGATTAGATCCATTTGCACCACCAGTGATAGAAGCCACCTGATGGGACAGCCATGGATATATAGTGAAGATACGTTAATAATATCCTCTATTCTGAATATGTCTCTAGAATTCTCCCAATATAAAAATACCTAGATTGTCACCATCAATTTTGGATTTTTTTTTTTCTTTGTAGTATGGGGATTGAACCCAAGACTTCAGGTATTCTAGATAAGCAGTCTACAACTGCACTAAAGCCCCTCATTCTCTTTAAAAAAAAACAAACAAAAAAACCTAGGTGTGTGGTATATACCTGTAATCCCAGCATTCAAGAAACTGAGGCAGGACTATTGCTTTGAGTTCAAGGTCAGCCTGGGCTACCTAGTGAATTTAAGGCCAGTTTGAACTATAAAGTGAGGCCCTGTCTTAAAACAAAAAAAAGGCAAACATATACTCTTTACTGATCTGCTGTCCTGTAACTACTACTATTGTTCTTTTCACTAGTAAATTTCTGGAGTAAGGAATCAGCATTGTTGTTCTGTTGCCTCCCTGTGTTTTTGATAGCCCTTTGTAATCTTGATTCTGCATATTTTACCACAGAAACTGCTCTGAAAAGTTATGAAAGACTGATCAACAAATATACTTGGTCTCTTTTGCATTTAAAGGTACTACAAAAGCCTGTTTATCCTATCCTATCCTAATAGTTTTTCCATTATTAATAGCGTCTTTTGAACAAAAGGGTGACTAGTTCATGCAGAAGTGAAAATGACTTGTTAAAAGAGTAAGGTACAGATCTTTAGCAGGTTTGTAATTGTGTATTTCACCCCTAATTGAAGTGTAAAGTAATGGTTTTACATCATTTGTTAGGATTGAATTTCCATTGTTTTAAAATACTTAAACACAGGCAGAAGTTCCTCGTTCATGCTTGTAGTCTCAGCTACTCAGAAGGCTGAGGCAGAAGGATCACAAGTTCAAGGCCAAGCTGAATAATTTAATGAGACCTCTCAACAGAAAAAACGAGGGTTGGGCATGATGGTGCATGCCTATAATCTCCACATTTGGAAGGCCGAGGCAGGAGGATTGCCAGGCGTTCAAGGCCAGCCTTAAAGACGTAGCAGGACCGTATCTCAAAACAGAACAGAATTCACGTGTGAATTCAGCTACCCTTATGACAATTTCCTTTTATGAAGGGAAAGGGAAACCTTCCATTTTGTTTTTTTATAGGTGGGACACTAAAGCACAGCAAATTATGTGACCTCTCTAGGCTCTTTTTTGTCTACCTTCTTTGGCATTTTTGCTTTTATTTTTGTGAGTTGTAGTTTTTTGGTTGTTCATATTTGTGGGTATATAAACATAGTGTTTTGGATGTTGTGCTTTACATCAAAGCATAGAGTCATAGGCCTGAGTAGAAATAAGAATGAGAAAATCAGATATTTACAAATAGCTGGAATAGGTTTGATTTTAATGTTTTTTTTAATTTAGACAATTTTATTATAGACCATTAAAGTGATAAAAAAAAATTTTTGTTTGTTTTGTTTAGCTTGTCAGCTCACTTGCAGCTTACATTTACTGGTTTCTTCCACAAAAACGGTATGTATTTTAAAGTAAATATTTTGACATTCTAACAGCAAAATACCACTGTGAGTGTAAAAGAGAAGGGAATTTAGGGTATAAATTTGCAAAATTATAATAGTAGTACATATGGATATATATATATATATCCATATATGTATATTTTTTTCTTTTGTGGAGCTGGGCATCAAATACAGGGTTTTGTATGACCTAGGCAAGCATTCTTCCAACAGCCACCCCTGCTCTCTGATATGTTTTTGAAGTTCAAGTTAAAAAGGTTAATGATAAAATTGTTAATTAAGTGCCACACAGAGCTGTACAGGTGAAAATTATTCTCAATATGATCCATTCTGCATAAACATTTTGAGTTAATGTATTTTTTAAAGCAGTAACGAAACAACTGAAATAATCACTACTATCAATAGGTTATCAGCATGTTAGGTATTAAGGAAATTATATATAATTTATGTTACTTCAGTAAAAGCTAAAAGTATTTTTAAAATATTATTTTCAAAATGGATAAAGTTATCTTAAAAATGGAATAAAACCTTTATTAAAAATGTTATTTTTAAAGTGGATAAAGTTATTTTTAAAATGAATAAAAGCTTTATTATAAGAAACATTCCAGAATGGCCGGGGATTTAGCTCAGTGTCATAAGTGCCTGCCTGGCAAGCACAAGATCGTGAGTTCAATCACTGGTACCAAAAAAAAAAAGAAAGAAAGAAACTTTCTAGGTTGGTGTCCTCTTTGATGTTGTTCAATAAGAAACAGTTCAAGGGGCTAGGGGTGCAGCTAAGTGATGGGAATCCTGCTTGCCTAGCACAAAAAAGGCTGAGTTCAATCTATAGCACTGCAAGAAAAAAAGTATAACAATAAAATAATTATACTAAATAGTTTAATAACTGATACTGTTTTCTATGGAAGAAATTTGATAGCAAATTATGTATTGCCAACTAAAAGTATAACTTTTAGGTTATACTTAGGTCTAGCCAATTTTTTTATATAGAAGTAACCTGAGTAACATTTTTGGTTTCCCCTTACATTATTTATAATTGTCTGCTGGAATGCTTGTTTTAAATCATCTATATTTCATTTTTATAGTACTTTTTTTTTAGGAGGAGGTGGTACCAGGAAGTATATTGACTAATACTTTGACTTTTGGTGTGATATATTTGCTTATCATTTGACTTTTGGTAATATTGGAGCTGTAGCTAAGGGCTTTCACATTGAGGTGCATCACCATCATTTATTCTTTATTTTAAGGGAGGGTCTTGGTAAGTTGCTCAAGCACTTGAAATTCTCCTGTTTGGCTTCCCTAGCACAACCACACCTAGCTATAATTTGACTTTTTTTTTTTTTTTTTTTTTTGGTGGTGGCTGTGCTGGAAATTGAGACTAGGGTCTTTGTACTGAAGTACATCCTGTCTTTTTTATTTGTTTGTTTATTATTATTGTCATGAGAGAGGGTCTTGCTAAATTCCCTAGGTGGGACCCAAATTTGCCATCTTACTGCCTCACAGTCAGAGGATTGGGATTGTAGGAGAGTGCCACCATACTCAGTTTATAATTTGAATTTTATAGGTTCATTAGCCCTTTGTTTCCAGGGATTTAAAACATACAGAAATGTGGGGGTGTGGTGTCACACACCTATAATCCCAGCACTAAGGATGCTGAGGTCCACATGAGCTAGTGAGTTCACAGGCCAGCCAGAAATATGTAGTGAGATGCTGTCTCAAAAAAAAAAAAAAAGAAAAGAAAAGAAAATTGTAATAATTGTGTTTAAAAAGCATGTTAAAGTAAATGAGAAAGTAAGATGTTAATAGGTTCATTTCCTGAAAATAATTTTTCATTTTAACTTTCAAACAACTGGAAGTTAGAAGCTGATGTATGTATTGCCTCTCTTACTTGTTTAAGGTAATTTGTGGGTTTTTTTTAAAATAAAGAAGTAATTTTTAAAAACAAAGATAGAAAAACAACATGAACATCCCTAAAATTAAATGAGGGCGTGGTGGTACCCACCTGTAGTTCCAGCACTGGGGAAGCCAGTCTTAACTGGGGATCAAACTCATGACCTTGTGCCTGCCAGGCAGACGCTTATGCCGCTGAACTAAATTCCTGGATGCAGTAGGATCTTGAGACCAGGCTGAGCTATATATAACAAATCAGTGTTCCAAAAACACAAACCAAAACAAACAAACAAAAAAAGAGATCCATAATACATGGGATTTTTATTTTAAATGAAGAGTTTAGTTATTGGTACGTGGAAGAGCTTGGAGTGGATATATAGGGATTATAGAGGATATTATTTTCATGCTGAATGTTGTTTGAAGAGTATTTTTGCTTTTTTTTTTTTTTTTTAGAACATCTCACTGTGTAGTTCAGGTTAGCTTAGAACTTTTTTATGTGGCATCCCAGGTTGACCTTGAACTCATTATAATCCTCCTGCCTCAGCCTCCTGAGTGCTGGAATTACAGACATGTGCCACCATACCTGGCCTTTTTTGCCATTTTAAAATGATTATACTGCCTACAATTTCCAAAGAAACTAATCCAGACATATTTATCCATGTATTCTGTGTAAGATTACTGTGTTTTCCTTTCAGTATGAACACTTAATTCAATGCTTCACACTGAGCACAACCCCTTTTTACTTATTTTTTGTTGTTTTGAGACAATCTTATCATTTGTTTTTTGTGGGTTTATTTTAAAGCAGGGTCTCACTATGTAGTGTGGGCTGTCTTTGAACTTACTGCTGCAGCCCAGGCTGACTTCCAACTCTTGGTGTTTCTCCTGCCTTAGCCTCCCAAGTGCTGGGTTTACAGATGTGCCACCCCACCCTGCCAAGAGTCTCATTATGAAGTTCAGTCTAACCCACTATGTAGCCCAGCCTAGCCTTTAAGATGAACTGGAGGCAGTTCTACATTAGCCTCCCAAATTGAGTTTTTGGGGTAGAGGAGGGGAACAGGGTCTAAGTTGCCTGGAGTGGGTTCATAAGTTGAAACCTATCCTGGGCAGGGCAATTCAGCAACTTATTGAGACTTTATCTGAAAATAAAAAGTAAAAATGGTTTGGAGAATTTAATTACATCAGTGGGAAGGCCCTTGATTCTATTCCAGTGCTGAAAGGTGAAAGGACCCTCTGAAGAAAACTTATTTTATGTTGATAGATTAATCTGTTAAATATTCAGTATCTAACTCTTTATACCTGTGGGACTTTAAACACATGTAAGTTATAGAGGAGTACTCTGGAACTTTAATTTGTGAATCTGTTAATTTATTGCTATAGGAAATATAGGCTGTGATAAGCAGAACTAAAATCTCTAATAAATTTTTTTACAAGGGAAAGTATTCCCCTAAATAGTAAATAATAGCTAGATTTTTGCTAACCCATTGAGACTTAAGAGAAATTCTGAGGAAAAGGCCCCAAATATACTTTGCCCTCTTTTGTAATACTTAATATTTTTTGCTATCTATTTTAATCTCTACTCAAGTTGGGAATCAAATCAAGAACTTCTTAACTTAATATCAGTACAATTTAAATTTATCTTCAATAAATTTTCTAATAGATTTAAGAAAAATGGGACTGGAAATGTAGCTCAGTGGCACAAGTGCCTGCCTGGCAAGCACAAGGTCCTAAGTTCAGTTCCTGGTACCAAAAAAAAAAAAAAAAGATTTAAGAAGAAAGAATACAAACCCCGTGTGTTGGCTCACGCCTGTAATCCCAGCTCTTCAGAGGCTGAGGCAAGAGGATCGTTGTGAGTTCGAGACCAGCCTAGGCTACAAAGTGAGCTCAAGGCCAGCCTGAACTGCATAGAGAGACCCTGTCTCAAAAAGACGAAAGAAAGAAAGAAAGAAAGAAAGAAAGAAAGAAAGAAAGAAAGAAAGAAAGAAAGAAAGAAAGAAAATGAAAACCTATTTTGTGTATGGTTGTCTTCCTAGAACTGTTATCATTCATGCTTCCTTCTAAGAAGTTTTTACTATATTTAGTGACATTATTTGGTTTGGAGTTTTTTTGGGAGGGCAGTGGGTAGATATCTAGGACCTTCTTGTATTATCATAAATATTAAATCTTCAGATCAGAAATAATCAGAGCCAGGCATAGTGGCACAAGGCTTTAACCCCAGCACTCAGGAGGCTGAGGCAGCGGGATCACTGCAAGTTTGAGGCTAGCCTGGGCTATGTAATAAACTCAAAGTAAGCCTGAACTACACAGTGCAACCGACCCTGTCTCAAACAAAACAAAACAGTAAGTTTGGAAGAGCTATAGGGAAAAAATAAGCAAACTTCTGATAAGTCTTTATTATAGCAAGTATTGTTTGAAATCTCCAGACTGACAAGAAAAACAGATAATGTGTTTCTCTATAGTTTGTAAAATAAACCTTAAGGTATTGGTTTTTTATTTAGATAAGCCATCGCAAAACTCAGAAAATGAACAAAATTCTGTTACCTTGGAAGTCCTGCTTGTCAAAGTTTGCCACAAAAAAAGAAAGGTAATGTATAAAATGATGCTGGTAGATTAGGTGCAATAATTTTCTGAATTAAACATGTTAATGCATGTATCTTGGATTTTAAGGCCTTTTTTGTTGTTAACTGTTAGTGTACTGTGCACTGAACTCAAGATCTTTGCACTAAATAATGTCCCCACCACTTTTAAAATTTTTTGAGACAGGTTTGCTAAATTCCTCAGGTGTAACCTGAACTTGGCCATCCTCCTTCCTGAGCTTCCCAAAGTGGTGGGGTAGCAGGTGTATGCCATTATACCCAAGTTGTAGTTTATCTTTTATAGGTCCATTGACCTTTTCTCTCTGAATAACTAAATTGCTCAGACTGGACTCAAATTTGCTGTCCTCTTGTTCAGCCTCTCAAGGTACTGGGATTGTAGGAATGTGCCATACCCTTGGTGGTGGTGGTGGTGGTTATGTGTTGTTGTTATTGTCATTGTTGGAGATAGGGTCTTGTTATGTAGCCCAGGCTGGCCTTGAATTCAGGGCAGCCCTTCTGTCTCAGCCTTCAGAATGCATGCACCATCACACCTGGTTGAAAAGCAAATTGTAAACCTCAGTAATTTAGAAGTTATGTCTATGGCTAAATTTGAACACTAATCATCTCTTGCCATCTTTCCCAGTGTTTATTTTTTTCTACCCCCCCACCCCCAGGTCTGACTAGGGATCCATACAAAACTTGTTTATTGGAGCCTAAAAATGAAAGAAAGTTTTGTTTTATTTTTGTTTGTTTGTTTCTTTATTGAGCCAGGATCTCCCTATATAGTCCAGGCTGGCCTTGAACTCACTTATATAACCCAGGCTAGCCCTGAACTCACTATAATCTCCTGTTTCAGCTTCCTGAGTGCCAGGATTACCAGCATTGCACCACCACATCTGGTTCAGTTTTATTATTTTATCACATAAATTTAGTTTTTTTCCTGTCATCTCAGTCTATTAGCTTATTCTGCAGGTCAGTGGTGGCAAATTCTGTGGCAGGTGTGCTACAGCAGGCTGTTTATATTATTGAAAGCTCTAAAAGGTTTGCCATCTTGACCTTTGGTACTAGTACCCGTTAAAATTTTAGATAAAGGCTACAAGAGGGGTTTTCCCAAAAGGATGATTTCTTTTAATGTCACTCTCAGGCCAAAAAAAAAAAAAAAAAGTATTGTCAATATTACCAGCCATTAAATTATTAGTTCATTGCTTGAAATTTTTTATTTAGCAGATGAAATCATTTCACCATAGAAACAAATGTCATAATGGTCATTTCCTGGGCAACCCACCAAAACCAACAGATGTAGTTTAGGTAGCTTCAAATCCTTGAATCTTTTAAAAAGAGCAAGAACTGACGTAGATTCCCATTGGTGATTGTCTATGAACATCATATTAAAATGAATAAGAGCTTGGAAAAACTGCTACATCATTGGTTGGGAGTGGACTAACATGATAGAAGGCACCAATGTAACTATATTTTAAAATTATTGTGAGCTGATTGTGGTTGCACCTGCTGGTAATCCCAGCACTTGGGAGGCTGAAGCAGGATGATTTTGAGTTTAAATTCAGATTAGGCTTCACAGTGAGTTCAAGGTGAGTTTGAACTACTTAGCAAGACTTTGTCAAAAGAATAGAAAGAGTAGCCGGGTGTGCTGGCTTATGCCTGTAATCCCAGCACACGGGAGGCTGAAGCAGGAGGATTGTTGTGAGTTCAAGACCAGCCTAGGCTACAAAGTGAGCTTAAGGCCAGCCTGAACTGCATAGAGAGACCCTGTCTCAAAAACACCAAAAAAAAAAAAAAGAATAGAGTTATGAAATACTCCTCTGCTCCTCACACCTACCCACTCCTAATCCCCAAACAGTTTATGACAAGGAGTAAATTCTTCAAAAGATACTAGAGATAAAAGGTAAATATGAACATATCCTTTGAAACACTTTTTGTGTTTCAAAAACAAAGTAAATGTTTTCATGGAAGAATATACACAACCTCAGCTCCTAGTATTACTGGAGTATAAGAGTTTAGAGGTGAGACTTAAAATTTCACATTTTAAAATAACTGTCTTGTTGTAGAGTAGGAATTTTCAATTTTTAATGTACTTTTTTCTTGACTTTATAGACCATAAGCATACATTTAAAAAGGAACAGTTGAGCCAGGCATGGTGGCACACACCTGTAATCCCAACTTTCAGGAGGCTGAGGCAGGAAGATCGTTGTGAGTTCATGACCCCTGGGCTACAAAGTGAGCTCAAGGTCATCCTGGACTGCATAGCGAGACTCTGTCTCAAAAAGACCCAAAACAAAAAGGAGCATTTGATATTCCCTTCTTACAAAGGTCCCTTGCATCTTTCAGTTTTTCCCTTGCTGTGGTCTTACAGCATATAACTAGTTATGTAAAAAAACATTATCTAAAAGATGGTTAGTATCTCTCTTAACAGATTTAAATGTATGGGTTTACTGTGTCATAATGTTAATCAAGAAGTTATAAACATCTTTCATTTCTAATGGTCCTTATCACTTACTGTGTTAAAATGAAAAATTGAATAGAAATGTTAGATGAATATTTTAAGAAAGATAATTTTGTGTATCTGTAGTAATGGGGATTTAGCTCAAGGCCTTGTGCATGCTAGGCAAGCACTATACCCACTGAATTTTTATTAATTTCATTATATTCCTCAGTTAATTTAGTAGAATACAGTTGTTCCATATTTTCATTTTTGCTTCACAGTATTTAGAAATAGGATTTTTTTGTTGTTGTTAAATGATGTTTCTGGGGATTGAACTAGGACCTTTGCACTGATTATGTCCCTAGCACTTTTTTTATTTTTTATTTTGAGACAGGGCTTTGCTAAATTGCCCAAGCTAGGCTTCAATTTGGAATTTTTCTGCCTCAGCCTTCTAGGCTACTGGGATTACAGTTGTGCATTGTCATGCCCACATCACTTTGGCTCACAATGATGATTATTTTAATAGTACCATTTGGTAAGCATGGCTAATACTGTGTTTCTTATAGCTGTGATAAAAAGTGTTGTTATGCTTACATGTAAATGTAATTTAGTAATCTTTACTTTTGCAGGATGTGAGTTGTCCAATAAGGCAAGTTCCCACAGGTAAAAAGCAGGTGCCTTTGAATCCCGACCTCAATCAGACAAAACCTGGAAATTTCCCGTCCCTTGCAGTTTCCAGTAATGAATTTGAGCCTAGTAACAGCCATATGGTGAAGTCTTACTCATTGCTGTTTAGAGTGACTCGTCCAGGAAGAAGAGAATTTAATGGAATGATTAATGGAGAAACCAATGAAAATATTGGTAATTTTTATTTCAATAGTTTGACTAGATTTTATTTATCATTGGAGATTGAGGTAGTCAATGAAAACTATTAAACCAATGTTTGTTTGTTTTTTTTTGTTCTTGTCTTTTTGAGACAGGGTCTCTTTATGCAGTTCAGGCTGGCCATGTGCTCACTTTGTAGGCCAGGCTAATCTCGAACTTGCAGCGATCCTTCAGCCTTAGCTGTCCAAGTGCTGGGATTACAGGCATGCACCACCATGCCCGGCAAAACCAGTATTCCTTCGTAGTTTCTTTTTGAGTTGTTTTGAAATCTTGTCTTCCCAAAGTCCATCTTCCTTACCTGTTAGCAAACAATGAGTTCATTCCTTCAACTTTCTTGTTGTAATTTATTTTGGTTTTATTTTGTTGTTTTGAGTTTGGGTCTCACTGTTTCCCACATTGGCCTCTTAACTCCTGAATTCAAGTGGTCTTTTTGCCTCAGCCTTCTGAATTGCTGGGACTATAGTTTCTCTCTGCCGCAGCTGGCTTCTGTGGTTTTGTTATAAAAAATTTCAAGCATAAACAATTGAAAGTTTCTTATAGAAAACATCTGTCTACTGAGCACTTAGACCTAATTGTGTTCTTTTCCTACAATATCCTACCCTACCCAAGATTGATCATTGCTGTGCCCTAACCCCTGGGCTCAAGTGATCATTTTCTCTCAGAGTGTTTGGACTATAGGTGCACATCACTGCATCCAACTTGAACATGAACATCGTAGTATACTTTTCAGATATTGACACCCCCTAATCCCTCTAAATTTCCCCAAATTCTGAATTCATCTGTGAGGTAATTGTTCAACTAACATATAGGTGGCAGAGATATAAAGATGATTAAATCATCCAATCCTGTTCTTCAGAGGCTCACTACCTAGGAAGATAGACATGAAATATTTGTAATAAAATGATGAATGCTATAGTAGATACATAGGTAAAATTCACCGGAGGAAGCGCATTAGAATAATCTTTTTGAGTTTCTAAATATTCTTTGAAGTTCTTTAAAAAGGAATGGTTGATAAGGAATTTGCCTAGCAAAGATCATTCCAAACAAAAATTAACATTTGCAAAGATGTAGGGATATTGATGACGAATATCAGAAAACAAAGGATATACATATACAGCAAAAACATGGAATTCAAACAGGTATGGTCTGAACATTAAATTGTAACTTCATTGTAATCTGTATTTAAGGTAAAAGCAGCATGTTTTATATTAAGGGATCATATATCATAATTAGCACATTTTTCTTTGAATAATTGATTAATGAAAAATATTTTTTAAATTTAGATGTTAATGAAGAACTTCCAGCCAGAAGGAAACGCAATCGTGAAGATGGGGAAAAGACATTTGTTGCACAAATGACAGTATTTGATAAAAACAGGTAATATTGATGGACAAGTAAGACTTCCATAATGTCCTACAAATGTTTTCATTCTGCATTGGACTACAGTGGTGATGCGATTGTTTCTTTGTGTCTGTTTTTTGTTACAAATGAGGAAATTTTTGCAAATACTGAATTTTTTATTTTATCATATAGAAAACAAAAGGAGAGTTGAATTATTTGGTTCAGATTTGGCAGGTATATATTCCAAGTGTCTGCTCTTAGTCAGACATTGTTGTGCACAGTAGACAGGCAATAAAGTCCCTGCCTTCATAGTACTTAACTTTTGATACTGGCTATGTATCATTCCACAGAAATAGCAACTAATGTCACTTAGTAGTGAGTGCCATGAAGAAAAAAGAGTATAAATGGTTACTGTTTATAAAGTCTCTGTAAAGAGGTAATATTTGAGCTGTCTTGAATGACATGGATCCTGTGCAAATCTTAGGGTTATGTGTTTACTAAAGTTAACAAAATTATATATAATTATCATCTTGTGGCAATATGTGCATTCAGCACAGGGAGAGAATAAAAACCAGTGCTCAAAGTTAGCAGTGCAGTTTCTTTGGAATGGAATGCTGTAGCACCGGTAAAAGAAGGTCTAGGAAACAAATGGCAGCATTCTTTAGTACCACAAAATTGATGGATGAAACGTCACAAGCCATAATTTCTTGTATGAGTTTGAGTTCTGGATTTTTGTTTTTGATTTCTGGTTTTTAATAGTTCGCTGATAGTCACATGTAAGAAAGAGTCAAGAAAAATAACTGGGCCATTCCTCCTGTTTTAAAAATGTACTAGATTGATGCTATATGTAATCATTTGTAAACAGCCAGGTGGAAAAAGATGGAAAGCTCTTAATAAAAAGGTGATTAAAAATAATGCGAGATTTTCAGCTATCATCTTGTCTTAGAATGTATAATCTAGTGTCACTTAATGTTAGTAATAGAAACCAATAAAGGTATTTTTAGTCAGAAATAAAAGATTTAAATAGAAAAAAAAGGAATAGCTGGGCATGGTAGCACATGGCTGTCATCCCAGTACTTGGGAGGCTGAGGCAGGAGGATTGTTGCAAGTTTGAGACCAAGCTGGGTTACAGAGAGAGCTCAGCATGAACTGCATAGCGACATCCTATATCAGACCAGGAAAAAAAACATTATATATATTAGAAGATACTGATTACATCTCTATTCAAGCAAATAGGTTGAGGCATACTGGATTTCGTTGATACTGTTAAATGTTCTATTTTAGGCAACAAGAGGAGGGATTTGTTGTATACTCTTTTTTTCTCCCTCATATGTGTTCATATGTTCCTTGTATAAAAGATTATTTTTATTTTAAAATTTTAAAAAACTTAAGAGTTTTTCCCTGTTTTACTTTTGAAAGTTTCCAAACCTATAGAAATGGTAAAAAAGTAATGTGTTTAACATCTGCATATTCTTCACTTAGGTAATATTTTGCCACATCTGCTTTGTTCCTTGAGGATATGTTTTATGTTGAACCATTTGAAAGTTTAGACTACTTCCTATCTCCTCCTCACACTTACACATGTATCTTCAAAGAACAAGGATATTTTCTTGCATTGTCACATCTATCATACTGTACTTAGGAAAATTAGTATATAATAAAAATGATATCTTTCTGTTTGACACCAATAATGTCCTACTTGTTATTAAGAACAGGTTTGTTTGTTTGTTTGGGTGTTTTGTTTTGTTTTGTTTTGTTTTGTTTTGGAGATATTGGGGATTGATCCCAGGGTCTCCACACTCAGCTACAATTCTAGCTTTTTGTGTGTGTGTGTTTTTTGAGACAGAGTCTAGCTAAGTTGCCCAGGCTAGCCTTGAACTTACGATCTTCCTGCCTCAGCTTCCCACAGGCCTGAGATTACAGTTTTGTGGCCCTCATACCTGGATTTGATTTGATTTGATTTGATTTGATGATAAGGGCTTACAGTGTTAGGCAGGCTGAACTCAAACTTTGACTCAAGTGATTGTCTTACCTCCACTTCCAAAGTAGCTAGTAGGACTATCGGCATGTGCCACTAAAACCTACTGTAGCTTTTAAAGTACAGGCCTATATTTGCACATTGTATCTCAACGTGGATTTGTCCTTTTACATCTTCATGATTAGATTTAATCATTTTTCATAGATACTATTTAATGATGTGTCCTTTGTGTGCTACATCACAGTTCCAAAGGTAATACTAGGCTTGGTCATTTGGTTAAAGTGGTATATGCAGTCTTATTTTAACAGTACTTTCCCCTTTTTTGTTAACTAATACAATCTCTGGTAGTACATGAACCTTTCATACATCCTCCAGCATCTTTTCACTTGTGTCAGGAACGATTAATATCCATTAATGATTCTAGTTTTTTTATCATGTGGGTTAGTAAATTCTATTTTTAACTTAATTTATTTGTGTTGTTAATACATTTTTGTTGTTGCTTTTTGGTTTTTTTGGTTGTCAATGCATTTTAATCATCAAATTATCCTAGATTTAGTCAAGGAGAGCCCTTTCAAGTAGGCTCTTAGATTTTTTTCTCTGATTTGTTCCCTTATTTTCTGGAATATTAGATAATCCAGACTTACTTTCTCCTTTTTATACCTGTATTCTGATATTGCTACTGTTACTACTTCTTCTTCACACCTCCTTTTTCTTCTTTTCCTTTTCCTTCCTCTTTTCTCTTTTTTTTTTTTTTTTTTAATAGGGTCTTATGTAGTTCATGTTAGCCTTGAATTTACTGTGTAGCCCTAGGCTGGTCTCAAACTTGTAGCAATCCTCCTCAGCCTAAGCCTCAGCCTTACAAGTGCTGGAATTACAAACATGCCAACATGCTCAGTTTGGGATTTCTTTCAGGAGCCCTCATTTTATTTTAGTGAGGGAGTATTATATATAAAGAATGAATAAAATTGAAAAGCAATAAAGTATAAAAATAGAGTAAAATGAAAATCCAAAACTTCTTCAAAAAACAAAAAGCCATGCTAGCCAAAGTGAAAGTAAGAATCACAGTGGGGCATAGTGGCACTTAACTGAAGTCCCACCTACAAGCAGGTGGAGATGGGAGGACCACTTGAGCCCAGGTGTCAAGGCCAGGAGCCAGGCTGGCCAACAGAATGAGTCCTTGACTCAACAAAAAAAAAGTTGGGGGAGAGGGGAAACAAATTGGGAGGCAGTTGTTTGCAGCTCATACTTAGAGATCTTATTCCCCAATATGAAAGGATAGTAAAATTCAGAAGTCATATTTGTAATCCTGACTACTTGACAGAGGTTGGAAGATTGCAAGGCCAGATTGGGCAATTTAGGGAGTCCCTGTGTTAAAATTGAAGAAGAAAAAGGCTGGGACCAGGCTAGTGGTAAAGTACTTACCTGTCATGCACAAAGTTCTGGGCTCAATCCCAGGTACCACTAAGAATTTTTTGAAAAGTTATAGCCCAACAGAATAGACAAAGGATACAATAAAGGTTATAGAAAAAAGTAATGTATGATTCTTAAACAGTTTGAAAGTTAAGACATCTGAATTTAAGATACACTGAGATGTCATTTTCTCACTTAATCAGTTTGAAAAATCATATGATAAGCACTGTTTATAAGGCTGTAAGGGCAAGGCTTCCTCATACATTACAGAAAAGAGAGTGCATGGGATTGTAGCTATCGAATGAATAAATAATAAAATGAAATATATAGCCATGTAGAAGCACAACGGAAGCAAATTAGCTGAAAGTATTTGGCTGGGTTGCCAATTCAAATGAATAAAGAAAACTTCTTTAAAGAAAAAAATAAAAGGGCCCACGATTTAGCTCAGTGGCATAAATGCCTGCCTGGCCAGTACAAGATTGTGAGTTCTATCCCCGGTACAAAAAAAAAAAAAAAAATCATAACTATCTAGATAACAAAAAAAAAGACAAAAAGAAAAATAGAAGACATGTGCATAATTAATTTGGCCCGGGATTTAGCTCAGTGGCTTAAGTGCCTGCCTGGCAAGCAGGAGGTCGTGAGTTCAATCCCCGTTACAAAAAAAAAAAAAATGAAAGCTGTACATGGTGACTCACAACTGTAATCCCAGCACTCAGGAGGCTGAGTCAGGAGGATTGTTGTGAGTTTGAGACCAGCCTGGACTACAGAGTGAACTTAAGGCCAGCCTGAACTGCATAGAGAGACCCTGTTTCAAAAAGACAAAAAAAAGAAAAGAAAAGAAAATTGAATTATCTGAGTGATACTCTGTGGAAGCAGACTAAACACAAATAGTACAGAATATGGAAAAGGTAAAACTGCTAAAGAATCATTTTGGTCAGAGTTTTTGTAATACCTAAATTTACTTACTAGATCTGGCTACTTAAGGCAACTTAATGTTTCTTTTCTGGAAATGGAACAGCTGCACATAGATCATCAAGATGTTAGATTAGCTGGGGATTTAGCTCAATGGCTTAAGTGCCTGCCTAGCAAGCACAAGGTCGTGAGTTCAGTCCCCAGTACCAAAAAAAATATTAGATTAAATGAACCATGTAAAGTCTACAGTGTAGTGCCTAGCTGATAGTAAGCACTTAGTAAATCTCTGTCTGTCTCTATCTCTCTCTGTCTCTCTCCTTTGCTTGCTTGCAAACACTCCACCACTGAGCTACCTCCCCAGCTCAGAGAGGCCTGATTCTTACTGGGAAAGGTGATGAGTTATTGAGTATGGCAGAAGAATAGCACTTAGAGTAGTAGTTGTTAGTAATGTTTAAAGGTGTGGAGACAATTATGTAAGTTATTTACATACACACTTAAACGTACATAAACTAAGCCATATGAGTATAATTTAACTGATTCTTTGGTTCAACCAGTATTTCATCTTTTCATCCATCTATGAAGTATTTATTGAGCACCTATATGTGCCAGGTGCCCACAGGTTTCTATGGTTATCAGATTCGTCATTGTAATCATTAATCAGTTTACTGGGCAAATCTAAAAGGAAAAAATTCTAGTTCAAACATTTATAGTAGTTAAAAATAACAAGTATAGTAATTAGTGATTCCCTAAGGCAAATATTACAACACTGTTGTCCTATCTCTAAAAGTATAAAGCCTGCACACATGCCTTATACTTAACATGTTTAAAATTTAAAAGTGTTTGAGACCTTAGGCATACTGTATTTTAAATGTCTAAAGTTATATCTGAGTAGCTATAGTATTGAAGGAATTCTTTAGTTACATAGTTAGTATCAAATTCCTTTTTTTAGAGCTGGAGTGTAGCTATATTTTAAAATACTGTTGGGTATGTAAGCTAGTTCATAGATTTAATAAATGCTTTTTAGTATAAATCTAAAAATGTAGAATTTGTGTATTTATAATAATACATAGGTTACTTTAAAGTGTATGTGTTTGTCTAACAGGCGCTTACAGCTTTTAGATGGGGAATATGAAGTAGCCATGCAGGAAATGGAAGAATGTCCAATAAGCAAGAAAAGAGCAACATGGGAGACTATTCTTGATGGGAAGGTATGGACTAATTAGAAGGCTGAGCACGTTAATAGTTATGAACTCCCACTTTTGATTGATGTTTTTCCCCCCAAATGCAAATTCATGTTGAAAGTAGCGTTCATTAAATACTTTGAAAATCTCAAGTAAAATGATCTAGTCAAGAGTATTTCATGGAAGATACTGTTCTTAGAGCCAGACTGCCTGACTCAAATCTCTACTTCTATCTGTGTGGCATTTGGCAAGTCTCAGTTTTATTATCTGTAAAATGAGGGGTAGAGTTGGTGGATTAAATGATAAAAGAGTAAAATACATTGAGTGTTGTGCCTGGCATACAATAAGTGCTCAATAAATGTTCACTGCTATTTTAAATGTCATTCATAGGGACCAGGGATATAGCTCAGTGGTGCAGTGCCTGCCTGGCAAGCGCAAGGTCCTGAGTTCAAATCCTGATACCCACCCCACCTCCAAAAATCTCATTCATAGTAACAGCAGATAACATGTGATTAGTAATAAATTTATCAGTAAATCTGTATAACTTAGATTAAGCATATTTACAATAATTCTTAATTAAAAAGTAATATACATATATTTCTTGGTTAGCTAGACTTAGCAAAATATAAGTGTCAATTATTTCTAAACATAATAGTATATTACAAACAAAGAAATGTCATAAGCCTAAATATTAGCCCCAAATTAATCTAGTAATGTGTAATAATGCTAAAGAGATTTTTGGAAAATTTACTTACCAGGAAGTAGAACGTATCTCAAAGTTAAAAGAACTGAAACTTTATGATATAATCATAAAACTAGACAATTACTGAAACATACTACTGCAGTAGTTTCATATATTTTTGAGATTTGCTTTTCAATAAAGGTGGTAGTACAGATCTTTTCAGGAAACATAAACTACTCATTGTGACAGAACTGATCTCTAACCATTTGGAAATAAACAGACCAGAAGGCTTATAAACATGAAGGTAGAAATTAACATTCCATAACTTCAGAAAAAAAATCTGGGTGAATATTAATGAATTCTGTGATGAAGAATACCTTTATAAGGATGGTGCAAAAGCCAAAAAGCACAAAGTAAGAATGCCTAGTTTAAGTAATGATTTGTATACTGCAGAAAGTCAAGGTTAAAAATAGAAATGGAGCTGGTTCTATAGCTGAATAGTAGAGCACTTGCTTAGCATGTCCTAAGTTTAGACCCCATCAAAATATGATGAACTGAGTGGAAATATTTGATGTAACACAGTATTTTGAGTTTTATAAAACAGTAAGAAAAGGGTTGAAGCATGTTTCTGTGGTGTAGTATATATGTTTGGCATGCTTGAGGACCGGGATTCAATGCCTAGCATACTCCCTGAAAAAAGTAGTAAAGAAAATGAGTAAAGAACAGTGAGTGAGGTAATTCTTAACAAATGCACATGACCAGAAAACTTCTAAGAAGATACCCAGCCTTAGTTTTCAAAGACACAACAACAAAAGCCAAAACTACTTTTGACCACTAAGTTTGATAAAGATTAGAATGATTGGCCATTTGTAGTTTTAAGAGTGGGAGGACACGTACTTTCAATAAATACTCAGATGTGAGCATATGTTGCATGAGCTCAATGAAGGGCGGAACTGCCATTTATATACTATTGAAACTTTATATACATAGATAATAAATTGTAGTCTTATAATTTCAGTAGCAATTGGTCAAGTGTAAAATGTAAGTAGCAAATCTCAATTTTTAAATTGTTGAAAAACTGGAAACATCTTAAAACTAGAAATATGGTCATTAAAAAGGATGATAGTTTAACAAGAGTGCTATAATTTTTACTAAATTATATATAAGCCCCCTTTTTCTAAAATTGATAATAATGGTTAATGCTGGGTGATGAGATTATACCTAATTTATTTATGCCTATCTTTTGATTTTTTTGCAGTTACTATTTTTATTTTTTTAGTTTTAAATTTCTTGAAATATGTTGAGTGTATTTATGAGAAAATAAGGATTATATATGAGTTATGTCCTAAGAAATTGCAACAATATGAAATCGACAACCTTTTAAGTGGAAGCATGCGTTACACTTAAATTCTTCAGAGGTCTTACAAATAAATGTAAAATTTACTAAAATAGTGCTGGATTGATAGATGATTAGTTTTTGTCGCGCCCCCCCCCCATTTTCAGAAATGTAGCAAATATGCTTGTATCTTTTCTGCATTGGAAATATTTTTGTAAGGAAAATTCCTAGATACAGCCAGGTATGTGACACATGCTTGTAATCCCATTATTCTGGAGGATGGGCAGGAGGATCATCACAAGTTTGAGGGAATCCTGGACTACATAGGAAGTTCCTGTCTCAAAAAACATACATAAAATTTTTTAAATTCCTAGATACAGACTTACTGTATCAAAACTAGATCATATAATCACACCTTTACTTCATTTTAGTCTAAAATTAAATTGTAGTAGTGGTAGTAATGCTAAGAACCAGATCCAGGTCTACTACTCATGAGCTATATTCCTAGCCCTAAAGTTGTAATTTTTAGTAGATTATTTGTAGTAAAGATGTGGAAGGACTGGACTTATGCAGCAGTAAAATAACAGCCCATTGAACATTTCTGTATAAGATTCTAACATGAGAGCAGTCCTTGAGAACGGTGGAGCTCCTGTATCTGGATTGTGAAGTAAAACTTGGAAGAAGGGAGAATACTTAAGATACTATAGTAGTTAGGCAGTAAAAGCCTGTTTTTGTTGTAATTATTAAAGGAAGAGATGATGGTTATTTTAAGAAAGACTTGTTAATTACAAGAGAAACAAAAGAAATGGGAGTCAAATGTAATTTTAAAATTTTTAGTTCTAAGCTTAACAGTACCTGGGAAAATTTATTTTAGTATGACAGATAATGGATTTGTTTCTAAGTACTGGTTATATTGAGATCAGCAAGTGGCAGTATCTTTAAGAGGCAAGTGGGAAAGTGACTTTAGAGCTGAAATACAATGAAGAAGAAAGCTGGGCTTGATGGAACATGCCTGTAATTCTCTGGAAGCCTGAGACAGTAGGATCACAGGTTAACACCTAGTCTGGACAATTTAGTGAGACTTCATCTCCAAATTTAGAAAATGGGCTGGATTGAGTCTCAGTACAGCCCTAAAATGAGGGGGAATATGAAACCAATTTGTAGGTCATCACCCTTAGGTATGTTTTTGAAGATGGGTGAAAGATTAAAGTACATGGTTAAAGTTTAGCTAGCAACTAAGGAGACAGAATTTGTCTTAAAGTGGAGGAAGAGAGAGCCAAAATAGTTTGTTTCAAAACCAAAGAAGAGATGAAAGGGCAGTCAATGTCAGCATGAGAGAAGTCAAGGAAAACTACTAATTGCTGAAACCACTCAGTTTGCAAAGAAAAAAATAATTGGTTATGTAAGAACAGGGGTTACAAACTAGTAGGCTTTGGATACTCTGGTTTTGCTTTGTTTTAAATACACTTTGAGCTATATAGGATGGCACACACCTTTTATTGAAGCAATTCAGAAGGCTGAGGCAGGATCATCGTGAGATCAAAGTCAGCCTGAGCAGTAGCAAGACCCTGTCTGTCTCAAAATTGAAAAAAAAATTCACACCTATAATCCCAGGATTTGGGAGACTAAGGCAGTAGGATTGCTTCGAGTTCAAGGCCATTGTGAGCTGCAGAGTAAGACCCTGTCTCAAAAAAAATTTTCTTTTCAAAAAGGGCAGAGGATATAGCTCATTGGTGGAGCATCCTTGGTTTCAGTCCCTGGTACTATAAGACATTTTGAATTGGTTACTTAAAAAAATGTGATTTCCATGAAAACTTTTTTACTCTGGTGTGAGTGGATGGGTTGCTTAGGGATCAAACCCAGGGCCTGAAGCATGCTAGGCAAGCGCTGTAACATTGAGCCACATCCCTAACAAGTCTCTGACTTTTTTGAAAAGTCTGTTTGTGCTATATCAGTGTTTTACTATATCAGAAATTCAGGTGTTGTTGATAAGTACTTGCCACTGTAGACAGCCTGAGCTCTTTGGTAGTGTCTGCTGACTGATCATTGATAACATCTATTGGCTTTTGAATTTTTAAGGAAAATGTTTTGATTTAAATAAAATCCACATTGACTTACTATAATGATTGTTTTGTTGTTCTATAGTTTCTTTCAATTCATTGTATGAATTTTTACTCTTTTCCTGTTTTTTGTTATTTAGAGACTGCCTCCATTTGAAACATTTTCTCAGGGACCCACATTGCAGTTCACTCTTCGTTGGACAGGAGAAACTAATGATAAGTCTACAGCTCCTATTGCCAAGCCTTTGGCCACTAGAAATTCAGAAAGTCTCCATCAAGAAAATAAGCCTGGTTCAGTCAAACCTACACAAACTATTGGTAAAGTTTAAAAAAAAAAAAAAACTATCAAAATAATGATTTTAGACTAAGAACTTTAGAATTTAAAAGTTTTCTGATATTAAGTGTAAACTTCATGTTGTAGTATTGATAAATAATGCTTTATCCAAAACTTTTGTGTCAGGTATGTCTAGGTGTTTCATTTTTCTTCTGATAATTAAGGAAAATAATATGTAATATGTATACCCTGTATGTAGGGATGTGTATGTGTTTTTCTGCCTGCCTATGTGCATCCCATGTGTATGTATGTTTTGGAGCACTGGAGATTCAAGCCCTCCCACTTAGGTGTATTCCCAGCCCTTTTACTTTTTGAGACATGGTCTTACTAAGTCATAACATTACCTAAGTTAGGTTCAACTTGTATCCTCCTGCCTCACCCTTCCAGAGTTACATTTTTGTTGTTGTTGTTTATTCTTGGTTACTGTGAATAATGCTTCATTGAACATAAATACAAATTCCTTTGAAATACTTGTATTGGGAGTGCTGGGATTTTAGGGATGGGCCAGCACAGCCACTTTTTATGCCATTTATTATATTACATATCCTAGTGGTATCTATAGATACATCTTCATGTCTTTTAGGATAAATTTGTCACAAATTTACTGGCTTTCATTTGCAACTATGAAATGCTTTAGAGCTGTGCTTTATGATATTTTTAATACATTGAAAAACCGAATTTAATGTTTGAGTTTTTTTACCATTATAAGGGTGGAATGAAGTTCATCAAAACCTGGATTTTACAAGGTTAAATTCTGGAGTATACATTTTGTTTTTTGTTTTTGAGACAGGGTCTTGCCTATGTAGTCCAGTTGCAATGTTCTATCATTTTCTTATCTGCCTAAGAGGAACACTGTTCTTAATCTAATCATCCATGTATTTTTATCTGCTTGCTTAAAGAAAGCAGAAGACTCGACATGTTATTTTT
This sequence comes from Hydrochoerus hydrochaeris, assembly GCA_004027455.1. Classification (NCBI taxonomy): domain Eukaryota; kingdom Metazoa; phylum Chordata; class Mammalia; order Rodentia; family Hydrochaeridae; genus Hydrochoerus; species Hydrochoerus hydrochaeris. Next base: position 17,991 of record PVLA01000253.1, on the reverse strand, counting down.
GACATTGACCAGTCTGTACACCCATTATGTGTGGGTTACTATAATAAAGAGAGAAAAAACAACTGAGGAAAGATCTCTCACATGAATTGTGGTCTGGTGCTGCTCAGAAAGCTTAAAGACTGTGAAATACATAAAAAAGTTGCAAAGAAATTAATGGGAAGGGGACCAATTGTTGGAAAGAGCAGGGAAGAAGAGGAAGTAGGGCATGAAAATAAAACGGACATGTACCTCCTCTCAGTGATAAATAACCATTGTGTACTGCAAACAGGTACTTCATAATTAAGAAAAAGCTTTATACAAAATGGTACACAAGATAGCTGGTTGTAGCAAGAAAAGTACATAACTCATTTTCTCTTGAATCTGAAAGAAACATACCAAAATCACTAATAGTGATTAATTTCTTAGATTTGTAGTGACTTTAATAAATCAGTTTTACTTACTGTCTGATAAACTAACACTGAGTGGATCCCTGCTCCCAAATAAGTACTGGGAATATAACAACTAGTAAAAAAATACAGTCTTAGGGTTGGGAATATGAGATGTACCTCAGTGTTAGAATCCTTACCAGGCATGCATAAAGGAGTATGATCATTGTCAAAAACCCAACAGTAACAACCAGAAAACCACACTAAGCCCTCCAAGTGCTAAAAACAGTACAATGGCTATATAATTACCCAAGGTTAATTTTTTTATAATGGTTTGGCATAGGTTTATATTTTTCAGTTTTTTATTTTTGAAGAGGAAATCGGGCTGTGTAGCCCAAATTGGCCTTGAACTTGAGGTGCTCCTTCTGCATTATCCTCTAGAATGCTGAGATTATAAGCATTTACCACCATGCTCAGCTAGGAGGTGGTAAGGAGGAAAAAAATGAATCTAATTAGATTATAACATCTGGTGATAGGTTAGGAGGATTTTCTCTGTGATCATCAATTTTGGATTAGAACAGAAATTGTTAATCACAAATACAAGGCAGGATGTGGTAGCACACCTGTAATCTCCCTACTTGGGAGGTTTAGGCAGAAGTTTAAGGCTGATCTAGGCTACATAGTGAGTTCAAGACCAGTCTGAGCTATACAGCTAGACCCTGTCTCAAAAAACCGAAAAACAAAACAAAACAAAAAACACTAAATATTTTACTTTTTAGAAACAAATATTTTCATTAAATACAAAAGTATATATTTTTCAGCTGTTAAAGAAACATTGACTACAGATCTACAAACAAGAAAAGAAAAAGATACGTCAAATGAAAACCGACAAAAATTGAGAATATTTTATCAGGTAAACATACCCTTCTATTTTAAGTAGTTATGAAATCAGTTTTCTGTTACATATCTGAAATTATGTGGCATATTTAAATAAAAAGAGTAGCTCTAATGTGTTTTTAATCCTTGGCCTGTTTTTGTTTTTTAGTTTCTTTATAATAACAACACAAGACAACAGACAGAAGCAAGAGATGACCTGCATTGCCCTTGGTGCACTCTGAACTGCCGCAAGCTTTATAGTTTACTCAAGCATCTTAAACTCTGCCATAGTAGATTTATTTTCAATTATGTTGTAAGTAGTTTATCTTTTCTTACCAATAATATACATGAAATATAAGAAGACTTGAAAGAATTGTATTTTGTATGTTGATAGATTTACTTTTTATACATGGATAATAGTGAATAAATCAATTTACATATATTTGGAATAATAGTTTAATATTTGTATAATATACCTACATTGACTCATATAATTCTTGCTGCTTTTTTTTCTTTTGTTCTTTTTTTTGTTTGTTTTGTGGTACCAGGGATCAAACTTATGACTTTGCTACTTGCCAGGCAGACGCTTATGCCACTGAGCTAAATCCCAGCCCCAACTCATATAATTCTTATACCAGGTCTTTGATGTTAAGGGGTACTTTTTTTATTTGTGCCTGGGTAAGATATTGTAGCCAGGTATGGTGGTACACGCCTATATTCCCAGCACTTAGGAGGCAGAAGCAGGATTGCCGCTAGTTCCAGGCCAGCCTGGGCTACATAGTAAGTTCAAGGCTAGCCTGAACTACATAGCAAGACCCTCTCTTCCAGAAAGATAGATAGATAGATAGATAGATAGATAGATAGATAGATAGATAGATAGATAGATAGATAAAACAATAATAATAAAATAAATTGTATAAAGTCACCAAGTTAATAAAAATACTATCAGTATCTTAACACATACATTTTTTTTTTTACTCCAGATCTTCTGACTTTTCACCAGGGTGTTGTGCCTGGTTTATTTTAGTTGTGAAAATATTAAAAAACCCCAAATAACTCTTTAATTAAATTGGAGGAATTGGTACTTAGGGTTGGATAATTAATGTTTTCTTAAACCCTGCTTTTTTTGTTACAGTATCATCCAAAAGGTGCTAGGATAGATGTTTCTATCAATGAATGTTATGATGGCTCCTATGCAGGAAATCCTCAGGATATTCATCGCCAACCTGGATTTGCTTTTAGTCGCAATGGACCAGTAAAGAGAACACCTATCACACATATTCTTGTGTGCAGGTAGGTTAAAAAGGTCATACACCAAAAATGTGTTTTCTGGCTTTTCTGGATGATGTTAGAGAAACAGGCAAGCCAGACAAAACTACTAGTTTGAAGAAAATCATTATTTCAGTATTATGTAAGTCCCTGGAATGGTATGGTGTATTCTAAGTTGCCTGTTGCTCTAAAGGTTTTTCCAGTTCTCTTCTCATTTTTTGTACTGAGGATTGAATCCACAGAGCACTGAACTATATTTATATTCCCCATGTGCTGCCCCTTCCCCCTTTTTGTGTGAGACAGGGTCTCACCATGTAGTATAGACCAGCATTGAACTTACTATGTAGCCCATGCTGACCTGAACTTGTGATCCTTCTGCCTCAGTTGCCTGAGTGCTGTGATTATAGGTGTGTGCCACTATACCTGGCTCCTTTTTATTTTTTGAGTTATTTTGAGATAGGTTCATGCTAAATTACCTATGCTGGCTTCAAACTTGCAGTCCTTTTGGCTCAGGCTTCTGAATAGCTGTGATTAAAGCATGCTATACCATGCTTGGTTTCTTTTCAGCCCTTTTTCCCAAGTTTTAACTGTTTCTCACTGCTACTATAGTGGTTAGGGATATTGAAGAACTGTGCCAGTAAATGTCTCTGTGTGGATACCTTGGTAGCAACCTGCAAGAAAGGGATTTATTTTATTGGGTACTGTTACTGATAAAAATTTCTATCCCTGTTGACTTAATATGTATATGATGTTACACAATTAGTACTTAGTACCTCTTTCCATTAGGCTTTACAATCAATAGTGGTATATTTACAGCAACAGATTTGACTGCTAAGATTAAAATTTTATCTCCCTTTTTTTTAATACCAGGAATTGAACTCAGGGCCTCATGTTTGCCAGTTGCTATGCTGCTGAGATACATCCCTGGCCCCAAAGTTTTATCTTTGTAAAACTGAAAAAAGAAAATTTAGAGTGTTTTTTTAGGTGGAGGAGTATGGTTTCTGCTTTGTAAATATGCATGTGTTAGAGTACATAATTTTTTTTTAAGTACATAATTTTGACATTTAATTTTTTTTTTTTTTTTGGATACAGGGGATCGAACTCACAACCTTGTGCTTGCCAGGCAGGTGCTTATGCCACTGAGCTAAATGCCTGGCTTTTAAATTTTTTTTTATAGTACTGGGAATTGAACCCAGGGACATTCTTACCTACCACTAACCCACATCTCCAGTCCTTACTCTTTCTGTCTTTCACTTTTCTTCCCCTATGACTCTTCCCTTTTTTTTTTTTGGTGCCAGGGATTAAACTCATGACCTCCAGTTTGCCAAGCAGGCACTTAACGCTGCTGAGCTAAACCCCCGGCCCCTCTTCTTGTTTTGAGACATGGTTCAACTACAGGCCAGCTTCAAATTTAATACCCTTTTTTTTTTTCATTGTCCCAAGTGTGCCACTACACTTGGCTATACAAAATGTTCACACGTGTATTTTTGTCATTCCGAGCCTGAACTAGTACTTAATTCCTTTTACTTATGCTTTATGTTTTTCTGTTTTGATAAGTTCTTCACACCCAGAAAGAGTTTATCTTTTAAACTTTAGTGTTTTTTGCCAGGTGTCGCAGCCTATAATCCCAGCACTGAAGAAGCTGTAAATAGGATTGCTGAGAGTGTGAGAATCAGTTTAAACCACATAGTAAGACTCTCTCAAAAAATTTTTTTAAAAATTTTGGTTTTTGTTGTTGTCGTTTCGTTTTGACATAGGGACCCACTATGTAGTTCAGGTTGACCTTGAATTTCTGGTGGTTCTCAACCCTCAGCCACTCAAGTGCTGGGATTATAAGTGTGCAACACTGCTCTCAGTTTAAATTGATATGTAATACATCTGTTTCTCATTAGATACAGAAAGAAAATAATTTTGGAGAGAGAGTTGTGTCAACTACAGTTGTGTGGTTAATTTTATAATAATATTGTAAATTACTGCAGATCTCATAGTCACATAGTTGGATGGTGCAGAGACTGTATCACAATTTCTTTTCAATAGGCCAAAACGGACAAAAGCAAGCATGTCTGAATTTCTTGAATCTGAAGATGGAGAAGTAGAACAGCAGCGAACATATAGTAGTGGCCACAATCGTCTATATTTCCACAGTGATACCTGCTTACCTCTCCGTCCACAAGAAATGGAAGTAGACAGTGAAGATGAAAAAGATCCTGAATGGCTAAGAGAAAAAACTATTACTGTAATTAAATTATCCTCTTCATCATTTTTGATGGTGATCTTAGGATTTTATGAATAAATGAATTTTGTTTGAACATGTTTAACATAAACTAGACATCTGACTTATTATAAGAGAGCTCTTTTTCTAAATTTAGGATCCAGGATTGTCATTTTTATTATGTCATTTTAAAAAACTACCAAGTAAAGAAAAATCAGATCATCTTTATGAATTTGTATTGAGTATTTTCATTTTGGTATTTTTAGGTAATTTTCATAACTTAGAATTTCCCTTTTAGAATTGTTCAATATAAGTTGATTTTAAGAAATGTTGCCACTTCATTAGAGTTAAGCATTCCATTTTTGACATTCTTAATTTTCTTGTAGAAATGCCTGTTTTTTATGCTTAAAGACTTTTTGTTGGGTTCTTTTGTTTTTAGCAAATTGAAGAATTTTCTGATGTTAATGAAGGGGAGAAAGAAGTGATGAAACTATGGAATCTCCATGTCATGAAGCATGGGTATGGTGTCTCTAAATTAATTTAAATATTTCATTATTATTTATACTCATTTCACTGTTTCACAATCTATAAACCTACCTATTAGATAAATTGTATTTAAAATTCCATTAGTGTAGATTTGTGTTCGAAATCTAACCTTGGGCCAAAAGTATTTTTAATTGCATAAAGAAAAACAGTGGTCAGAGAATATAGAGGGAAATTGCTAACTCCTATTTCTTTTAAACAGCAGAGTTTTAAAAGGTGTTGGTTTTCTTCCAATACTTGCATTAAACCAGAAAAAATCTTTAATCTTACAATTGGTTGAATTTAACTCACATACTGCAACTTAATGTATAGGTAAAATAATTTCTAAATGCCTACTAGATTAATATCGTGTGCTCACACGTCCCACCCCGCCCTTGCTGGGGATCAGACTCATGACCTTGTGCTTGCCTGGCATGCTCTTGTGCTGCTAAGCTATAACCCCAGCCTCACCCAGCCCTTTTCAAGAGAAGTTCCTGCTATATCGCCCAGGTTGTTTTCGAACTTCTGAGGCAAGTGATCCTCATCTCAGCCTTCTGGTAGCTGCGACTATAGGTACATATCACTGTTATTTTTTCTCTTTGTCAGGTAATACAAAATAATACCCCATTTCCTGTGTTCCTGGCAGTTACCCAAAAGCATTACCATAGGTTTTTGAAAATACACTTTTATTATTCAGAATAAAATATGTGGCTTTTTTTTTTTGGTACCAGGGATCAAGCTCATGACCTTGCACTTGCCAAGCAGGCGCTTACACAACTGAGCTAAATCCCTAGCCAATGTGTGACTTTTCTGATCATTTGTTACCATTTCATAGAGGTCAAGGTAGAGCATTTCTTCTCTTGCCTTTCTAGCTAAAATATGTTCTTAACAATTGGTTTTCTTGCATATCTTCTTCCTCTGCTGTGTGACTATTTACCTGTCATTGTACATATTTTTCTTCTCTGCTTGCTTTATGAGATCCTCATTTATGACTTTCTTTTAGAACATCCAAGAGTATTTATGTTAAGCATATGTGTGTCTATATTTATTTATTTATTTATTTATTTATTTTATTATTTATTTTTCCCCCATTTCTGGGCCATCTCCAGTTTTTATCTTGTGGCAGGCTGTGTTCCAGGATAGGGTCCTTTTGCTTCAGCTTCCTAGTGTCAGCTTCCTACTGTCCTAGGCTTGTAGGGATGGACCACCACATCCCACTTAATCTGTTTTTAAATTTCTAAAACGACTTGTTCATTTATTGTTTAGGCTGTTCATTTTCTTTGATTGTAACCTAATACTTGCTAAGGAATCATTTACTGGGTTTAGAAAGATAGTCTTTATTTATTGTTTATAATGGTTACTACTACATTTGACAAAAATACTTTGTATCTGTATTAATGTGGTTTTTTGTTTTGTTTTTATTAAACAGGTTTATTGCTGACAATCAAATGAATCATGCCTGTATGCTGTTTGTAGAAAATTATGGACAGAAAATAATTAAGAAGAATTTATGTCGAAATTTCATGCTTCATCTAGTCAGCATGCATGACTTTAATCTTATTAGCATAATGTCAATAGATAAAGCTGTTACCAAGCTCCGTGAAATGCAGCAAAAATTAGAAAAAGGAGAATCTGCTTCCCCTGCAAATGAAGAAATAACTGAGGAACAAAATGGGACAGCAAATGGATTTAGTGAAATTAACTCAAAAGAAAAAGCTTTGGAAACAGATGGTGTCTCAGGGGTTTCAAAACAGAGCAAGAAACAAAAACTCTGAAAAGATCTAACCCCATGTTATGGACAAACACTGAAATTGCATTCTAGGGAATTCAGCCTCTAGGAAGACTTGTGCTTTTTTTTTTCTTTTTAAATCATAGATTCCAAACAGGCAGTGTTAGATGAAGTAAATGATTTCAACAAGGATGTTTGTGTATCAGGGTTCCACCTCAGTTCCTTATACAGCATTACTTGTATTTCAGTTTTATTGATGTCATTAAAATATTTTCTAGTTTGAGCATGAAAAACAATATTTCAAACAAAGTACCTTTAACTGCAACAATTGTCTTACAAATATATTGAATGATTCTAAAAACTATTTCATATACTTAAATTATGATGCTTTTTGCATTTGTGACTGGCTGTTTTTCTATTTTGTAATTGTGAAACATTTTCTTGAAGGAAAATTGGAATGTGATTCTTTTTAGAAGTTGAAAATTTTGTCCAACTATTAGATTACTTCTAGCAACAAACCTTGATCCTTGATTTTTGAAATCATTTATTAATTTGGAATGAAAAATACAATGTAAGATATACATTACATAAGTTAATTTTACAGTTTTAAAGTAGCACTTCTTCATCTTATGCCTGTTTGAGATTTCTTACATTGTTGTCAGTGAAGTGTCATGTTGGTTTATAGGAGTTATTGACCATTTGTTTTTGTGTGGATTTTAGTGCATTGCCCATCCAATATATTTTTTAAACTTGAACATTTTCTCTTTTCTTTCAATTAAGTAGTAACAAGAAAAATTCAGCTGTACACATTTTTCTCGTTTGGATTGTAAATGAAGGGAAGAACAAGTTTTGAGATTTTTTAAGATGCCACTTTGAAAAGTGGGTGGGGGGGTGTTCTATACTAAAAATACAAACCAGAAAATGTTATACCTGTTTTTTGTTTTTTGTTTTTTTTTCATTGCAAGGATTTCTTTGTAATGTACTTCATGGTTAGAATATCCAGGACAGACGAGCTGACTTGAATTGTTTCGAGCAATTTTTCCCTGTGTTGTGTGTTTTGCGCACATATTTGCAGTTGGATTTTCTCCAACACAAAGCGGTTTCACTACTGGCACATTAATAAGCACCAATAGGTTTTTATTCCAACTCCAAGCACTGTGGTTGAGTAACATCACCTCAATTTTTTATTATCCTTTAGAGATATTGCATTTTCATATTCTTTATTTATAAAGGATCAATGCTGCTGTAAATACAGGTATTTTTAATCTTTAAATTTCATTCCACCACCATGAGATGCAGTTCCCTATTTTGTTTAGTGAAGGGATATATAAGCTTTCTAATGGTGTCTTCAGAAATTTATAAGTGTAAATACTGATTTGATTGGTCTTTAAGATGTGTTTAACTGTGAGGCTATTTAACTATAGTGTGGATGTGATTTGTCATCCAGTATTAAGTTCCTGGTCATTGATTTTGTGTTTAAAAAAATAGGAAAGAGGGAAAACTGCAGCTTTCATTACAGACTTCTTGATTGGTAAGCTCTACAAATGGCAAGTTCCACTAAACTCATTTTGCCTCTTGAGTAGTGGATTTTGAGCATTTCTCTTGGGCTTTAATTTGCTAAAGCTGTGCACATATGTAAAAAAAAAAAAAAATAGATTATTTTAGGGGAGATGTAGGTGTAGGATTATTGCTTATGTCATTTCTTAAGCAGTTATGCTCTTAATGCTTAAAAGAAGGCTAGCATTGTTTGCACAAAAGTTGGTGATTCCCTCCCCCAAATAGTAATGAAATTACTTCTGTTGAGTAAACTTTTTATGTCATCTTATAATAAAAGCTGAAAAAAATCCCTTTGTTTCTATTTATAAAAAAAATGCTTTTCTATATGTACCCTTGATAACAGATTTTGAAGAAATCATGTAAGATGGTAAAGCATTTGAATGGTACAGTAGATGTAAAAAAAAAAATTCAGTTTAAAAGAACGTTTGTTTTTACATTAAATGTTTATTTGAAATCAAATGATTTTGTACATAAAGTTCAATAATATAAAAAGCTGTATCCTGTTTCATTTGCTTGGTTTTGATCACTTATTTATGAATATATCAAAATTACATTTTAGCATAGTGAAAATCCAGGAAAAGTACACTTCAAATGATGAGTCAGAACTAGTAAGAAATTTAAAAATTGTTCAAATACTGCTTTCATCAGTTATAACTAGTATGTTACAGTAATACATAAACATTTTTAAATATGTACAGTACAGAGTAGTATCAACGTTAGCCAAACAGCTACCCATCTTTCACTGAATTTTTTTTCCCCCTCAGCACTAGGGATTGAACTCTGAAGCCTTCACACTGAGCTACATCCCTGCTCTTCAATTTTTTCATTTTTTAATTTTGAGACATTTAAATTGCCCAGATGGGCATACACCACCATATTCAACTTTCATTTTCCTGTTAATGAAAAAGAATTTATCTCATCCACTACAAAATTTATAGAATAGAAATACAAATGAACCACTAACATACTAATTTTATAATAAAATTGATGGTTCACTTTATGGCTGTTTCAGTGGAAACAGTCCCTTTATGTTTTACTGATTTTTGCCCAGACTGGCACTAGGCATAAGATATTACTTGGCAGTGCTGGGCGGAATCCTCTAGTCGAGCTGCTTCACCACAAAGGGTAAAGGCTATTGAGCAGCTGACTATACTGCTAAGCTGTGTCAGGTAGGTTGGGTGAAATAAATGCATTCTCACCTTATGATGGGTTTGTTAGAATATACATTTTAAGTGAAGAATCATCTGTACTATATTCTACAAGGCCAGTAGTTGAAGCTAACTATAGCAATTGGAAGAAACTTGACAGGAAACAATTCAGTAGTTCTTGCTTTATATTCCAATAAAAGCATGTTGCTGTGTATTCTGAGCCGAATGCAGCTATATACTCCCCAAACTCTACATTTATGGTGCAGTTTGCTACATTTCATGAGACTATTGTTTACCATACTATGGCCTTTGACTTTGGTATCTGGTGAGGTACTGAGGGCTTTACATGGCATCCAAAGGTTTGCATTCCAGACAGTAGGAAGTGTGTAGTGATCTGCTGAAGAGACCAGGCACAGTCATTCATTTCAGGAGGGCTATGGTTATAAGGAAAGTTTGAAAGGGAGAAGCATTCCATATATTGAGCATCACTAGGATGCTATCCAGGTGAACTGATCCCAGCAATAAGTCACAAAGTGCAAGAAGTAACTGTTAACTGGTGTTGCACTATAGAAAAATGGAGATGAGTTCAGACCAACAAACCCCAAGATGAGATTCTGAAAAAAGAAGCAGTTTTATACTGTTGAAAACACGATGACAATTTTAGGGAGTTAGGTGATTTAAAAAGCAAGCTTAATAGACTACCTTAACTTAAAAAGGGATGGGATGCAGCTTTATTCAAAGGCCTTGGGTTCGATCCCTACTACCCAGTCGAAGGGGAAAAGCACAGATGGACTGAGAAAGATGAAACTTTTCAGTAACTGTTGGCAAGAAATTGGGAAAGATGCACTCAACATTTCTGCCAGGAAAATCTGCATCACCTCAGAAGAGTCTGGTACTTTTCACTAAAATCACAATGTATGTAATTGCATTAAGTCCACTTTTACATGAAAACTGGAGCATGTACAAAATGCCAAATTGCCAGTCGTGGTGTTTGCCTACAGTCGGCACTCTGGGAGGCTGAGGCAGAAGGATCACAAACTTAAGTCACCTTGGGCAATTTAGCAAGACAAAAAAAGGTCGGGATCAGCCTGGACTACAATGTGAGCTCAAGGCCAGCCTGAACTGCATAGAGAGACGCTGTCTCAAAAAGTCTGAAGGCGTCGCTCAGTGCAAAGGCCCTGGATTAAATCCAAACTACTGCCACACACACACACACACACACACACACACACACAAAAGTTACGCTATGTTTGGGTTGTATAATTTGCCTGAAAGAGTACAGTAAGTAACTGCTTCCAGAAGAGGCAGCTGGGGCAAGGGACAAATGAGAAAGGCTTTCCACTGTGCCTTTTGTATTATTTTTTAAAATTCTTTTTTAAATGAGTAGGTGAAGACAGATGCTTTCTCACAACCAGGTGGAATGGGTAGGTGCCTAGCATAAAGCTGGAACATGGGAACTTTGGTGAATTAAGTGAAACAGTAAGTTCACTGTCAAAACTAGTTTCCAGGCATGGTGCTGCACACCTGTAATCCCAGCATTTGGGAGGCTGAGACGAGAATCATTCCAAGACCAGCCTGGGCTACAAAGTGAGCCCATGGCCAGCCTAAAATGCATAGTGAGACCCTGTCTCAAAAAGAAAAAAAATAGTTTCCAGAACACTCAGTTTATATTATATTGCTAAAATAATCTAAAAGTGTACTGCTCCTGGAAAAATGGGGTAATTAAAGTGAACTTAATTAATGGTTTTCCCTGTTGACAATAAAAGAAAAAAGTCAGGGATATAGCTCAGTAGCACAGCGCCTGCCTGGTAAGCATGAAGTCGTTGAGTTCAATTCCCAAAAAAAGAAAAAAAAAAAACTCAATACAATCTCACCCTTTATCTTTCTAGTTTTACTTCTCATGTATGAAATGTCTCCCCAACAACTAGATCACTAGTGTATACAAGAATTTAAGTATGTACCATGTACTCCATTATTGGAGTACGTTCAATTTCTAGAATTCTTACCTTCCTGTGTACTTCCACAAGTGTAAGGTGGATTTGTATACAAGGATAAAGATTTACTCTTTCAGGCAATATAAAAATGTGACTGACATGTCTAGTGGATGAATCAGGAAGAGCAGGGCTGAAGAATCACGTGGACGTTTTATCAATTACAGCCCATTTCTAACAACCATGCGTCCACACAGCAAAACTACAGGGGCTGCCTGCAGAAGCTCCAACTCCCATTATAATTTGTGTCTCAGCTACTACTACAGCCTTCATAACCCAAGTGACTTCTACCTGCTGCTTTTCCAGCCCTAGGATTCACTGTGTAGCTCAGGCTGGGTTTGCACTCACAGTGACCCTCCTGCCTCAGCCTCAGTGCTGGGAGTATGGGCGTGTGCCACCCTGCCCGACCACTGACAGAGTATCTGTGCAGGGCACTGTCCATATGCAGGGAAGAGGAGGCTAAGACTCAGACCCTGTTTCAAGCATTCCTGAAGGGCTTACAGGTAAAAATTTCTCTAATTTACTTCCTCCTCTTCCTGACCTAGTGGGTCCCCAGTGGCTTTGTGGTAAAACCTTGTGGCCTTAGTCACCTCCAGGGTAGATAAAAAGATGCATATTAGGATATCCACAGGTCCACGGGTGCTGAGTTAAAACCACAGACGAACAAGCCAGCCCCAACCTCGATGCACCGATGGGCCAGATCAGTTTTTTACTGCTCCAATCACTTGGCTGCTATCTTTATTGCTTATTTTATTAAGCAAATAAGACTTAAAATCAAATGGGAGCACATTAAATCCCTTACTCTATGCAGAGATCTAAATGACACTGTAGAGGGTATTTTGATATTAAATTCAGAAATAAAAATGAGAAAAGCTATTCTGCAACACAGAGGGGGCCGCACAAGGTGGCTTGTGCACCATCATCCAATCAGAAGGCTGCATGACCTCCTGCCGGCTGGGCCAGGTGACCCTGCACTGCTTACAAGTTAACACCATGTTGGAGCCCCCCACAGACTAATGACGAGCTGGGCCCCCGGGTCCCCAAAACAATCTGGTGAGAAAAGGTTCTCATTTTTCTGGCTATGATACTGGGCATTAAAATTCTCTAAAATTCAGGGTCACATGATTCACTGTCTCAAAGACGTTGGGGGAGGGAGATGCATAAAAGCACTTGAGACAATAAGTCCATCCTCACAACCACCCTACGAGTAAGTTACAAGGCACAGAGAGGTCACACAGCTAGGAACGGGTATATCTGCGATGCAGACGCTCAGAAGTGGGGCAAGGTGATCACCCACCTGTCCCTAGCACTCCAGCAGTCCTGTGTTGGTGTCACCATTTTATGTGTCACATTTTAAGGCTAGGACTCTGGTTAGTTACCAAGCCTGGCAAATGATACACAATAAATATTTGTGGGCTAACGTCTTGTATCCCCTCTTTTTCAGACTACCAAAGATGAGGCTTCTTCAAAAGAGAACCTGGGATTCCTGTGTCTCCCTTAGATCAGTCAGGATGAGACTGTCAGTCCCTGGCTAGACAGGATTAAAGCCCCTCCTCAGCCTTAAGTAGCTACTAAAGACAAAATACTGGCCTTCTGTGATCCTTTAAAAGAGACCAGCTGGGTGTGGTGGCGCACGACTGTCATACCAGCATTCATTTGGGAGGCTGAGGCAGGAGGTCTGTCACAAGTTCAAACTGTCAAGTACAAATGAGTTCGAAGCTGGCTTGAACTCGATAGTGAAACTCCATCTTAGAGAGAGAGAGAGAGAAGACAGGAGTGGGTGGGGGGAGGGAGGTACAATAGAAAAAATAAAATGGGTAGAAAGGAGACCAGTAAATTGAAAATTTTAAGTGGCACTTTTAAGAAAAACTGCAGCTTCAAGACAAGCGCTTTTCCTGCTTCTGGAGGCCACTGTAGGTGTGAACCCCCACTTCATCCTGACAGAACAGTATTACCCTCTCAAGGCTCCCCAGTAACTTGCACATTCCTAGATACTAGACCCTTTCACCCACAATTGCTTCTTCCTCCAGCCTAAAAAAACAGCTACACTAGAGACAGGATGTCTTAAAACGCATAGCTCTACCTCAAACCCATCGAGATGCCTCACCCTGCAGCCTGGCAGACAGTGAGAATTCACATCCAAGATCACGCACACTGAAAACAGTCTTTAAAGGTGTCCGTGGTGGATTAAAAACTGGTGGTCAACCTAAACACCAGCAGGACTGGATCAGCGTGGTGCTGAGAGCAGATGGCCCACCTGAGGAAATGCTGGCATGGAGGAGACCTGGAGAGGGACAGGAGCGCTATGGGTTCTCCTGAGTTGTCCTCTGGTGCTGTCGGTTCTCCTGTTGCCGTGAGTTCTCCTGGAAGTCTGTCGAGCTTCTTCCCTGATAGGTATCTTAGCTATTCTCACTTGTCAGAGGCGCTCGGGACCTTGTCGCTGAGAGGGGCTGCAGTTCACTGTGAGGGAGCTCTAGTCCCTATGTGGAGCCTCGCTTCCTGGCTCTGGAGGAGATGTGTGCTGTTCAGTCTCCAGGGGAAACTTGTCACACTGGCTTCCTGATGTGAACTCGGCTGTTCTCATCATCGGAGGAGCTTGTGACCTTACTGTCGCTGAGGATGGCTGTGGTACTTCATAGGAGCCGGGTCCTTATTTTGAGCATTGCTCCTTGGCTCCAGTGCAGAACCCTCCACCGGCTGGCACGGCTCCTTCCCCCCGCTGGCACGGCTCCTTCCCCCCGCTGGCACAGACTTTCTAGCTTCCATCATTGACCTTTGGGTCTTCCCAGCACAAAAGCATAAAACAGACATGCATGAGTCACTGTCATGAGCTCTAGGCCTCCTGTTGGACTTGTGGGGGGCACTGTCATGAGCTTTAGGTCTTCAGCTGGACTCATGCAGGGCATTATAATGGGATCCAGGCCCTCGGCTGGATTCTCTCGGTCAGCAATACGTGGACAGATTTCACACACCTTCTTTGTATCTGACTCCTTGGGTGACCATTATAAATAATACTATAAATTATGTGGCCTGTACTAACTTGTTCTCCTGCAAACCCCTGACTGCAACAGTGCCCTACCCTGGTTCTCTTCGAGCACCCACACTCTGTGTAAGTGTATCCTGTACCTGCTTCTAATAAATCTTTCTCATGCTCCTTTTACTGACGCATCCTAAAAGTTCTTTCTCCATGATGAGAGTCACTGAACCTGCATGCTTATGTTAAAGGGGCGAGTTACATTCCTTATTTCACACTGGGCATGGTGGTGCACACCTGTAATCCCAGCACTTGGGAGGCTGAGGCAGGAGGATCACTGCAAGTTTGAGGCCAGCCTGGGCTAAATAGTGAGTTCAACGCCAGCTTGAACTACACAGTGGGACTCTGTCTCAAAAAGACCTAAAAAAAATAATAATAATAAGTTCCTCACTTCAGCCTGGGGGACCCTCAGTTCAGCCCATGCCCATCTAGGCCGGGATCCTGACAAGACTAGCCATGAGGCATCAGCTCAGATAAGTTAGTTCACATCTCAAGTCTAAGTTTTCTCATTGGTAAAGAACAAATAATAGCAACACCAATGTCATAGGTATGACTTGTAGATTAGGTGAGGTAATCAAAGCTATTTTGAAAACTTAGTGTTAACATAGCAGGGGTCCAACAAATAACAATTCTTGTTGTCATATCATCATCAGATCATCTCTTCCCAGCACAGTTTTGGAATACCAGATACCTTTATCTATTTAAACAGAATGGGTTAGCTTTTTAAAAAATCTCAGCTCTCATGAGTTCCTCACAATAGCCCACCTGCTCTCTCCATGGTGTTGTTTCATCCTGTGCCTTTTCCTCTTTTATTTGGCCCAAGTTTGTTCTGTAGAACCAGTTTCTCCCTCACTTTTCATTTTTATCTTCTCAAATAAACTTTGACACTGTTTTCAAAAAAATAAAATTTTTTTCAAATTTTAATATCTTCGATCTACAATTGAAGACAGAATAAAATTAACAGTTAAATTAACTTCAAGTTTCAAAACACTATAACCCACTACTTTCTAGCTTTAAATCACTTCTGTGAAATGGCATATTCTATAGTTATAAATTTAATATGCCACTTTCCTACAGAGAATAGGAAACAAATGCATTCAAAATAAAAAGAACAAAACAGAACTTTCAGTAAGTATTTAAAGGGAAGGAGACAAAGACGTCTGGATAAAATAATTCACCTACACTCATTCCATTCAACATTTACCGTGCACATGTTATTCATCAGGCTATCGACCAGGATCAGATACAGGAAACATGAGGATGCACTAGGAACCTTTCACAAGGTACAATGGTATCTTATTAAAAGGCCGGAAGCCAAAAGAAACTCTTTTCTTTCTAATGAAAAACAGATTAAAATTGGATTCATTAAAGCTGAAGAAACAAAAAAATGCACACATTTAACTTTGAGTTTTTTATTTTGTTTCAGACAGCTAGACAAGACATCTACATGCTAGAACCCCTTAACAGTCACTAAATATGTGAAAGGCTACCTACATTTATAAAGGCAAAGAGAAAGGTCGTGATTGTCTAATAGGGAATGTGAATCCCCAAATAAATTATCTTACAAAAATATCAACTTGTTTTCTTATTTTTCTACTGCTGGTAAATATGAAAAGAAAATTCACATTAAAAAATCTGTAGGCTAATATAGTAAGTTTAGGCCATTATTTTTACATATTAAGTAAGTCCTTCAAATAAATATTGTACACAAATTTAAGTTTAAAAAAATAGGTCAAGTTTTACCCCATATTTCTTTGGTCCACTAAAGACCTTTATCAACTGACATTAAACTGGACCACACCTCATACCACAAATGGTAGCACACACCCCACTGAAACTGCACATGCCCAAGGGCTAACACTGCTGAGCCCCAAGGAATTTCAGCCTGCACATACCCCAAGCCTATCTTGAATCAAACTGCAAGGAAAGCGGAAAGACAACACCTGCCTATTCTAGACACTTGCTCAGGCATTGTGAAAAAATGCAGAAATGATAAAAGCTTTCCAGATGTAAAGATGACTGAACATGGGCTAAAACTTAATACTGCTTTCAAATCCCTAAACAAGGAGCGCACAGACAGCGCACTTGTGGAGGACACACAAGTGAACACGTGACACAACTTGGGCTTCTCGCAAGTCTACTCCTGTCATTTCAATCCAAAGTATTACAAGGACTTCAAGCTTGATGGAGATTTAATAAAAGAACAGTACAGTAAGTTCTTCTAATAATCAAGTATAAGAAGAACTATAATAGAAGGGCACAGGACTTTTTGTATCTTCCTAGAATTTGAAATCTAATTTGGGTTTTTTTTTTTTGGTGGGTTTTTCTTTTTTTTTTTTTTGGTACCAGGGATCAAACTCATGACCTTGCACTTGCCAGGCAGGCGCTGTGCCACTGGACCCCTTGAAATCTAATTTGATCTTTCTTGTAATGTGATATCTCTAATTAACAATATGTTAAAAACAAAATTGACAGAAGTATGGTTTTGTCCACACTGTTCAACTCTCTTATTGCTAAAATACTGTATTACAAAATGAATCCAGTAAACATTTTCCATTTCCAGAGGCCTGAGAGATGAATTCAATTTTCTTTAATCAGTTACAACTATACTGGGTTGAAGACAGCAATGGTAACTCCGCAAACAAAAGCCAGGCATCCAAAATTCTAAAACACTAACACTTTCCATCCAGGATAGAAAAATGAGCACCCAAAGTAAAGAGAACCACAAGACTGATCAAGTAGCCAATCAAACACCACTTCTCTGTTATTTGAGCTTATAGTTACTCGGAGCTTAAAGTTTCCACCTTCATTAAGAGTCACAGTTTCGATGTCAAATGTGACAGTAGATCCAGAAGTAACTGCAGGCAACTGGTTAGTCATTTCTTTTCCATTTACAAAAACTGCACCTAAAAATGTTAAGAGTAAGAGTCATTTACCTGGAAGCAGTAACTCTAACAAAACAATTGAAACAGCTTCTAGATTACTGATACGGTCGATTTCCTAAGTCAGAAAAGGAAAACATTTCAGAATGCCAATGACATTGGTAACTAATTTAAATATGCTCATTAAGCTCGGTTACCATGGCAGGACAAACATGAAACCTCAATCCCATTTTAGCAGTCAGGTACAGGGCTCTGTTCTTAACCAATACAGATATGAATTTCTCATGCAAATGACATCAAAAGAAATTTAACACCATTACAAAATCACAACCTGTGAGACACCAAGATAGTTTTATACAGAATAAATAAGAATCTTGTTGAACCTAATGTTTGATCCTAATCACAA